>BPLQ01011182.1:0-440245 GCA_021605075.1 Caerostris darwini | reverse complement strand
ATAAGATTAAATTAAAACTTCCAAACAAAATACTATAATTATTTACATCTAAAGGGGAAAAAAATTTACTCAAAACAATATTTTTATTTATTTTTTTTATTTAAGTGTAAAACTGTACAAGAAATGAATAGTTCACTCTTGGCGCCATATTGCTTTTAATCATGTCCTTTCCTCCAAAACACAAAAATAAAAACCCAATTATTACATTATTTAAAAAAAAAAGTAACTATTAACAGTTACTTTTATTTCTTAAAACAACTACTAACAAATTCGGACACCATGATTTCGACTCCCCGGGGAAAAAACAAAACCCCTGGAACCGACTTCAAGTCAAGCCTAAGGGCAGGACGGGGCGATAAACGAATTCCAGAAATTCGTGGTCTCTGTGGTGGCGAGTAAGCATCCCCAGAAAAAGGGGTGGTAACAGGGGGTCGAATTAGAAATCTCTCCAAATATCTGACCTTCAAATCGAACCCCAAAAGTACCCCGAGGGCAGTGGGGTGAGAAAGGATCTCGATTTCCGGAAATGGAAGGGGGTACTTTTAACGAGAAGGGGAGAATAGAAAATAGACCGAATTGGTAAAATACAAGAAAAAAGCTAAAGCATGTCTCCATCTTGCCGATAGGCACCTGTAGTGTCATCGCATTTTGTAACAAAAGGCTCTTCCTCCAGTCTGTAAAGGTGTTGGCCACCATAAAAAAAAAGTATAGTAAAATAAGTGGCCTCTTAAAGAAACCTCAAAATGGGTAGATGACTGTCTTCGCTTTTGAATTATTATTATTTTTTTCTTCTGGATGTCGATGGGTTTGAATTCTGATGATAAATTCGATGTCGTTGAGGAAGGAAATAGGTTTATCAACTTTTTTTTTTCTTTCTGTGTTTTCCTGATGCATTGTGGTTTGGAGATTTCCATCAGCTCCAAGGTAAATTTATAATAATTTTTTTAAATTTGTTTAACGTAAACTTACTAGGATACTTCCCAAATTGAAATTTTCATCTTTTTAATACAGAATTATTGTTATCTAACAGTGTAAAAATTGAAAAGTGAACGTCTTATAACAGTTTCGATTCTAAATCCTTCAATTCAATATTCAGTAAATTAATTGGCATTTATTTTTATTTTTTTATTTAAAAGTTAAATCTAGTCTTTTAAATAGAGTGGAGCTTAAAAATTATACATTCCATCTTACAAAAGTATATCTAGAATGTATGTGAAGCAAAGTTATAAAAGATTAATGATTTAAAAGTTAAATCTAGTCTTTGACTAGGGTGGATCTATTTCCATTATCAATCTGGTATAATTTAATTTTGTAACGAAGTCCTTTTTAGGACCAAATAAAATTATTATATAGAATATTCATCCATAAAACATTCTAGTTATACTTTTGTAAATTGGGAAATAAATATAAAAAGGTAATATTGATTTTCAGTTTCTTTTCAAGCTTTCTTAACAATATCAAATACTGAAACTTGCATTACATTTTAAGTATTTTGTAAACCAAAGTTCAAGACTTATCTGATGAATAGAATTTTGATGTCCTATCTTTTCCCCCTCACCTGAATGAACAACAACAACAACTAAGTCCTATCTTTTGTATAGAAAGAATAAATGATGATCAGCCATTTTAACAAAAGCATTATTATTTTAAGATTAAATTCCATAACTTTATAAACCAATTGATCTTGGCTTTTGTTTCCAAATGTTTTCATGCACTGCTGGTTCATACTATATGATTAATGGATACGGAGGGGAAGAGAATTTAATGTTACCCCTTCTTCCCCACAAAGATGGGTGGGGAAGTACAAAAAAAAATAATAAAGTGCAGTCGTTGCATTGAACACAATAAGAGCCCAAGGCCTGTTTTGCGGGTCAAATTCCATTAAAAATATTTTAATGACTCCGTTTTATGTTTTCCTTTAAGAAATAAACAAGCACAACATATTTATTTATTTTTTTCACTTCAGTTAAAGAGATATGCAGAAAATATTTCAAAAACGCGTCACTTTTTTTTATTATTATTATTTCTCCCTCTCTCCAACTCTCACTGGTTGGTAACATTAAAAAAGAATTGTCGTTTTATGGGGACTTGATTTCAAACGTCATTAAAACGCTCAGAAAAATTCCGTTAATGTAATAAATGAATAATAAAAGTTGGGAGGTGGGGGGAAAAGGTAAGTGAGGAGAAAGCATTTTGCTATTGTATGAAATGTTACGCAATGTAGGTAGTTGTAAATGTTAGTAGCAACAACATCGGGTTTGTAGGCTTTTAAGGTGGAGTTGCAACTCGGGTCGGATGGGTTGCTATAGAAACAGCAAGCCGTCGGGCGTGTTCCTGCATTTTATCTGGGCATTAAATGTATTCAAAAGGTGGGTTTACATTTGTAAAAGTGTCTCACACCCAACTGCAGGTACCCCTGTAGTTTTATGACTCCGGGTGCCGCTGGTCTTTAACAGAGATTTTTTTTTAAATATTTTTTTTTCTGGACTATTATTGTTTTGGCCCGCGTGCAATATTTTCTTTGGCCCCAAGGCATTGATGTCAACAACAGAATCCATCCCCTCAAAAAAGGAGTAAGGACACAAAAATTGTCCTCTTCAAGAATTTTTTTATTATTATTTCGAACCAAAGAATCGAGTGAATTCGTAATATCATACAAAAGGGTCGTATTTACCAGCAATAAAAATCCGTCCTAAAAATTTTAATAAAGGCATAACATATACGTTTTACAAGCATGTTCTTTAGTGAAAATACACAAATGTTAAAATGCTGCCATCACTACGAAAAGATAATCTTTGCAACTAGTGCAAGGTCTAGTCGGCAAGGACAACTGTTTTTCTAACAAAAATAAATAAATGGAGAAATAAATTGTATAATGCTTTTGTGAATAAATAAGAAATAAAGATTATTTTACCGTTTAGACCCAGATTTTATAACACATATAAATTAGCAATGAATATATGCAATTGGAACATATTAATTCTTGCTTTCAATATTTTTTATTTGGTGATATTCCTTCATGCTAAAAAATAATTAATCCTCATTTTTTTTTAAACATTTTTTTACGACGATTTAAATCTTTTGTTGAGATGTTTGTCATTCAATTTTTTTTGGAGCATATATATGTTCCTATATTCCATTGTTTGATATTGGTTACTATATATATTTTTTATAAACATGTGTATTATTCCAAAAATATATTCATAAAAAATGTAACGAATCAGAATTTTTTTGGATTAAAAGGCTTTCTGTAAATAATACTTCAACGAGTATAAATAAAAATTAGAAATTGCAGCGGACTCTCTATGATGCATAAAACAAATCGTATTCTTTCCGATTTTAAGATTTCACATATAATGAATGAACATTTAATACTAGGGCCTGAATGGCCGAGTGGCTAGCGCTCTGGCGCTCGGTACCACAGATTTCGGGTTCGAGTCCCGGCGGTGCCATGGATGTTGTAGTGGTTCGGAATCCACTTTAAACTGTAGGTCCCGGTCGAATATGATCGTAGAGAGTTGCGGGGGCATTGTTACTCCGCGTCCGTGGCTTATCTTCAAGTTACACGCGGTCATGCAAAGTGAGTAACGTTTGTGCAGAGCTTGCCTTAAGGCATCCAAGACCAAGCTGTCTCAGTGTTTGCCATCTGCATTAGAAGGAAAAAAAAATTTAATACTTTTTTTTCTCATATATGAAATTTTTATTAAAAATATTGGAAAACCGTAACCAATATTACTTTTCATTAGTCTTTCTTATTAAAAAAAAAGAAACAGAAATTCATATTTTGAGATATTAATGCATCAAGTTAAACTGCCAATTAAAAGAAATAAAGATTAAAAACACAGAAACATTTATTACAATGAAAAATTATGTTTTGAGGTTATTACTTTTGTAAAGAAATAAACAAGATAAAAAAAATTGCTAGGTGTGTGCGTCTTACAATCCGTTTTAATGATCCCCAAATGAACAAAAGAAAACAATGAATTGCACAAACAAAAAAAAAAGGCATCAAGTCAATCACAGTATCTGATTGCATTCATAACAAGTCATTCAGCTAAATATCATTTAAGAAAACAATTAAAGCATACCTTTCTATTCAGCCTTAGTTTGGGTTAATTTAACGCTTTTCATTCCTTTCAAATGAATTTCCTTATGATTTTAATGAACCTTCAGGTCATAAATACGCGAAACAAGACTGAAAGGTTACATTCCCATGGCAAAACACAATGCTTTTAGCGATATCAAAGCCATCTTAAAAAAAATTCCAAACATCGCTGTTACATAAATGTTTTACAAAAATGAGCTCAGTTGGAAAATTAGGCTTACAATGCTAATTGATACACTATATAATATTCTTACAATAAGCTATTTTCCAACATCAAGTCCATAACATTAAAATTAATCATTCATTTTATTCATATCAACTTATATGTATTATATTATATTGCATGCCAACGGCCATACCATGCTGAATATACCGGTTCTCGTTAGATCACCGAAGTCAAGCATCATTGGGCGCGGTCAGTACTTGGGTGGGTGACCACCTGGGAACACCGCGTGCCGTTGGCAAATTTGGGACCTGAATGGCCGAGTGTCTAGCGCTCTGGCGCTCGGTGCCATTTCATTCAACCCGGCGGTGCCATGGATGTTTGTAGTGGTTCGGAATCCACTTTAAGCCGTAGGTCCCGGTCTTCTATGACTGTAAGAGCGTCATCAGGCTTCTACCTACGGGGTGCTCCATCACAACAGAAGCTGCTTCCTTCCCCTTCAAAAATATTTAAAGTGGGATAAGAAACAACAACAACAACATTATATTGCACCAGCAAAATGTTTAATATTCAATAGAATTTTCAGGTATGTATCATATACAAATAATATAAAGTCATTAAACTAATATCGCGTTTTTATTACAATCCTAAAATTGCATTGGTTGATTTCAAATCAAAATCAAGTTAAATATTTAGATATTTTGCATTACGGAAAAACATGAATGAATAATATGAATATACTGAAAATTAAATGTAAAACAATTAAAAATTGGGCTAATACTAATAACATATGAAAAATTTCCAGAATTAATTTTTAACATGTAAATGACCACAAAGTGTTACTTTTTATTTATATCCTTTTTCTAAAACATTTTTGCCAACCAATGATGAATTTACCGAAGATCTTCAGTTATCTAATATAGAAACTAAGCGGTTCCAAAAAAAGAAAAAAATGTTCCTCTAAAAAAAACCAAAACACTTCCGTTTTATCTCGAGTATGATTTGCAATAATCAAGCAATTGAGTTGCATTCAATTGCTTGATTGCTTACCTTCACTCACAACTGAATGTCCCACAATTTCAATGGGAAATATTCAATAGGCGTAAATGAGGTTGAATAGTCGAAATCATTCAGATTTCAAAGACCGGAAGGTCAAGGCAAGAATCTTTATCCAAGATCTACAACACGGTATAAGCCCAAAGAGGCAATATATCAAAGAATATTGCGAGCGTCGGTTTCCTAAACAGCAATTGTACCCGTAAATGAAACGAAAGAAAGAGTAGTTTATGAAGCTGTCACATTACTGTCGATTGTCCGCTGTACATTCAAATATGCCGCAAATAACCGTTGTGTCTTTTAACACGCCGAGTGTTTGAAGAAATAAATAAAAATGGCGCACTTCTGGTGTCAGTCTGTAGGATTTATAGAAACAAAATGAGATTCCCTTTTGCACAAAAGAAATGTCGCGCCTTACATTGTATCAGGCAATGTATTCTTCAAGAACCGCAATGCGCGCGCTTTTTATAGCATAATTTTGCTCACTCACTTCAAAAAAACAATAACAAATAAATTCTAACCATCCATACTAAAAAGTTTTCCGGGCTCAATCATTTTCACATCAAATTCAGAGATAAAACTTCTGCTTGCTCATAAATGCCAGTAGTTTACTACCCATTGTATCAGATATACAAAATTCAACTGCCGGAAAATATAAAGGGAAATTGTTATGCATGGCATGCTCCAAGATCCAGCCGCTTTCGGTACATCTTTAATTCGGAAGTGATATTACTTTTTTTTTTTTTTTTTTACTGTCACAAGCCGATGATATACACACTCCCATTACAAATTTGCATTGCGTCGGCGCATAAAAGTATGTAAAAACGATAATCATCAACCGGTTAAGAAAAAACGCATAAGAATCTTATCTCGCTTAGTTTTTCCAAAAACAGAAACAGGTTTGAAATTGCAGTTCCGTATGAATAAAGATTATCAAAATTACCTCGATATTAAGTCCTGTTTGTTACATACTTCTACAATTTTTCATTTTGAAATTTAAAGCTCGTGGGAAAGTATATTTTTATCTACCGTAACCAATCTATGGCATTTCAGTATAAATTTTTCCTGAAAATTTAAAACAAAGTTATTATATAAAAAAAAAGAAATAAATTGTTTAAAAGTTGATATTTTGAAAAAATCATATAAAAAGAAAAAAAAATTCATGCAGGGCGTATTTAACTATAGAGTTTAATTTTTTTCCCAATTTTGTTGATAATTATAAAATTTATAAATAACATTAATTACAAATTTAATGCAGCACAATATTTCAAACAATAATTTTAACTTTAAAATAATAATATATAGGTTCATTATAAAAAATTGTAATAGACTGCAACATTTTTGTACAAAAAAAAAAAAAAAAAAAAAAAAACTAGTAGTACTGTCATTCCTACTTCCCTCTTCTTGACAAAATCTAAACTTATGATTCCTTCTAAGATCAAAACTAAACACAAAATTAGATGTCGGCAGGAAAGCAGTTACTACTCTCACAAGATAAAGGATGGAGCACCACAAAAATATGAAAATTTCTGCTGATGGCTCTAATAAATAAAGTTGCCAAAAATGTGGCAACTGCCCTGATGTCGATCTTTTACGCCTCATCATATCTTTGATTGCCCAGCTGTTGCAGACGCCATGCATTGTCTGGACCATCCCTCGGAAGAGGATTTATACTCCGAGCTGGCAATCAACATAGCTAATGCTATTCGGAAGCGGCACGATATTTGATTTTCTTGTACTCTTCAGGGGATACGACAACAACAATCTATTAGTAAGAAATTTTTATTCAATTTTCGCTTCCGTACTATCTAATTCCTAATTTGATATTGATGTATAATTTTTTTCTTTAATTAATTGTCGCCAGAAATAATGTTTATATAAAATAAGATTGTGGATCATTAATAGAAAAAAAAATATTTTGACACTGCACTAAACAGCTAAAATCTCTAGAATTTTGCAATCCTTACCAAATTGGCTAAAAACTAATTTCTTGGAAAAAAGGAAAAAAAATTTTTTTTTCGGTATTCTGAAAATATATAATTGTTACAAAAAAGCAACAATGCATCTTTTATTCAAGTTACTTAACTTACTGCACAATTACCACAGGAGCGTGCAAAAACAAATCATCTATCCCAGTAGAAGCAACAGATGTTTAGCAGCTTCAAGTGGAAGAATAAAATACTATCCTAACTAGGATTTCAGGCAAACGTGTAATGCATAGTAATGGGATATCTTCCAGCACAGCAGCGTTTTTGGAGAGAATCTCGCGGTTTTTCTTTTGGGTTAATAGGATGAAATAATTAGGCCGAATGAGCAATATATTTCCTCAATGACGTTCCCTTTCCCTAAGACAACATACAAAATAGGCATGTATTGAAAAAAGAAACGGCAAAAATATTCGTTTCTTGCAGAAGCTCAAAGAAAAGTGCCTTCAGTATGTCTCTGCAGGGAGTAACAAGATTCCGAAGGTAAACTTCCTACTTCGACCCACCCGCAGTGCATAGAAACTAATACACACACTAAGAAAACATACATTCCTCCCAATCTTTCCCTCTTCGTTTTGGTTGGAAAAAAAAAAATGATAGTATAATGAAAACTAGCTGGAGGTTTTTTTTTCTTGTCACTTTAATATTGCAAACTACGAGACATCATTTCATCCCCACTGTCTTTTTCATCACTACCATTTACAAAGTTGGATACCAATTCTTTTAAGTTGCAACTAATTAGAATCTAGGGAATCTAATTAAAGAAATTCTGCATGATTTTCAATTATTTCAAAAGGTATCATTTTTCAGTAAGGTCCATTAGTAATCACAGCATCAGAAAATATGTTGTCGCATCCCTTGAAGAGTACAAGAAAATCCATAAAATATCGTGGTACTCCTGAATAATATTAGCTATATCAGAAAAAATTACTTCACATCCAACATTATTATAATTATGGATTCATGGCAAAAATTGCACAGACAAATTGCAATACTTGGCACCTCTGTTATTTAATCGTCAGTTTCAAATTACCCAAAAGGATAATTGATAATAATCTGGGATCAAACTTAAAAAAAAAAAAAAAGTTACATTGGCAATCATGTCAACTGGAATACAAGAGATTAAAGTGATAATATTCTTTTTCTTTTGACAATTCTAGGCCAGGAATTAAAAATAACTAATTTTTAAAATAAATAACTAATTTTTAAAAACTCTTTAATGCTCAAAAATTTTTATTACCTCTTATTAATATTTTACTGATCGCTCAAAATATACTTAATATCTTTTTAAAACGATTAAAATAGTGATCAAAAATTTTATCAATCTGTATTTGCCTTCAAGTCATAATAATCACATTATTCTTAGTAGTTATCACGTTATTCAAGTTCATAATAATCATGTTATTGTTATTAGTAGTAGATTATATATTGTCACTCTTTTAATAATCGTATTTTCACAAACAATAATTGCTACAATTACTTTTATTATAAAATCACGTTTCAAAATAAAAATTGAATTATGACAAAATTAGATTAAAAATGTAGCGTTAGCATAATTTAAATGTAATGTTTGCATAATCTGACTAGTTAAATGTTTTCTGAATTTACAATGTGTTTATTGAAGCAATATGTACACAAACGGAATAACAAAACTGTTCACAAAGCAATTTGGTTAAGCGGAAATGCCAGAATCCATCGAATTCTATTAATAAATAAACCCATTCGCATTTGCAGCAAGACAAAAGTAAACCTAAGCCTCATCTCCACACCTTCATCGCTTAAAAAAACCCTCCGAACGCAGATCCTATCTAAAACCGAGAGATGATTTCATATGGTTGACAGACTCATATAAATGGATTTAAATTCAAGGAATCCCCTCAACATTGTTGGACAACCATCAATTCTCACTGACGTCTCACCATCATCTTTCACTGACAATTTTTTTTTTTTTCTTCTTCTTTCTTTCATGTCTCTTCTTCAAACACAACATCCAAACCAGAAACGTATTCTTTTCATCTCATAACCACCCCCTCCCCCCTCATCAAAAGTGTCACTGATGAGCATACGTTTGCATTTCCTCCTCCACTCTGGTACGTGATGTCCATTCCCAATTGAGATTGTGTACTTATACTCGAGATTGAACTACAGAAGACATCGGCGATTAACCCTTTCGCTTCGTCGGCAGAGCGGTGTTTAGCCAAGAACCAAGTAGTGTTATATTGCTTTTTCTTTAACTCCCAACTCAGAGTCGGAACGAAATTTGCCTAATTCATATTCCCGGCTGTTAAATACTACACTACACAGTACAAAAGGAATTCATCGCCAACATCCGGAATTTCTTGCATCGGAAATTTTTATGCTAGTTCAGTGATTTGCAATCACGAAAGTTAGTGATTCTTAAAGCAGTGAAAGGGAAATATTTGGCGAAATTAAAATTATGACTCATAAAGATATCTGATCAGGATAAGAATAGTAAAAAAAAGATGAAAAAGATTTGGATACGTCACCTTAAAGGTAATGAATTAATGAATTTCATGTACATGAATCAAATTTTATGTCTGTAGACAATGCGAAAGTATCATCAAATTAATGATAGTTACATCATTTACTATTTTATCTCATCAAGAATCATGACCAGAAATTTCCAGTTCACAAGCACATGGTTTATTAAATTCATTACACAGAAACAATCGAGTATATTATATTGACTTATCAAGATAAATTAAGGAAGAAATTTTAGATATAATTTATCAGGAAAATCAAAATAAAATAAGGGTATTAAGTTAAGATTAAATATGTTTAACAAACTTCTCCAAAAAAAAATTTATAATTTTTATTTTTTTAACAAAAATAAAAATGACAAGAATTTCTTATACAAATTAAAAACTATTACTACAAGGGAATTAATACCATTACAAAAAAAGAAAAAAATGCATTATCTGATCAAGTATGATTATGCTACTACAAAGAAATTAATGTAAAAGATAATATAGCACAAGATTATTTGTAGAAATTAGAACGATCGCAGTCAACAAGCAATGAAATGGAAAACCTTCTTTGTCTGCAATCGAAATCTAAAAAAGAAAACATAAGTTTAACTCTGCCTAACAAAGTATTAATTGACGGCGAGATTGCCTGTTACGATTGAAAGTGCATAAATTCCATAACCTACATATCCAACCCAATTTTGCATAACGAAACAAGAGAAATTCTGAACTGCGATCAGACGAATGCGTTTAATCAGCGCTATTTTCTGACTTGATAGGTAGCCGTCATGTCTCCCTTATCTCCAAATCGGTCGTCTTGATGTTGTTGATTACATTTTCCTGATCTGTCATACATATTATGTCCCGTCGTCCAAATAAAATAAAAAAAAGGAAAATATGGGCCCAATGATTCGGAATAAGTGGTCTTGCAGCTTAAATCAAACAGTTCACTTCCTATCTGGAACTCGGATCAACGAAAGCGCATGATTCCATAATGAGAGGACACCCAGTGTTTGAGTCATTTAATCAGGTTGGAAGGTATTAGTAAATCGCAGACTTTTGAATTAACGTGTCAGACGTGTTCGAGCTCATTTCGCACCGTCAAAAGAGATTTCTGTTTAATGAATTAGAGCTCTTGCGATTAAGTTGCCAGCATCATTCTTGTGCTGTATGTACCAATAAAACAATAAAGACTATTGATTTATTTAAGTAGTTAGTGCACATATTTTCTCCGAAATGGAAAATAAATCTAGCACAACGTGTAATTTTGTTTATATGAAATAATTCTAATTTTTTTCAAAAAAATTGATGGAGAAAGAAATTAACCCCTTACAAAATTCTTTGGTAAGATTAGATTTACGAACGAAAAAGACAGTGACAAATTAAATAATGAAACGGGGAAAAGTATAACAGACTTTTCTTTCAGTGCCACCATTGCAAGATCTTCTCACATAGACTACGTTTTTTGCAACGCGCCAATTAGTATAAAGCTATCATTTGAAATTTTATATTAAAAGTTTATATAGAAGTAAAAAATAAAAACAAGAATTATGAAAACAAGCAGTGTTACTCTCAACTTCATAATCTCCGGTGTGACGTTCGAATACTGGCAGTGGCATGAATGTTTGTTAGTGGTTCAGAATCCACGTTAAACTGTAGGCCCCGGTTTAAATAAACCAAAGTGTGCGCACAATGACAGTACAGTGACAAACCAAACCAACCTCCGGTGTGATATAAATCGTAGTTATGGGATTTTACTTACATTATCGGTCAATAATTTTCCTAATTTTTCCATTACTAAATACAATTTGTAGAAAAAGAAATTTTTCCAATGATTTTTTTATCTATTTTTTTACCCAGACTACTACTAATTTTATTACTACTAATTTTTTTATCTCCCCTCCGCATTTTTGTAAAACTTTTCTACCACAATTGAAATCCTCGTTTTATTTTACAAAGTGTATTTATCTTTGAAGCTATAAAAAAAATACATTGCTCATAAAAATTAGTTACACTGTATTTATACTTGCAAAATAATTTATATTTTTTATTATTATTAACTAATCCGAAATAAAAACCAAAACAAAACTATTCATGCAGAATTAAAATAGACGTGATGAAACCAGGAAAAACGAGTTTGAACTATGACGTCAATAATTCTTTTTTTATAATTCAGATAAGAGCAAAACGAAAAATTATTAAATGAAATCGCAGCATCAGACATGGAAACTTCAAAAAGCGGATGACGATGATTAAAACGTGTTATCGGCTAGTGAATAAAGGCTATAAATGTTTATAACGTGTCTAAAGACAATGAAGACTATTAAGCAGTACGTGCAAAAGTTGTACATCCTCATATTGTGCAGAGTGCATATCCAATCCATATACGCGCCGTCTTCCGAATCAACAATCCAATTTTTATTTTTTTCCTGGTTCTGTGAATTGGTTAATCCCTGGAGTTATCAACCTGGTCGGCATGATTAACGATGCGCTGTTAGAGTTATTAACTGACAGCAATATTTTTTTTTTTTATGGGTGCAACAGGACAGGAGAATGTTTATTAAGAGGAAAAAATAAAACAGAATGCACAAATGCAGAATTAATGTGGGTTTTTTTAAGCCTTCTTTGGCTACAGTTACATATTTGGCAGCAATCGGATAGAATTCAAAGTATTCAGACAGAATTTAGAACATCTTGCGTCATATAAGCTATTTTCATATTTTGCCTATTAGATAAGCTAAAAAAAATTATGCATGAATTCTTTGTTTTATTTGCACATTGAGACAAAGAAAATATACAGCGAGTTTAGCCGATCGTTTTATCCATGTTAATTTTAATAATGATTATTTGGTATTAGAAAATGAGGAATTTGAAAAGTAAGATGCATGGTATGCAGTAACTAAATTACAACTATCGAATTGCTCTTAGTTATTTGCTAATTTCTATTTATGATGAAATTGAAAAAGAAACTTTAAATTCATCTTGGCGAGTAAAAGGGATTCCAAAGATATTAATTTTTCTTCTCATCATTTTCAATAAATATCCTAGATTACCTTTCAAATATGCAAGTGGAATTAATTTTGTAATATCAATTAACCATTATTAAAATTAACATGGATTAAATTATCGGTTTTAACTGGCTGTTTTATTTTATTTATTTATTTTTCTATGAATTGTAAGTCATAGCAGTTACATCTATCATACATTTTTTTGTTAGCATTTTTTTTTTCCTGTAAAAAATCAGTTCAGTATCAGGAATTCGCTATTACAAGTTGCAATTTTGTTCGTCGCTCTACGGTAATTTTTTGCACACTTATGCTATTTAGACCGAGACCTACATGAATTCCTAACCACTAAAAAACATCCATCCACCGCCACGATTCGAACCTGAAGTATGTGGTAGCCAATTGGCCATCAGGTTGCACTAGTACGAAATGTGGTGTAGCAATTGATTAATGTAGTACTTAGTTATCAGTATAAAAATCCACCCCTCAAAAAACATTTAATTTAAGTGTATTATTAACTTCATTTAAAAAAAAATTTCCAATTAATTTTTTCTAATACATTGCGATTGACATTTTGTACAAATAAAGTATGTTCAATTTCATATACTGTTTTTTTTATGCATAGATCCGTTTTATATTTAGACATGCAATTATATTTAAACACGCATTTATAAATGCCATCTATGTTTATCCAAACATACATATAATAATGATATATGTGTGACATATCACATATAATCTCTATATGCGTATCCAAACATATAATCGCTGTTTTACCGTACAAACAATTGTTATTCCAGTCTCATGCAATAACTTGTCATAACACGTCAGAGATTCTCCCAACAGACCATTTTTTCGACGGCGTTAGTGTTTAAGAGTGTGTGACCAAATACTAGCAATTCATTAGTTTCTTTTTTTTTGCTTTTCTTTTTCCTTCACATTTTTTTATAGCAAATTCAATGAGAGAGTCTCATTTTTCTTACTCTTTTTTGATTGATTCAAGAAGTTTTACATTATGCACAAGAATTTAGATGACGCAATTTGGAAATCCCATTCACTGAGTTGCGACTAACTACCATGAATAGTATGCTCGATTGAACACTCTTCTAATGCAGGAACAAGCATTACTTTATTTTTTATTTATCTTTTTTTATTCTTCTTTTAATAATAGAAATAAACACGCACCTAATCCAACACAAATGTTCTAGTTGGAATTACGGTTCTTAATTTATGTAAAATTAGTGAGTAAAATTACTTTATCTTAATTGTTGTATCCGAGATCATTATCAAATAATGTTAAGACATTTTGTTTTTATCTAGAGAATGACCTTACTTCGCTGTTCTTTTAGTATTAACAAAAATGTCAAACAAAAACTACTATGGATTTAAAAAATATGTTCTTTTTGTTTAAAAATTTTTACTCAGTTACAAAAAAAAAAGTAAAAATTTTACTTTTTTTTTACGAACATATTTATTTAACTTCACTTTGTATGTGTGTGTGTTAAACAAAAAAAAAAAAAAAAAAATTGTGACATTTGAATATATTTTTATATTCGTACATTCAATCATTAAATAACTACTAATAGTTATAATTTATAATTTTTTTTCTTCTAAATAGATGGTTGAAATTTAATTATCATCATCATTGGCACAACAGCCCCTTGGCGTGCCAAGGACGTCTGCCTACTGGTAGATTCCTAGATATGAGATGTTTTTATTTTTACGGGGCAGGACTGTCAGCCCTACGCCTAATGCTCTACAATCATATAAGACCAGGACCTATTGTGTAAAATAGATTCTGAACCACTACAATCATCCATGGCACCGCCGGGTCTATAACCGAAGCCTGTGGCACAGAGCACAAATATTTAATTAATTAAGATCATAAAACCGTTACTGTTCAGGTTTGGTTTGTCGCTTTACAGTAATTTTTTTACACATTTTAGGCTAACTAGACAGAGACCTACTGTTTAACGTGGATACTACCAAAGTATCGTATTGTACCAAAGACCAGAGCACTAGCCAATTGGCCATCAGGGCGCCCATTACTATTAAGAAACAAAAAAATATGCAAGAAAAGTATCCATTAATTATGCAATGTATATGTAATTACCCCAAGATTATGTAATTCAGTAAATTTCGTATTTCAAAATATGTAGTTTCTGGGAACTGAAACAAATTTCAGAAAACTGAAATATATGACATTAGCATATTATTCAGTATTTAAACACAATTGCTGAAATAAAATGTTTAAATAATGAAATGTTTCGATCTTTGAATTTTCAAAGAATCAAATTGTCAATAAAAGGTTTTTTTTTTTTTTTTTTTTTTTCCCAATAAAGATAATTACATGTTTATTATTCTTGTAGTAATTGAAAACTTGTAAAAAAAATAATAAGTAAAAAAAGGCGGTTTAAAACAAAGCATTCCTTATTTTTCATAAGACAAAATAACAAACTTTTCCTACCTGACCTTTTCTTTTAAGTTGTGACATGGTGAGACTGAATCGAGTTCGCTGTCTTGTTTCCTCTAACTAGTGAACTAAAGTCAACACAAACAAGGCGTCGCGCCAAAATGTACAAGAATAAAAAAAAACAAAGTGCACGGCGGGATGCACTTTGAAATATCAAAGTTAATGAACTATACCTGAAGAACTAATTCTTGTTCATCTCTTTATAGGACTAGGGCAGTATAATTTAGTTTTTGTTGAAAATAGCTTTTTCTCTTGAAAAAGCATTTCATACATTACTCATTCGATTTATTTTTCCAGTATATGGGTAAATTATTTTTACCGTTGAAATTTTATGAACTGTTTGTCAAATTTTTGGAAATTCTACATGAAACAAATTAGAGTCCCGCCATCTTTCCAGCAAAATTACCACCAAATTAGAATCCCCTCATTTTTCCAGCAAAATTACATCATAAAACTTGAAAGAAAGTAAAAACATTTAAAATAATATGAAACTCTATGCTATGGGTTTTTTTTTTTCCCCCATCATCACTGCCTATGAAACTCATATGAACTAATTTAAGCATATTTATTTCAAAGATAGAAAAAATACATAGTTTTGAAAATTGTGACATGAAATTTTGGTAATGTAATATGAATATTTCACAAATGAAAGTGCCGAATTTTCGGAAGTTCCAGAAATTTTGGAGCGTAAATCCCTTTTTCAATTATTCTTTAAAAAATAGTACTTCAGAATTGTTTGTCACTATCTTTTAAATGTGAAAAACCATATACTACAAACTAGAAAAATCATATACGAAGAGGATTCATGTAAAGTGGGATACAAGGGCAAAGTAAATTTGTCCACAGTAAATAAAAGGCAAAGTGCTGATATTTGCCTTGATGGAAATAAAAGTTTCATGGATAATTCATTCACGACGATTCATTATACGTTTTTAATCCATTAAAAATTTAAAGTTTTACAAAAATTCCTGTCGTGCAATATTTAAAAACATATGTAATATTTGAAATATGTATTACCGAGTCCTTATAAAATGCTAATCGCATTCCTTTAGATACGGAAAAATACCCGAGATTATTATTATTTTCAAAACACCAAAGTGATTATTTTCTTAAATTATCCAGAAAAAGAGCAGTTAAACAATCAAATAAATACTATTGGACCGTTTAAGTATACTATTATATTTGAGTACTAAATGCGGGTGACAAGCATCACAGCAATTCATTATGCAGATTGTTACAATCTATTCAGTCTGACGCGCCATTGTATTCAGAATTTGAATAACTTCTCATAAAACAGATAGGATCGCCACAGGTAGATAAATCTTCATTTAAAAATACTATACGGAAGACAGGAGTGGTTGACAGATCTAGATGAAAAGTTCACAACCGTAAAGGGGATTAAGTTATGATCTATTCATACTACGCGTTCTATGAAGATGTCAGTAGTCGACTCTTCCTTTCCTAACAGGTAACAGAAAGAAAAACTTTTGGCATTTTTAAAAATTGATCGCACATTGATTTTTTAATTTTGATCACATTCTACATAAAGAGTAAGATTAACTAAATTAATTTTAATCCTTTTATTTACTTAGCCCACTTTCAAACCATGCACTAACTAAACGTCAAATACCAGCAGAGAGAATTTTCCATTTTTTTTAATATTCTTTCGAATGCCATTCATTTTGACGTGGTATTCAGCATTAAAACTGCAGATATATAGAAGTTTCAATGTCACCCAAAGGGAACGCTAAACTTGTATTGTACTCACAATGTGAAACTGTCCAAATCAAAGGTAGCATCTGGGAAATTCACACTCTCCTATTTGATCAATAGAAAAAAAACTCGGAGACCAATAGATTTATTGTGTTCATCCATAGTACAGAAGCCTTCAGTTCGGCATAAAAACAAGCTCTTTTAATTTTGTTGAGGGTCCAGTTCGCTATCCACAGAATAACTGACACCATTGTTTAGATAGTTTAAAGTAGGAATAGATGTAACGGATTATAGTGGCAAATTGATTTAAGTGTGTCATTTGATCTTGAGTAATTAAGAACGGACTCAAAGCTAGAAGAAAATTTTTACACAGTTCTATTTTTCTATTCATAAAAGGATTAAAAAGGAATATCTTCTAGTATCCTTTATCTTCCTAATATCTTAATATTACAGGTACAAATCTAGAAGCAATCTATAATTGGAGATACTTTGGGGATTTATTTATTTAGGGATTTTTCTTCGATTTCGGGAAGAATTTAACTTCCGATAGGACCAGTTTTTTTACAAGTGTGCATTATTTAATTATCAGATCCCCATACATGACTTTATCAGATACTTATCATTAGTCGTTCTTTCTTGAACCACAATCCTTTCCCCACAATATTCAAGTGTTATCAACAGTTGTTTATGGCTTATCTATAAAAATTCCCTTTTAAAATAGTTCAAATTTAATTTGATAACACATAATAATTTGCGAGATAAAAAAAAAGTGGAGGAAATACAAGTTTGGTGTTTTTTGCGGTTAACTGGAATTTCCGATAAGTGCAAAATATATGTTATTATTATGTCTTATCTTTTTAATCTCTTTAATATGTTCTGTCTCCTTGCAAGAAACATGATACGATTGATATTGATTCTGTGAAGTATAAAAATTCCTTAACCAATTTTCGTTACTTCTATAGCATTTGATAATTATACACTGACTTATCAATAGAACTAAAAGTGCATTTACATTTATTACAGAAAGCTATTTTATCTCAAGGAAATGAGAAGGTAATGTACTAAATGTAGATTTATTTTTAAACTGATAAACATTTTCTCCCTTACCGAAACTTAGATAACGAATTACTCAGTATAGGCATGATGCTATAAAATGCATTTAGAATTACATCGCTTAGTAGTAAATAAATTTTGGGAATTTGTCTGGTCATAATCTGTATAATGCTTTGGTGCCATGTTTTAAAGATTAAACATTTGTAGTCTGAGGAGCAACAAAACTTTTCCATGAATTTTTAAAAGACTATAAGACACTATGAAACGGGCGATTGCAAAATCTAATAACATTAATTGTTAAGTACTTGTTTTTGACTTGCATTCAGCTTTTTTTAATATCTTTCAGAATTTGTGTAATTATTATGACGAATTATTAATTTGATGGTATTTAAAAATTTATTAAACTGAATATTAAGATACAAATTTAAAAGCTTTGTACAATCTGGGATTTTGATTCGTTTATTAATTTTCTTTGATATTTTGAAACCGGACGAATTTAACTTACAATAGGTCTTAGTAAACTATTTCAGAATAAAAAATAAAAAAAAATTTAAATCAGCGTATTAGTTGCACAAAAAAAAATAGTGCAACTAATAATACACACATAAGTATATTAGTTGTAATAGTACAACTAATGATATAGAAGAAAAAATGTGGTTTTAACCCTGCCATCTTTGTCATTGTGAGAAAAAACGCCGATTTCTTGAAACCGGACGAATCTAACTTCCGATAGGTTTTGGTAAACTATTTCAGAATTTAAAAAAAGTATATTTGTTGCACAAAAAATAATGCAACTAACAATACATACTTGTAAAGTATATTAGTTATAATAGTACAGCTAATGATACAGAGTGAGAAAAAAATATAGGTTTAATTCTGCCATCATTGTGAGAAAAAATGCCGATTTCTTTAAACTGGATGAATTTAACTTCGAACTTAACTTGATAAACTATCTCAGAATTAAAAAAAAAATCAGTGTATTAGTTGCATAAAAAATAATGAAACTAATGATAAATACACACTTGAAGTACATTAGTTGTAATGGTACAGCTAACGATACAAGAGGAAAAAATATGACTGCAATCCTGCCATCTTGGTCATTGTGAGAAAAAAAAAAACCGATTTCTTGAAACCAGACGAATTTAACTTCCTATGGATCTTGGTAAACTATTTCAGAATTTTAAAAAAATCAGTGTATTAGTTGCATAAAAAAATAATGCAACTAACAATACACACTTGTATATTAGTTGTAATAGTACAGCTAGAAAATATAGGTTTAGCTCTGCCATCTTGGTCATTGTAAGAAAAAAGGAAACCACCATCTCCAGAAGTAACCAAATAGCATGGACAAATTGATTGAAGGGGTCACAACAAAAGCATTTTTTTTCTTATAAAAACCTCATCGTATTTGAGTACGTGACAAGATGTCACCTGCGAGAGCCTTCTGCGAGCGAATTTCATGGCTCTTTTCGAAAAAACAATAACGCGGACTGTAGAACAATCAGTGGCAGTTTCTTCTCACAGATGCTTATCAGTGGACGTTAGCATTTCATCTCTGCATCACGCACAAGATTCTGGCAGGCGAAGCGCGACGAATGAGTTCGTTCAAATTGAAAAAGAAACACAGCAACTTCTGCAACTCGGAGAGGCAAGCGTGCAGAAGACTCCCGCAGGCTATTAACATGCGGCGATTCATTTGAAATAATAGAATATCCGACATTTCTTTAATCCAAACTTTATTGTGGGCAAGATACACGACTCGGAATTCGCCTTTGAAGACACTGAATTAATCGCACTTTGCATATAAGATTACAGCATTAGAATGTCTGGGAGTTTATTTTTAGAAATCTCCATGTTTTTTTAAAGTTAAATAAGAGACTTTCAATTTATTTATTTTTAGAAATTCTACTACATTAAAATTCTTTTGTTCCTTACTAAATCCACTATTAACATGCGGTGATTCATTTGAAATAATAGAATATCCAGACATTTCTTTAATCCAAACTTTATTATGGGCAAGATACACGACTCGGAATTCGTCTTTGAAGACACTGAATTAATCGCACTTTGCATATAAGATTACAGCATTAGAATGTCTGGGAGTTTATTTTTAGAAATCTCCATGGTTTTTTTTTTTTTAAAGTTAAATAAGAGACTTTCAACTTATTTATTTTTAGACATTCTACTACATTAAAATTCTTTTGTTCCTTACTAAATCCACTTAAGCCTTTTTTTTTTTTTTTTTCAATAAATACTGTAAATATTATGTTTAATTAAGCTGTTTTTCTATCTGAAAAGGGGAAAAATATGTAATAATATTTATCTACAGAAAAAAATTTTAATCAAATATTATTCAATTATTTATAAATTCCTAATTTTACCAAAATAACTTGTTTCGTTTTTTTTTTTCTTTTAAAATTAAAATTCATATGAATCATTGATAATTTATCTAAACGCGAGTTTATTATAGTAACATTATCTTAATACTATAATTTGTTGAGGGCTTTCAATCATATTAAGTGATAATTAAAAATAAATATTAATATTCAAAATAAGCTAATAATTAAATAATAGCTGACACGCAAAACATTATTTATTAATCTGGTAATAAAGTACAACTTTTTCTATTTAATAATTCTGAAGAAGAAATTGATAAAAATCTTTTTGGGGGTTTTCCATGAATTACTTATATTATTACACGGAAAATTATTACTAAAGATGCATATATTAATTATACATACCTTCTTTTTCCGATATCTTTTCAAACCATAATTAATTAATCCAACCATATTAACCTCTTTTTTTTTTTTTATGGTATTCTATTGATTCAGCCAATTTATTGGATAGGAATATATTCTAAAAGTGATTCTAACAGTAACAAAATTCTTTTAAATATTAATTATAAATAGTATGCCGGACTAAAAAATTAGAAAATGCATTCAATGAACTTCTTAATTTTGATTTAAATTTAAATGACAGAATTCTTTAACAAGAATACACAAGGACACATAAAAATTATTTCACTAAATTAAAAAGCATCAAAAAAATTTATTGTTTTGTACTTTATCAGATACAAATCAAATGCAAGCAAAAACTTTTTTAGAAAGGATTCGAAAAAGAATGATATGAAATTTTTCTGGTCGGTAAGTTTTACCTTACACAAACGAACAAAAAGTAACACCCCATTCATCCATCAATCCCTGTGAGGGGTGCTTTTTTTCTACGAAGCGAAAGGCACTAAAACATTATAAGGTCGTCGAACGCTGTTTACAATAATATATGTATGGTCACATGGCCCCACTTGGGTTACTCGACTATGAGTCACCTTCGTCTTAAACTGCCCTACTCCTGCATCTCAATTTAGCTAATCGAATTGTCAGCTATATTCTAAAAACCAAATAAAATTTCTATTTTAGGAAATTCTTTATAAAAAAAAAAAAAAGACAACAAAATTTTTTGACTACTATTTTTATTTTCAAAAATAGGGAGAAATTTTAATATTTGTGCTCCATTTTAATGAAAACATTAGTCAAGAAACCCAAGTAGGAGCGAATGGGCTATGGGACAACACATGCGTACTATTGTAAATAGCTTTCAAATATTTAATATTGTAATTGGATATTTAATCGCATTAAAAACATAATTTCCGAGGAACTCTAATTTGTTTTCAAACATAAATATTAAAAAACTTTCATTTTTTACTATTTTATAAAATGAAAAGTTTCTTAACATTTATGTTTTATAAAAATACTATTAAATAATTCCATGTTAAAATAAATAGACGCTTAAATTTGAAAACTTAATGATATAATTCAAATTCCTGCCAAATAAAGAAAGTTCGTTAAAAAAAAAAAAAAAATTGTAATTACAAATTTAAAATTAAACATTTGTTTTAATTAATTAAAAAAAAATTTTAAGCAAAACTTCATTGTAAACAATAAGAGATTATATTGAATAAAACCTTTACTTTTCATAGTTTACATTTTTTTGTTTGTTTTTAAGAAATTTCAAATTAGTTTTTATGTAATTATTTTATTTATTTATTAGTACTGAGTAATTTTTTACAATATCTTCATAGATGATACATATTGGAATAAATTATTTCATTATTATACCTACTCGTGTCTTATGAACTGGGAGTGTGCAAATATTTTACAGTGGGCAAAATTAACTATTTCTATCTCCCTGCATATTAAGTAAACCATAATTACAATTTCAGCACAAAAAATAAATGTCAAAATGAAGATAAACTTGAATTTAATAGTTGTTTTGGTTGAAAATGTTTCTGTCATAATAAATAGAATGTACTATACAAAAATATTTTAGATACACTGACATTCGCCAATAGCAACGACTAGTAAAACATATACTGGCGGATCAATCAAATGCGACTTTTGTTGTTTTAATCGGAATCACTTTTGTTTTTCAGATAAATCGATTTAGTCACGGGGTTCAGATAATAATCACGTCAACATCGCACGAACAGTAGAAGAAAAAAAATTTCAGAATTAACATAAACTCCGAAAGAGGTAAGCAATCGATGGTTGCGTTTATGGGAATTAGAATTAAATACGATCCAAAAAGTAACTATTTTGTATACCCAATATATTGAAGATAACAGTTTACACAAAAGAAAAACTACTAACGATATTCGTCAATTATAGTTGAAGCAATTTTAGTACAAAGAGCGAGTTCTAAAGTATAGTTTGCAGCGGCCGCGTTTTTGTTAATCATAATGTCTCAATTTCTTTTAAGAGAATTACATGAATGCATTATAATTATTTCCATAATTTCGATTTGCAAAAGGTTTATTGTTGATTATTATTGTTAAGTTATTTGGTTGTTTTCCTGGAGTTTTTTTTTTTATTATTATTGATCTATTCTTTATCAAAAGGTAAATTCCGCTTTTCAAGGAAAATCATGTCAAAAATTTTTTGAAAATATTCATTTATTTTTTCATTTCTACCCAAAATGTAATCGAATGTAAAAGAAATTATATGCAAAAAAATAAACTTAATTATAATAACTAACGATTTAATAAATTTACATTAAAAGTTACTTAAGTTCGAAAGGGTTAACTAACTTGGCTTAACCTGCCTCCTGAAACCTTTGAAACAAATATGACCTGGGTTTATGTCGAATAACAGACAGCTGCCTGGGATATTTTTTTTTTTAAATCTATAAGCATTTAACTGAAAGTATAAACTACTAAAAATATTTAATATAATTAAATTTGCACGGAGAAAAAAATGAATTAACTTGGCAAACCTTCCTTCTGAAACCAATACGAACTGGGTTTATGTCTAATAACAGACAGCTGTCTGGGATACTTTTTAAAAATCAAGTTAACTTTATAAGTAGAAATGAAAATAAGGCAAATACAACGGAAAAAGTTAGCAAATAACCTTTAATTTTAATGTAAAAAAATAAATGATGAAAAAAATTCATGAACAATGATTAACAGACATTTACAACGAGAAGTTAATTTTTATGTAGTGACCAGGTGCCGATTAAGCAAGAAAAAAAAAATCAACTTGTTTATCAAAAATTCTTGTAGCAATGATTCCATCACACAATGCGGAATCTTAGAAACGTTAAGTGCTTTTCTTTTAACCATGTAATGGGAAATGGGATTATGTAAAAAGGGAATTTCTAACTCCAAGGGAAATTTCTTCCAATCCCACACAGTAAGGTAAGAGGGGTGACAGAAGAATAGAGATCCTACCCTCGTTGGGGAGATAAATCACAAGACGTCTTCAGATGCGTAGCTTTTCAATTGATAAACACATCAAAAAAATCGCCGCTATCTAATTTCAGTCGAAATTCTCTTGAAAAATCTGCACCACAGCTGCGTGGCACCATTACACCTGAGAATAGCCAGACGGTTCCTCCCTCTCAACACTACAAAAGTGTGATTAATGGAAAATCCGATTCGAATGTCTTTGCCGACTCGAATGCTTTCAGGATTTACTATACACTGCATTCTGCTTCGAGGTATACAAGAAACCTTTATCATGTAATATTGATAGTTTGCACGAATGCATTTTTAAAAATAATTCATTGATACGATTCCAAAGAATTTAACATTAAATGTTCCTACTGAATTCAGTGCTAATCGCAGTCGAATGAATTTCTAACTATCCAATACCTATTTTAATGCCCTTTACAGAAGATTTGTAATAATTTCAATCTTTTTCATATATTGAATGTTATCATTAAATATGAAATTTGCATTATAAACAAACATAACTAGAAATTCGTGCACATTTAAGATCAATTCATCTTAATAAAATAACATTCCAATATTCTGTTTTTGCCTATATATGATAATCAACGACATTTGCAAATTATTATTAAAATATTGTCTTTCACAGATAAATACTAATTCTCTGCATTCGGCACCTATGTACTGAGCAACGGGCATATTTACTAATGATTAAAACATAATACAAAATAACGAAAAATAAAAAAATCATTTAATATTTAGGGTAAAATAAACAAAATTATAAGTTGCTCAAATGATCTTTTAGTAACACGTTTAATAATTTCCTTTTATATTAAGTTGAATAAATCGTATTGTCGTCATAGCAAAATTTCTTAACATTTAAATTATGATAAATGAATGCTAGCTTAATGTTGTATTTGCAAAGTATAAAAATTTGTACTTAATAAATTTTGCTTAAGTTTTAATCAGAAATCTTAATTTTATTATGGAAATCATATCAAGATCATTACATTTAAAGTGTTTAGGATTACTTTTAGGTTATTACATATTATTTATCATTTTAAAATCTAATATCTTCATAACATTTTCTTTTGTTTTTAATATATCAATTAAAAAGGAAATTTTATGTATACTAATATTCATTATTGGTTAGTGTCAAACGAATTTTGAAAAAAAAATCCAAATTTTGATACTTTATCAACTACAGTAATTTCAATCACTATAAACCTTACTGATATCTCTAACCACAGATACTTGTAAAAATCAGTAGGGTGTCAGTTCTACGACCAACCTCCCTTGTAGAATTTCCTATTGTGGTCTTTCTTTTCTATTGAGTCTATATCCCCACCATTTCAATGACAACTCTATTCAGTTCGTCGCAAGGGGAAGTGCAACAAAAAGTGGCTTAGGGACATCTTTACCCAGGTGCGAATTTTATGTGTATTTTCAATTAGTTCCAAAGAAATTTTTTTTTTTTTTTTTTTTTTTTTTATTATGTCCCTCTCCTTCACTCCTCTTTCATGGCTTTTTATATTTGTGGGAAAGCGTGGTATTCAAGCAAGAACTCAAACTATCAATTTTCTACAAATACATCCATCATGGCAATTTGATTTTAAGCATCAAAAAATGCCAAATTTCGATGGTAAAAAGTAATATGGATCACATTTCAGTCATCTACCAAGAACAAATCCAAGATTCAAAAAGTAAAAATTTTAATCTTTAATTAAATCTTTTTCGAGTTACTAAAAGCTATCTAATAACAGACTCAAAGTTACCTGGATTCAGTACTATGCACAGTATAACTAATTATGGCAAGTTTTATTAAGAAAATACCTATTATAGAGAAGATTACAAAATTAGTATTCAAAACATTCCTGGGGAAAATTATTCAAGAAATCTCACTGAAATCTATCATTTCACACTACGAAGCAATAAGAAAAAGTACTTTTTTTTACACATAATCCTATCTAATATCAATCTAAAGTTGAAACAACCGTAGACAATAAAAATAAAAACCATTAATCAAAAACGTGAAAAAAAAATTAAAATAAATAAATAATGCCAATATTATCGACAAATGTATCTTTCAAAGAATTGAACTTGGCAGAAGCATAATTCATAATAAAGAAAAGTTTAGAATGCACATTGAGAAATGGATCTTATTTTTAGTAAGTAGTAAAGGCTAGTTCCTGTGTTATATCAGTTTAAAGACGACTACTTAAAAAAGTAGCAAAATTCAATAAGTTGCCTTTATTTGAGCATTAATAAAATTAAATGTACGGAATAAATTTCAATTTGTTCCAAAATGTTTCATTACAAAAACTTCGACATGAAAAAATGAATTTAAAAACTCTTTCGCAAAGAAATACTGAACACAATTATGTTTTGATTGCATTGTCGGAAATGCGAAAATTTTTAGAGTTTATTTAAAATGTGTTTTAAATGGGAGAGAAGCTAATATAATGAATGTAAAGAGCAGCAAAAACAATACAAAAAGTTAATAAGTTTATATTTTATTTTAAATTAACAGGGCGATTTAACATTACAATAACGATAAGAGATCGGTATATAACATCTCAAAAAATTATAATTAATGATTTAATTTCTCTGTAATTTGAATTCAGATTTTAAAATACTTAATTGAAGCAAATAAGCACTTAAAATTAAATCGATTTCCATATAAAAGCGACGATGAGATTGTAGTTTATTAACAAGCTGTTATCAATGTCGGAAAGCTTTCAAATATCTTCAGATGTCTATAACACATAGATGAGATCAAGTTATAAAAAACCTGCACAAATAAAGATCTTAATCATTTAACAAATAGAAAAAAATCCCCTATATCAGTTATGCTAGTTAAGAGAGAACTAATGGAACAAAATGATTGAAAATTTATTCCAATATTTCAAATCTACTATATGAACAGTTATTTTTTAATACTGAAATCAGGAATTTAGGATTGATGAAATTAGATAACACTTCTAAAACAGATTTTTAATTATTCAATGAAATGAAACTCTTAGTTTAGCGATTAAAAAACACAAGTTCTTTTATATTAAAGAATTGACGATAAAAAACAAACTTTTACAACAATTCTTTGTTGCAATAGTATTTCAGTTCAATATGTTTTTTAACTAAATTGTAGCGAAAACTAAACTAATGCTATTAGAATTTCGCAAATCAAAACATTAATAATTTATATTGTTTCTCTAAATTATAAGATTAAAATATTGCTAATGGATTTAGTTTAATCAATTTAAAGAATTTCAGAAAACAAGCATAACTTTATGATAAAAGTTTTATCAAATTAGTATTACTTTTTCCAGAGAAATAATTTTTGACAGTATATTATTTTAAGAGATTATTTATCCGATATTTGTTATTTTATAACAGATAACCGAAATAAATAAACTTTATCATTGAAGTTGTAATAATTTAATGATGCAACTATTAATCAAAATATTTACATTGACGGTAGCAACCAAGATAATTGACTCGGAAAATTGATTAATCAATATTTAAATATTATAATTTAGGGAAAAAGAGGTTAAATCTGATAACTTTTTATTCCCTATTGTCCAAGAAATTGTTACAGGTAAGAAGAAAGTGAAATTCGATTTATAGCACAGCATCATGCACATTCTATTTCTATTCATTGAATAAGTCAAAATTGAATAAGTTATTCAGTTAGCAAATTTTTAAAATTCATGTACTTTTATAATATAAATTATATATTTTGTAAGTTTTTTTAATTATTTGTTGAAAAATTAATGTCAAGACTTCATTCAATACATGAACTTCATACTGGGATTTCAAGCGTCAGTTATAGAATCAGCTTTTTTTAACTGGCTACCATACCAAGAATGTTTTAAAATTCATTTAAGTAATTATCATAAATGAAAGCATCTTTAATGCAATATGTAACAAAGTTCTTTATGGTCTAGCTATCAACAAGTTATTTAACAATTATATTGTATATGTTTAAAAGATTACTAATTTTGAAATTACCAAATAGTGTACGTTAAATCAAGGCATTCAAAACTTATAGAAGTTTACTTGCTGAACTTTTATAAAGATCCGTAACTTCACAAGAAAACTTATTGAATATTTTAATATTTGCGAGATTTGCCACAGATAAGTTTTTTTTTTTTTTTTGTTTGTTTTTAAAGCAATTTAAAATAAATTTTGACAACTTCAAAAAAGAACATGAAATTAGACAAAAAAAATTACCAGACAGTTTTAATTAAAACTTACTGTGTTATTACATTATTAGATGCTACATTATAGCTATTATATTAAAAGTATTATAAAGCAGATTTTAAGATTAAACCTGATTTTTTTTTTTTTTACTTAATTCATATATATTGATGTCTGGATTCAATAATTTCTAAAATATATGCTTTAAATATTTTTACTATTACGCCACATGAACAATATGGCAGCTATTTTATAACAACTGAAACAACCAAAAATACATAAACTAATGATATGTTAATTGGCAATGCATACGAAACCTTATTTAAACAAAATTACATTTATTTATTAATTAATCATTATATATATTAGTTAGTTTACACTAATACTTTAGGGCAATGATACTAATTCCAAGAATACTTAATTTAAATCTATTAAAATATTATGAAGGCGAAAATCACCACAAGAGTAAAATTTAACAAATCCCGGACTATTAGTTTGTTTACACTAACACTTTAGGGCATTGACATTAATTCAAAGAATATTTAATTTAAATATAATAAAACCTTAATAAGTCGGAAATCACCACAGAAGTCAAATTTAACAAACCCCAGATCTTACATAGCTGTTAGTCAAGTATTTACAATATACATTACAACTTCAGACATTTTTAGATTTTATTACAATTATTCTAAAACAATTCATAGATTAATTAAAATATTATGACTTGGACGGTTGGAGCGCGAAATTGTGCGGCGAACGTCACCGCATGCTGGCCGCATGGTTTTCAACCTTTCCCGCTGAAGCGCGCGATCCAAAAATGTAAACAAATCTTTTTCAAAACTCACCACTGGGGTTTCCGAATCCGTTTCTGGATGCAGATCCATCCTGAAGACGGGGAGTGGGGCTTTTTTCACCCTAATTTTGGCCCCTGTATTAAAAACTGCCCAAGAGAAAAAAATAAACAAAGGGCGTTGATTGTTTATAAACAAACTGCAGCTCGCTTCACCGCCGTCAGCTTTTGCGAAACGTGCAGAATTCAGACTTCCGCTCTTTCACCTGCAAAGATACCCGCTAAACTGATATTCTCCCGAGCGGCGTGCTTTGCGATTTCGGCGGGACAATCCCACAATGCACTGGGCGGTGCTCCAGCCTATCAGGCGAGGAGGAACCAGCAAAGAATCAGACGAGATTCGTTTTATTGGATCAGATCTCCGACACTCTTCGCGAATCGCGATCCTCCTATCGTAAAACTGTTTGTTTGGAATGTTGGGACTTGACCATAGGAAGGAAGGAGGTGAGTTAGTTCTTTTTTTTTTTACTTTTTCTTTTCTACTTTTTATTTTTTATTTCACTTGTTTCTAGGGTTTGTTCTCTTCTTCTACCAAGAGTGTAGGGATGCCGGCGTAGAAAGTTGGAAAGTTTTGAGTGTGGTGCGCCATCTCGCGCGAACTGCGGAACTCACTGATGAACATAGCTTTGCATTTCGGATTTTTCCTTAACATAGTGTCCAATAATTTATATAATTAGTTATTAATTTAGAACATTTTAAAATATCGAAATATAGCAAGTCTTTTTTTTTTATTAATTTATTTTTATTGATAAGAGCCTAAATGGCTGAGTGGCTAGCGCTTTGACCCTCGATACCACAGTTTTTCGGATTCGAGTCCCGGCGGTGCCATGGATGTTTGTAGGGGTTCGAAATCCTCTTTAAACCGTAGGTCCCGGTCTAATAGGACCGTAGAGAGTTACTCCTCGTCCGTAGTTTATCTTCAAACTACACGCACCTCATGGGTAGTGTTAAGTGAATAACATAGGTGCAGCGCATGCCTTAAAACATCCAAGACAAGTGTCTAAGTGTCTGCCAGCTGCATTAAAAAAAATAATAATTAAAAAAAAAAAAATTTGATATGAAGTCAATTGCCATTGGTATGTTGATCTGTGCAGATTCAGGTTATTTCAGAGTCCTTCTCGCATGCACTCTCATTTTGAGTCCACAATTTTGAATGAACATACCTAAACCGTCATCTGGAAGTTCGGACCTCTTTTTTTCTCAAATCAGATTTAAAGGATTTTCCGCCTCCTATATGTATCGCATCCCTTCGCTGTATAGACAAGGAATTTTCAGCTTTAGTTTCATTTATCAATTTTTGAAACGATCTCCAATGTAGGGAAACATTTTTATATACATTTGTCAGATCTAATTATAGGAATATAAAATTAATAGACAAAATCAGCAATTATGTAATTTTGAATTTTAATATCATTGATAGCTAAAAAATGTGTTAAATCTCGCATCGCATCAAGATGGTACAAAACTCTTGTTCAACCTTTTTCGACTTATCCTTCCGACGAAAGGATTTTCCGGCTCCTAAATGTATCCTGTCCCTTCTTTGTATAGTCAAGGAACTTTCAGTTGGTTTCACTTATCAATTTTTGAAGCGAGCTCTAATGTAGGGAAACTTATTGCACTATCTATCAATCTGATCTTAGTCAGTAATTATGTATTTTTGCATCTTAATATCATTGTTAACTAAGAAATATTTTAAAATATCGCATCATATCAAAAAAAGACAAAACTGTTATTGTAAAAAACTCTTATTCACCCTGTTTTGAGTTATCCTTCAAAAACTAGACTTTGATATAAAAGAAAAAAGATTTTCGGAAATTTTTTAAAGCAGTTTCCTGAGAAATATTTTTGGAGGAGTTCAAGAAAATGGCAGATGGAGCTTCATCGAGTTATATAGAATGTTCAAAGCTCCATCGTAGTTCATGTTATTAAACTGAGCTGCCTGGATTCGTTTGCGCATGTTATCTATATAAATGATAGTTGCACGTTGTGAAAAATCTTTTCAATTAAACCAGTTACTACCAGATTTCGTTGGATAGATGCTGTTGGGGACGAATGTTTAAACTTTAAAATAAAAACCTACAACAGTCCGATCAGAGATAGAAATGCCCTGATGTCTACTTGGCCCACCTTGGGTTGTAGCGCAATGAACAATAATGATTATTTTATACATTACGAGTTTAAAATTTCAGAAAATTATTTGTATGTTTTAATTTCATTTACTTTCCTTAAAAATATTCCATCGATGAATGCCAAACTTTTCGAAATATTTTTAGATGAAAGTCTCAAAAAATACTTCTAAAATTCTGCCATTCAAAATTTGGTAAGTCATTCTTTAGTAACTCTGGAAAAAATAATAGGAATTTACCAATATGCTACGAATTTTTCATCGATAGCCAAATAGTCTAAAAAGAATGGTGTGAAAAAAAATCTCTTTTTTGGTGGAATCTTCAGTTTGATTATGTAAGTTTAAAATTTTGTTTTATTATTAGTTGAGAACGTAAGAAATAGTTAATGCTGAGGTAAGAGATTTTTCTTGAAGTATCCAATTGCGCGATTAATTGATATGTGTCAAATTTCCTGCCATTGTCATATAGTTTAAAGTATATGGCAAATGATTAGGGACTCTCTAATTATTTGCCATATCAGTCGCCCAGAAGGTAATGTGACTAGAAAACAAAAATTGAAAATTATTTAATACATTACTTTTTAAAATTTTGGGTTTATTAATTTGATCAGAAAGTACATAAAGTCTTTTTTCTTAATGGTAGGCTCTGCAACAAAACAAGATATATACAGGATATGTAAATAAAAATTGGGGTAGTATTTATTGGGTCGATGACAACATCTTAAAAACTTTAGGACTTGTACAATTTGGTAGCTAAAGAAGATAAATTTGTGTAAAAAATAATACTACCATAACATTTGTTGTCATAAATTTTGTGATTATTCACCATGACAAATATCTTCTGTGTTATGAAAATCTAAATAAATCGAAAGCAAAAGAAGAATTCAGATTTTATTTCAAAGTTGTCGTAAAAAAATATTGATATAAAGTGGATATATTATGCCCCATATTCATAAGCTTTAAAAAAAAAAAAAATGGCGCGGTCTGAACTAGAAAAAACGAATCAACGAGTAAATCCTTTAATAACTAAAAAAAATATTATTTATTTCCTTAAAATTTACAAAAATCAGAAAATATCAAAAAATGGACTTAACCTCTTATGTAGAAAGATCAAGAAAAAGAGCGATATAATGACGTTTTCATGGAGTTTTAGTGTGTTATGGCAAATCAGAAGTATTGCAAAACTTTATAATACATAACAATCTTCATTTCCATCTATATTAATTGACCACGTGCTTCCTAAGAATATTTTAAGTGAAAGTATTCATTAATTTTAAAAAGAGATTCAGCACGCATGAATAATAGTAGTTCTTAAAAGAATTTCTTGAAAAGAATTATAAAATTTTCCACAAGTAATTTTTCAACTATATCTACTTCAGACAGCTTTAGATATAAGGTATTCAACTGCTTGATAATCTAACGATTCAACTGAAACTTGTTACAATGGAATTTATCAATAAAACTAAAAAACTAGAAACCTTTTTGTACTCAGTTTTGTACAAAAAGGATTTCATGCGTAAGTATTGGTAGAAATAGTGAAACTTTCTTTATTCTTTTCTAAAGGTTTTAGTGATATGGAATTTAAGCATAAAGAATTTCATTTAGAAATTAGATACATAATCAGCCAATTTTTAAAGCCCTTGTATATAGTTTTGGAAAAGTGGCATGCGGAACTTTTATCTTAGTTTCTAGTAAAACTAATTCCTAAATAACCCAACTATCTGATTGTTATTCATTTTTTTTTTTAATCTATTGATGAAATAATCTAATGCTGCCATTCTATTGTCTTATTTTTCAATGCACTCATTTTCATCTTTTCAATCTGATTTTAAAATATTTATAAGGTAATATATATATATATATATATATATAATAATAATAAAGGTTTAAAAAATGATATATTAATCACAATTTTAAAAAATATTTTTTATTAATGTGTAATTAATCTTTAATTTGCGTCTTATATTTTAATTATTTGTTACGTATTTTTGAGATGTGAATAAAATAGCAACTTCACGGAAATTTTATCAATGAATCATTTAAAACGAAAACTTAAAATATTATACTGCAAAAAAATTATTCAATTTTCAGAAGTTTCAATCTGTATTCATTAGTTATAAGCAATTTTTTTTTTTTTTTTTTTTGTCCTTTTAATAAACACACATATTAGATATTGATAACTTAAACAATAACAAATAAAGATACAACAAAAGAGATAATAAGAAGATAAAACAAAATTATTCCAATGCTTTTTATTCTATCAAGAAATAGAATAATATATCCTTTTTCTACAACATCGTTTAAAGTTTATTTTATAACAATATTTATTCCTCAACACTTTTTTTAGTTTTACTAATGAAAGCCTCATTATTTTGATATACATGAAATATATAATTTATGAATTTCCAATTGACACAATTGAAGATTATGTTTTAAATAGCTCTTAGATAATTGATTCATATGGTATTCAATGTTCTGTTGGAATTGAGGATAGGAGAATTTGAGTCAGAGTTCTAATTGTGAAATCTACGAAGTTAGCTTTTTTTTTTCCCCAAAGCAAAATCGTGCATTAATGTATCTTAAACATAAAAGCGCCATTATTTCGAAATTCTTTTCAATGTAACGTTATTCTTTTTTTCGATTATGCCATTTTTCGGAGCTTCTTCACCATTTTATTTATTAATCATCTTTTTTTTCCATTAATTTTTGGTTAAATGTAATAATTATTATCACCTTGTAGGTAATTTGAATTCTTCTTCAATCACAATAGTCATTGCGTAAATATTTTTAAGTTCATGCTTTAATCGGCTAAATATCTAAAAGAATTTAGAAACTGAAACTAAAGAATTCTAGAACTGGAAATCTAAACTAACTGGAAAACTTAAGAATTCAGAAACTGAAATCGCTGGCTGGTATTGTTTTTTAATTGAAATGTCTTTGCAAAATTGTTGTATGATGTTTCGAATTGGATAAAATTTTAATATTGGTATTCATTAATGGCCACGTAAAATTTTTAAATAATCGTCAGAAATATTATCATTTGCTCATATTTGAACGCATCGTTGAAGTATGCTTGGCAAATTATTGATAATGATGGCATAAATAATGTAACTAATGACCATAAAAACACAAGATGTTTATATTCATGTCCGCATCGGTTCCTTCCTGAGCTATTGAGCTCATTAGTTAAGTTTACCTCTAATTAAGCAGTTATATTTAAAATTTGTGTGTTTCTAAAATCTATAACAGTTATTCAGCATTTTCTTTTTTGTGAGTATCTGGAACGTATCGAGTAAAAATTTTGAAAACATTATAAATTCTTTCTTTCTGTTCTGTTGTAAAATGCCTACAGAACAGAATTGATATAGTAGTTCTGGCTGCATGCGATATTCATGGTCGAATTTCAAATTAAATATATTTATATATTTATTTTGTAATTTTATTTATTTTTGAGAAGAAATTTTATTAGATTTTTTTTCCGCTGGATATGTTTGCTTAAATTGTGTATAATTATGAAGTGAAATAATGCAATGATATTTTTGAATGTATTGAATATATTTTTTCCTTCAATTTTTCTGATTTCTAATTTTGTAATCTTTATTAATATTTTTTTTAAACATGAATAAATTAAAATTATCATGTTACTAAGTTACATAAAAAAAAAAGCGACAAAATCGGGGAGGAATGTTCAAGAGTAATGGCGATCAATCTTTATTCAGAATCTGTACATTTAGATTAAAATACTGTTACGGAAGAACACAATTATATGTTTTTTTAAGGAAGAACACAGTTATTAATTATGTATTATGTTAAGAATACAATTATTACTTATGTGTTATGTTAAGAAAACAATTATTAATTATTATGTGCTATGTTAAGAACACAATTATTAATTATTATTGTGTTATGTTAAGAACACAATTATTAATTATTGTTGCGTTATGTTAAGAGCACAATTGTAAAGATTTATTCGTTCTTTTTAGTTAATTTTAATTAACTTTGTCAAAATAAAATAAAATATTGTTCTTGCTTTAGATTTTTTTTATTCAACATAAATCACCATTTTTTTTTCTTCCTAATAATGGATAGCAGTTACTCAATAAAATTTCCAGACTTTGTTCGTCAAAATATAAGATTATTTTTCGGAAAAAAAATATTTACCCCGACCTTTTAAATTTTAGTCCTCTCTAATCTAAACTTTATTTTATAAATGTTTTACAAATTTTAGACCTTGTTAACTGACACCAATTGTTTTTGCAATACTTTGAATAGTTTATATGTTATAATCGTTTTAAATTCTCCAAGTCAAGTTGCGTCTATCTCAGCTACGAAAATCTAATACGAGGATCAGATGGACGAATTGTACCTTAAGAAACATGCTACCGAATCCTGAAAATGTGCTTTTTTTCTTTTTTTAGTTTTCCGAAGATTCTGGAATAGAATGCTTTATGCAGGTGTGAACATCAATAACATGGCCTGAGACTATAAGGGATGATCCCTCACCCCCTTTCTTGTGGTTTTGTGTGGGGTGAATATACAAAGGATGTCACAACCTTAGATTCTTATGCATTTGACACTAATAATAGAGTTGTATCTATCTATATGTTTACCTGTCTATTTCCTCTCCTTTTCTTTTTATACAATAGATGTTGAGGAAGGACGTAAGTGAAGATCATTCTAAAAGATTGTGAATTCTATCATATTGAAAAGGGGTCTTATAAAATATTCGAAAATGATCATTATTTTAATAACGATTTTTAATAATTAATTTTATTTATGATTAATTTGAATTCACTATCTATTGTATATATTATATATGTATATCGGAAATAAAAGAAATGTATATTAATAAACAAATGAGTAAAATAATGTTTAATTAAAGTTATTTCTGGAATAAAAATTGTGATCACGTTAATCTTAAGACGTTTACTAGGATTCATACAAAGGAAAACATAAGGATATTTTCAAGTATGATTTTATTGGCAAAACAAACTTTTAGTGAAAATTTATTAAACATTATTTTACTCATTTGTTTACTAATATAATAAACATTAATTAAACATAACATTAATTATTCTCTTTTACTTCTTTACAATCTTAAATAATGAAATTTCATCCATAATCTGAAATTGAACTGCAGATTTTTATTTAAAACTTTGAAATGCATAGTTATAAATTTAACAATTTATAACAGAATCATATTTCTCATGGTTAATACTTAGCAATATCTCATTATAAATACAGAATAGTGACTCAGCAGCTATACAGTTAGCTACAAGAGTAACTAAAACGTTACCCTTCAAAGTTTGGCTAAGTCTTGATAAATAACTCTTATAAAACTATATGTATAAGTTAACTCTTGTAAAAATATCAGATTCAGATGAAATGAATTAATGATCTTTAAGTTGGTACACAAATTAGTCATGGTTAACCCTTGATTAACATGGTTAACACTTAATGATTTATTAAGTAAGAAATTTTTTGCTGTAGAGTTATTATTTTGTATTTACATATTACAATATAAATACAAAATAATAACTCTGCAGCAAATCAGTTCATGGCAGGAAATCTTATATGCCTTATTGAATATCAATCTGACATCATTTATGTCTTTTTTGTTAAACAAGTTCAAAAGTCGCTTCACCTCTAAAATAACTTATTTAAAATTTATACGATTTTCAACATTGTTCTTTACATTAATTAATTATAATGCTAGGTGAGATCTTCAAACATATCATGCCATTTTCGTCTTATTACAGGTCTTTTTTGAGCAAAGAAAACATTTGTTTAGTCACCAATTTGCTTTAAAATAATGGTCTCCAACACGTAGGTTTGACAGCCCTTTGTCTGAACTTATGCTACAAGCGTAACCAAAACGTTATCCTTCAAAGTTTGGTTAACTCTTTCTAATATAGTTCATCTTTTTTGCAAACATATTAACAGAAACGTAAAAACAATCTTCGTTGGACAGAAAATCAATTAATTGATTTATTAAGTAAGCAATTTTTTTTCTCCTAGGAATAAAAAAAAAAGACACAATCTTGAAAGGTATATACGAAAGACGTCATCTAGTCGTGTTCATGCGCTTTTAAGTGTTCGGCCTTAAACTCTTTTTCTGGCATGACATTTCAATTATTTAAGCGACAACATTGGTTTCTTTTCTAAAGGGAGTTGATAAATAACTCCTCTCTCGCTCAATTCATCAGCAAGGTTCTTTCTGTCGATTTTTCTATGAGTGTTATGCCCATTCCCGTTTAAACACTGTTAATAAAGATGAAGAAGCACATGACAATGAATCCAGATCAACTGGTGCTAAGGTTAAAATAAAAAATTTAAAAAAAAAGGAAAAAAAAAAAATCACTTCGGGTTGTAGCTGTGATGGATTGTGCAATAGTAGTCTTTTGGAGATACTCTCACTAATCATCGGGAAAATGGAATTAAGTTTTAAAAGAGTAACTTATTTAAATGCTGCAAAGTTGCCGGCCTTTGTGCCTAAAGAAGGATAAATGAATCTGAGGAAATATGTCTCCGTCAGCAAGGCGTGTTTTTCCTGTCTTCAGAACCATAATTCTTGCCTGTGAAATGCCTGAATGGAATAAGTAATCAAAAATTTTAATAATCATATAAAGTAAGAAAAAATAGTTCAAAGCAAGATTCTTTTTCCTAAAGAAAAAAAGAATTTTGCATACATTGCCCATAATGAATTATATGGTATATAAATAAAAAGTTTTTCTTAACAACATCACAGGAAATAGTAATGTAAATATCTTTCTATGAATAGCTAATTAAAATAATAAAAATGTATAGTTTTCGTAATTTTAATTAATATTTTTTGTATTTTGCCATTTTAATTAATAATTTTTGTATTTTGTAATTTTATCTTTACTTTTTAATTGATCAAACTAACTTTCACTTAATACGTCCTAAATATTATTTTTTGACTATTATTTATAAAGTCGTTACTTGAAAATTGATATTTTTAGCAGCATTTTACCATATGTATTCTATCATGAAAGAGGAGATTTTTAAAAGATATAATTTTACTTTATAATACACATGATGATAATTTAATTATCGATTCGATTTCAGTAAAAAAAAAAAAAAAAAAATCAATCATACACGTTGTATCTAGTTTAAGTACCTGATTCAAAACCAGTGAGAAAAAAACCACAATTTAATTGTAAGCGACACCTCGTCGTTACCTCCTGGAGATAGCAAACTGAGAAGTAGTACACATAAAATAAACAGGAAATGACTCATCACATAACAAATGGTGAGAAATTCTTAATGCTGATAAAATGTACGAAAAAAAAAAATATCTGATAAGCTAAATTCAAAACTGGACATGAATAATACTCTGATTTTTAGTAATTTCAGAAGATAAGATTTAATTAACGAAAAAATTGCGATTGTAGGGTAAAATATACTGTATTCTTCATTTTTGTTTTATTGAAAAAAATTCGCACATCATTAAAGCTAAATTTTATGCCTTATTATGCCAAACTAGCAGTTTCCATGAAGTTTCTAGTGTCAAAATAATGGCTTGCAAAACTTTTTATCTTATTATTTTGGATCGTTAAAATTCATATTTATTTATTTATTTCATGGAAACTTTGAAATAAAACTGACTGCATTTATTTCACTTCGTCGTTGTTAAGAATTCTGACACCATAAAAATATTAAAACAAGTATTCTCAGTTTAATAATATAAAGTATTGGCGCTCGGTGCCACAGGTTTCGGGATCGAGTCTCGGCGGTGCTATGGATGTATTGTAGAGATTTGGAATCCACTTTAAACTGTAGGTTTAATATGGCTGTAGAGCGTTGGGATTAAGGCTGGCAACTTTAACGCGTAAAAAAAATAATAATAAATAAATAAAAAAGATTCCTGTTTCGGAATCTGCCAGTAGGCGAACGGCTATGGTCCAACATCGACAGTAGTGTCGAATTAGTTAGTTAATAATATAATACATTTATTAATTTCTTTATTCATTCACATGTATCGATTAATTTATTCATGGACATTTGTTAATTCAATTTCTTAAAACAGTTTATTTGAAATGTTCAAAAGCAAGTACGAAAATATATGAAAATGCAAAAAAAAGTAAAATTTATGCATTGCTAAAGCATTTCATAAAAAGCTGTTTATATCGAGAATGAATCTTGGGGAATGATACTGAACAATGTATATATATACATACCTGGTTGTTTTTAACGTATTTTTTTTTTTTTTTTTTTTTTTTAATTTATGAAATCGGTCTTTTTGTTTGCTTTAGATTTTCTGGTAAAATATTTAATTCAGAAAAACCTATGAAGATTGCCCAAGTATATTATTTCTTAACAATTTTAAAATAAAATACTCAATTCTGCTTTTTAAAAGATGAATTCTTTAAACTGTTTTTAATTTGAAAAGTAAAAAAAAAAAAGCAAGTTTTTACGACTTAAAAAAAAAAAAGAAAGGATTGTTTGCAAGATTGTAATGATTCAAACATTTAATAGAATATAATATTCATTTATCTAAAATACATTCATTAATCATTTTAACAGCTCTCAACTATTTTAAACAATCAAATCTCATTTTGAAATCTCAGGCAAGATTAAAAGATATTTCTTAATGCACAGTGACGCTCACGTAAGATGCCTGCTTTATTTCGTGCAAATTTCATTTTATATTTCATTTGTTTGAAAATTTTGATTGATTTCGCCATTTTCATGAAAGGATTTTTATAATTATTCATTTTAATGTGGTTATTGTATCATTTTTTTTTTTTTCCTGGAGTGGCCTTTTACATAGTGCTATGTGTTTCTAAACTAGGGAAGGATAGTTCGGAATTCGACAAACGTAGCCTAACTAAAAGTTTCCCTGTCAATGCCTGTAATGAACACAATAGGAAGGAGTGTCCTTCAGTTGGGTTCGAGAATAAAGGCTCGTGCTCACCAAGGCGACAAGATGCAAGAGAAAAAATTTGACCAATCACTAGCCTCACCGCGGTCGCTTGAAACCGATTTGCAGTTCGCCGCTTGGAGTTGCCCAACTTTCAACTCGAAGCGGTTTTTCACTAGGCGTAATGCTATTTCTGACGTTTCGCTGTGAAGGGGTCGAAAAAATTTTGTCGCTTGCCTCTTGAATCTTCACGTCTCTCGCCTTGGTGGGAACGAGCCTTAAGTCATACTACACAGCGCAAATCTCATTTGTCAGCCTTAGGGAAAGTTGTTGTTGGTGCATTACCTAGTCCACATTCATCCTGGGTAACACTGTGCAAGTCATACAACTGCAGTTCTTTTAGCAAATGAGTTCTTGATTTTGGGTCAAAGTGTCCCGCATTCGAACATCAAAGATTTTATCTGTAATTTTGAAACATGCCTTTTTTTTTTTTTTCGAAATTATTGTTTTTTCCTACACAAAAGTAACGTTAGCCCATTTGAATAATTGTTAAAATACATTAAAGGTGCCTACGCTTTAAATATGTTAATTTTGTTAGACAGCAAATTCATTTGAATAGGTTAAATTAATTCAAATTCACTTGTAGATGCAAATGCTTTGGCAAAATCTAAGCTTATAATTCCTTCCAAATACCAAATTACAGAACTGAATGTCGACAGAAAAACAACTGCTACTTAGCTGAATAAGGCCCCACAAAAAATATGAAAATTCTGCTGACGGCATTAAATAATATTAAAAATGTGGCGACTGCCCTGATGTCCTGCTTAATCCTCATTATGTCTTGGATTGCCCAACTGCTGCAGACACCATGCAGTATCTGGACCATCCTTCGGAAGAAGATTTATACTCCAAGCTGTCAATCAACATAGTATTCTGGAGCACCACTACATTTGATTTTCTTGTACACTTAGGTAATTCGAGCGGCCTGATGGCCAATTGTCCAACTCTCTGGCTACCACAAGCTTGAAGTTCGAATCCTAGAGATGGCATGGATGTTCGTGAGTGGTTCGGAATCCACGTTAAGCTGTAGGTCCCGGTCGAATTAGCCTAAAGTATGCACAAAATGACCATAGAGCAACAAACCAACACTAATTATTGAGGCTGTAAAATATTACAAAAATTGACAAAGTTTATTTTTAGAATAAAATTTTTTTAAAGTTAAAAAAAAAATTTTTTTTTTTTTTTTGGTTCCGCCATTTAAAAATTACTCATTTAACGCATTGTAAATTTCAGATAAGATGCATATTTCACCAATTGAGTGTGTTTTTTTATCTCACCAGTATGCATTATTTTATTCATAAATTGATCTCACGAATACTCTCAGATACGCTTAATGATACATGAAAAAGTTCCAGGATGTGTCAGAATTTAGTAGCACTTTCTGCGTGCAGGAATACGGTTGCTGTTAAATTAGGCATCAGACACGTTCTTTCCATGCTTCACTTAAGAAGAACCGGCGATCGGCTCCAATGCTTCTTCGTTTGGACGTAGGTCTAAGCAAGCATATGCTCTACATATTAAAAAACTGCTCAAAGTTTTTTGGGATTACCATCGTGTTAATCTCAAGGAATGAATTCTTTCGTATCACTAGTAATGAGAATGGAACTTTTTTAAACACATTCTTAGTCCACCCCCTAAGTAAAGACGTGATTGTGTTCCGAATATGATTTTTTAGTTGGAAATCAATAGACAGTTAAAGATCTGGTCGTCCAACTCGTTTGCATTCGCATGTGTCAAATGTCATGGTCAAATATCCTGCGGTTAGTTCAAGTACCTGAAAGAATAAACTAAGAATATAAAATCTTAAGATTCAAAAACTATTAATTTTAAACTTTATTGTTTCTACTTTTAAACTTTATTGTTTCAAATGTATTGCTATTTATTGCTAAACTGTATTACAACTTTTGACAGAAAATATTTTATAATATAGATGCATAATAATCAATGTACGTAATGCAAAATTATACGTTTGCAAATGTTGAATTTGTTTTCATTTAAAATAACTTTAGTTAAAAAAAAAAGTTTTTTTTTAAGATTGCATTAATCTTTATTTAAAAAAAAAAAAAAAAACTACCATGTGCAAAAGTTGTTTAACACGAATTTGTTACATTTGAAAAAATTGAAATAATAATAAAAATAAAACAATAATAATAATAAAATAAAACAAAAATTAAAATAAAATATTAAATTAAATTAAAAAATAAAGTAAAATAAATAATAAAAGCCCCTTATAAGAATGAAATTTTGGAATTAATTTTACCATTCAGTGAACGTATGTTATGCATTTATATATTATTATTATTTTGTGTGCATTCCAGAATTGCTGTTGATATAAAATTAATAGAAAGAAATAAAAAAAATATGTTTCCGCAATTTAAGAATTCCATCCATAAGAAATTAAATTTTCTCAATCTAATATGTCTGGGGTCTGATGGCCGAGTGACTAGCGCTCGGTGCCACAGGTTTTGAATGAATGAATTATTAAGTTCGAATGAATCAATGAATTTTATTAAGTTTGATGCGTTTAATGCAATAATATTTTTATTAATTATAAGAAAAAAATTATAAAATTTTGGAAAAATAAAATTCTTTAGAATAAAAATCCAATTAATGCGCTTTAAAAAAATGCATGAAAATTGTTTACTGAAAAAACTCAACGAAGTGCTCCTTTTTCTTTTTGTACACCCAAAGATTGTGTAATTTAGATTTTATAGCACAAATTTCTGATGTCTCAAAATTAATACAATTTTTACAAACACGATTATATAGATCTTTCATAACTTATTCAGTTCTCCTTCATTGTCGCAATAGCACCATGATGGGCTAAGGCCGTCTGCATACTGTCAGATTTCGAGACTGGAGATGTTTTCTTTTTAAGAGGTAGGGTTGTCAGCCCTATACCCAACGCTCTACAGTCATATTCGACTAGGATCTACTGTTTCGATTGGATTACCAATCACTAAAAACAACTATGGCACCGCCGGAACACGAACCCGAAACCTGTGGTACCGAGTGACAGAGCGCTAGTCAAGCTACACGTGCCCCCTGGATAGTGATAAATGAGTAACGTCAGTGCAGTCCTTGCTTATAGCATAAAGATAAATGCCTAATTTCACAGCTGAATTAGAAAAACAATGATGCATGCATACAGAGAGAGATAAAAGATGCGTTAAGTATTTGAAATACTTGGGAATAAAATTTATTCATATTTATATAACTGTTACTACAGAGTTTACAACAGATACTATAATAATAATAATAATTTTAAAACTCATATACGAGTATATTCTGATTCTATGCGTTGAAATCTTTCATTGAATGCGCATCTATATATATATATCAAACTTTCGTAAATTCATAGCGTATTACCATCGCAAAAGCCTATGGACATCAATTAGACATTTGATAAAAAATAAATATTAATATTTTTTTCTCGTTGTATTTTTGAAAATAAAACTTACTAACAATAAAATAGAGTTAGTTTGTACTCCCCTGTTCAATCATTTCCGCTTGAAAAATTTTAATTAAATCATCGATTTTTGGTTTCAGGAATATTTTGTAAATCAAAATCTAAATTATTTTACTCGTAAATCACGTCAAGTAGTCTGCATAAAAAGTCTCTACTGACTTACTATTAAAAATATCTAATCAATACCTTTTCCAAAACTCCATCTAAAAATAATTAGCAAATTAACTCCAGCAAAAGCCTCCTTTTTAAAAAAATTTCCTGTACACAAATGATAAATCCCATATCATGTATGCATTTAATGCTCTACGGTCATCTTGTGCACTCTTTGGGCTAAACAGACCGGGGCCTACAGTTTAAAGTGGATTTTGAACTATTCACAAATATCCATGCCACCGCCAGAATGCGAACCTGAAGCCTGTGGTACCAAAGGGCAGAGCGCTAGCCACTTGGCCACCAGGCCGCCTGCATTTACTGTCAGAACGCAGTTGACAAGATTTTCGAAATTTGTAGATCTCATCTTTTGTTATTAGATAATGGATAGATAGCTTTTATAGTTTGTATGATACAAAAGTCCTCACCTGAAAAATTTGATGGCGCATAGAGATTGCAGCTACGAAGGTGGTCTTTTTCAGATGATTCTCTGTGCTTTATTTTATTACTATTGCAAGATTCTTTTACTTCAAGGGGACATTTTTTTTTCCTAAGAAAAAAGGACGAGTCAAAGAACAGCTGCAGTTTCGATTTTTATGGCATATATCACATTTTAGAATTTTTATTGCTAACAACTGTCCTATAAAAGAAAGCTTAAGACAGATTTAGAATGGGATACAAAACAGCTTAGGGGTGGGGTTCTTCTATGGGTGTCAGTCTTGACCATCAATAGAATAGTCAAATTTCCCCTGGGACTATAGCGGAGGAAGAAGATGCAAAGGATCCCTCTATGGGTGCAGAGAGTGTCTTTGTGTGTATAGAGCAATTGGCCACACACTATTTGGATTACTTCTATTGATGTCTTTACCATGAATTCTCTAGGTCTAAATAGCCGAGTATATAGCGCTCGGTACTGCAGATTTAGGGTTCGAGTCTGGCTTGGATGTTTTTAGTGGTTCGGAATCCACTTTCAACCATAGGTCCATGTCTAATATGATCGTAGAGCGTTGTCTTAAGGTTCAGGTTAGTCAGTTTTCAGCCGTTGTGGTTCTTCGCTAAAGTGAAGCTGCATATTACCCCTAACCACGTGTGGGGTCTTCTGGACCTAGCGTAGGTTTTCCTGCACTAGGGGGATTAGTAACAACAACCATAAATTCTTTCAAATTTAGGCCACAGCTCCAAATTAACTTTGCTTATAGTATGGTAATCATATTATTGATTAAGTATATACAGTAGAACTTCTTTAAGTCGAAAACCTCCACAACTCGAAAAATTTTTTTTTTCCCTTCTCTTCAAGCCCCAAAACCTCTATTACTCGAAATTTCAACCCTCTATAAGTCGAAATAATTAGTCAATCCCCGCAAGCCATTTTGGTATATATTTTCCTTCCGTAACTCGAATAAAAAATTGGACCTCTGTTGTACAATCTTTTTTACAACCTTTACAACTCGATCAATTGAAACTAATTACCTCTATAGCTCGAAAAAAAATAAATTACCGACTTTAAGGATTTGCCGACAATGTACGTCGTTGTTTCTTAGAAAACAATGTATGAGTATAGAGTAAATAGAATAACCAATTCTATGAAATAGCAACTCGGAAGAAAAATAATTTTCTGCTTTTTATAGCTTAGATAATGCTATTGATAGAGAACGATCGAATTGTCTAAAGCAAAAAAAAAAAAAAAATAATAATAATAATAATAATAAATAAATAAATAATAATAGCTGATTTTTTTAATACATAATATTTTTAATTTTAAGATTGTTTCGGAATTATTTTGATTTTTTTATTGTAATACATAATATAACTTTTAAGTTGCAAATAAACATGTTTATTACCTCTGTAACTTAATTTTTATTTATTTTACCTAACTCAAAATAAGTCAGAAAGAATCTAAACCTCTACAAGTCGGATATTTCCTTACAAAATCTGCGTAAGTCGAAAATATAACTCGAATTATTTGGCTTCTCCCTTGAAGTTCGACTTACAGAGGTTCTACTGTATTAAATTAGATTGCTTATTTTAATATAATAAACTTTTATTTTCAACACATTATCTATTAAGTCAATAAAAATAAGTATTATTTGATAACATACTTTTTTATTTCACATAAATTTAAGTGTTGTATTTTAAGTATTAAAATAATAAAAATGAGTACTTAGTGGCTTATCTTATTCAATCAAACAGCTATATCAAATTAAATCCACAAATTCACAGTTTCCATGTTTTGAAAAAAAAAATTTCGTTAAATTAATCCGAAAAATTTGATTATCCTGATAGGGAGGATTAATTATTTTAGCGACAATCTTAAACAATATCTATTCCTCATTAGATTGTTATATGATAAAATATGTCCTGGGAGACAATGTGATTATAATGTGAGACTCATAATCCATCGAATCTACTTGTATGAATGATTGTAACTCTTGTTACTAGCGGGATTCGAAATACTGTCCAGGTCACACTTAAGTTCTGATAACCTTGCTGCTTACTTGATCCCGGCTTACCTTGAACTAGAAGTGACACTGAATATTCGCATTCTGAACCAAATCATATTGAATTATTATACTTTTTTGGTATATTTATTTACATTTATATTTTTGAAATAAAAGCTGTTAAATTCATTTTTGATAAACAAGTAAAGCTAAAAAGAATGATTTTCCCATAAATTACATAGTTTCTAATGTGGCATTGGTTGTAATTCTGTTTGATTCACAAAAACTCTTTTGGAACATATAATTTATAGGTATTAAATTCCTTGTTTTCCCTCAATGAACAAATCAATTTAAAAACTTCGTTGTTTCAAAAAAAAAAAAAATTCATTTAAAGATGAATGAAATTAAATTTTTAAAGGAAAATCACTAATCATATCTGAATTTTCTTTGCTACTTTACAAAATACTTTGTTTTATAAATAAATGTGGATAGAAACTCAAGTATTACAGTATCCGTATTTAAATATCGTATATTAGGTTTGGTTTGTAGCTCTGCGGTCATCTTGTGCACACTTTAGGCTAAACAGACTTGGGACCTACAGTTTAGAGTGGATTCTGAACCACTAACAAACATCCATGCCACCGCCGGGATTCGAACCTGAAGCCTGTGGAATCAACAGGCAGAGTGTTAGCCAATTGGATATCAGACCTCGTATGTTAGGAGATAAAGAAAAAGGCACAATATATTTGATAACTTTATCTGGTTGTGTGATTTTTTTTTTTTTTTTATCGTGCAAAATATTTGGATACGCTATAAGTATTTTTTAATGTAGTAACACTACTGATTAAATTGTAATAAAAACATCTCGAGCTTTTGAAGTTAAATCTACGGTAATCTACCGTCAATGACTATACAATTTTGCAATTCATATAATTATATAAATATTTGCATTGATTAAATTTTACTGTGAATTTCTGACGTAACTTTGATAAGATTTTTTTCTAATGCAGTTGGCAAACACTTAGACAATTGTCCTTGATGCCTTAAGGCAAGCGCTACACCGACGTTATTCACTTAAAACTTCCCAGGTGCGTGTGAGGATAAGCTACGGACGCGGAGTAACACTACCTCTGCAACGCTAGACATGTTATCATGTTAGACATATTGTGAAGAACCTATAGTTTAAAGTAGATTCTGAACCACTACAAACATCCATAACATTGCCGGAACTCGAACCCGAAACCTGTGGTACCCAGCGCTAGCCACTCGGCCATTCAGGCCCCAACTTTGATAATATAAAATTTAAGTTTTCTTAATTAAACAATTTATAAGAAAATTCAAAGATTGCCTATCAATTTTTCATGCATTAAATGCTATTTAATGCAATTTCTTCCTTTTTGTAAAATTTCTTTATTTTTAAAAAAAAATTTTAAAACTTTTTAAGATTTATTTTTAAAAAATTTGTAACATCTTTCTAAGATTAATTTTCAGAAGAATTTTCATTTATTGTAAGGTCGAAAGAACAAAATAATTTTCTGGTCTACATTCTTCATACTGTCCCCCAGTCCAGTTTGAACAGGAGATAAAAATACGGTTCTTCACCCAACGAAAAAAAAATTTATTGACCAAGGGTCGTGGGAAATTTTTTCTGGGGTCAAAGATAAAGCGGAGGGACGGTTATCGTTTCCTTTGGGGTGTCTTTTCATTGCCCTCTCTGACCCCTTGGAATTGTCAGTTTAATGTGAGAGAAGATTCTGAGAAATCATTTATAACGCATTTCCTTCAGAGGTTTTTGAAAATATTTATAATAAAATGAATTTCTACAATATTAGCTTTGAAATTTTGGATTGTATTTCATATGCTATAAACCAACTTGTTAGTAAATAAAAATATTCATTATGAGTTTGGAATTTAAATATTTTTATGTTTATGGCAATTTATTTACCTGTTTACAAAGTATAAAAATTTCTTCAAGTTACCAATAAAAAAAAATTATTTCCGATTATTGCATATTTATAATATTTGGCTATTAAAAATATCTTCATATTTTTTTAATAAAAAAATACAATCCGCTATTTTTTTCCTCAAATCTTAATTTATCACATTACATTTTGACAATGAAGACTTTATGACTAAAAAATTTTATTATCGTTAATCTCTAACCAACCCGCGGCCCGTCTTTAATATTTTTGCGGCCCATGAGATTTATCTTTTACAAAAAAATATTTATTTTATAATGGCCAAAGTAGTGAAAACCAATGTATTAAAAAAATACATTTTTGTACATACATATATTCAAAATTACATGAAATATGCAAAAGAAATAAGAAAACTTAAAGCTGCTTTTGAAAGCTGATTCAGTAATTTAGAGTTAGACAAATATAACAAAATTTTGGTAATATATTCATCTCTCTTTCATGTTGAAATCGAATCAGCCCCAGAATATCTCGAAATGGAACTGGTTGACTTATAATGCAATATTGAATTAAAACACATTTTTGAAACATCAGAAACAAAAATAGATTTTTACAATACTTACATCACAAAAAAGAAATTATCCAATTTGAGAAATCTGGTACAAGTTGTTAGAACATAACGGACAAAAAAACACTCGAACATAACAAACGCTAACCTGCTACACCAATTAGGATATGCAAAATCCAAATTGAGATCGATTTACTAAACTAAGTGAAAGAGTAGAGAACCAACTATTGTACTAGTAAAATAAATATTTTTTAATGACTTCATTTTTTTATTTCATTTATACTAATATATATATATATATATTATATTTCATTTCATTTTTAGTGTTATATATTTCTTTACAATGTGCGTCTAGTATCGTTATTATTACATTATCTATGTTTACATGTAAGAATAATAGTAAACAGAATAATAACTCATTGTCCAATATTTCACTATAAAAAATGTCTTTAGTGGGTCTAAATCTAATATGGGGACATTTAATTTTATATGTGGCCCACTGAGTTATAATGCATTTCATGATGTGTTATGATACAAAGTGACCCGCAAGGTGATTTGAGTTGGCCACCCCTGCTCTAGCTAATACTTTCTTTGATATAAATAAATCATTGTAATACTAATTTTCATTTTAATTTGAACATGCGAATTATGAATCCATAAATGAAAAAAAAATTTGAATTAAAAATGGGAGAAATCTAATTTAAATAGTGAGACAAGTACACGAATAATTAAATAGGATTAATTGAGCAATAAAAACAAAATTCCTATAATTTGAAAAAAATAATTGATGGATTTTTTATATAGAATTTCTTTTCCCTGGCAATTATTTGTTAAATACTAGAATAAAAATTAATTTTTCTTCAGATTTTACACTCTTTACGTTTTCAATGCTCTATAAATTATATTCTTCAAAAAAGCTCAATATGCACTTATTCTAAACAATTTTAATCCAAGTTTTGATCCAATTTTTCGAAATTTTTTTTTTATATACAAACGTTATGATAAAAATACGTAGTAAACTAGTTATTTTTATCATTTTCAAAATAAATAAAAATATTTTTTTAATTGTATTTTTTTTTAACTTTTATTCAATTTATTTTATTGGCTCTAGTGTTGAATTGTGACAAATAGAATTTATTCTTCCCTTAATGGTGAACATATTTATATAGGGATTGTAAACATAAATTTATAATATACTTTCTGATAAAAGTTTTTGAACCTGGCCAAATGAAAGGAATGCAATTGTTTAAGAAGCATTTAAAGAAAACGTTGATAGGATTGATAAAGTAAGTACTAATAGTATACTGATGTTTAAAACAAGTCATTTTTGTTATTTATTTTTCATTTCCTTCTATTAGCTCACACTCTCCCTATATATAACTTGTTCAAATTTTCAATCGTTAATAAAATAATCTTTATTCAACCACTCAAGTTCAAATACATTTTTTTTTTACCTTGTAGTGGATGACACTTGATGTTAACACAGTTTTTTCAAATATTAATTCAGTAATTAAATTAATTAATTTTAGTATTTTTTAAATTTTAAGTTGCATATATCTACCAATGGATGGCACCCGATAAACTTAGAAAAATGAATGAAAATTATTTATAAAGAACTTTCTGCAATAGAGTGAAAAATAGGTAGGAACTGACTTAAAATTTTTTTTCTTTCTTTTTTTTTTTTATATTACTTGTTTATCATCTGATTCTGTTTCTATTTCAAAAATTATTTCTATGATAAACAATAATTTTTTAAATAGAATATTTTAATGCAACATAAAAAGTGTTGCAAAAAAATGTCATTTCAATTCAATGTCTATTTAAAAAAAGTACTAAAGAAATAGATGTAATTCGAAGTATACAAAACCAATTTTATTAAGTCTCAGTCGAGCGCGATAGTAGAGAAAAGCTAATCCAATCTCAAGAAGGCGACTTTTCGAACTAACTTTTCCTGTCAATTCAAAACGAGTTATGCAGCGCCATCTATTGGATGAAAAAGTTCCAATAATATTTCCTTTTCATAATATTTCAGCATTTTTGTGGAAGAAAATATTTAGTCACTAAGCTTTACAAAACGCATAAAATTATTTTCAAAGAAATATTATCAAGCATAAAAAGATTTTTTTAATCAATATTTAGTCCGTTTATTATAACGATTCCGCTAATCTTTTGGCAATATATTTATTATATTTTGGAGTTATACGAAAATAATTTTGTTTTTTATTATTTAAACACAATGTGAAAACCTCAATAATTTTCTTGTCGATTAATTATATTTTTTTTTAATATTTTAATTGGTTTAATAATTTTTAAAATTTGTTTCTTTATTAAAATAATGGACATTAAATAATCTTATAATAATAATCATTATCATTTCATCGACATCAGTTTTAGACTCTTTTAGGTATAACATTGTAAAGAGAATCAGTGGTTACGTTTATATTTTATATCTTAATTAACTGTATGTGTGAGAGAGAGAGTATATATATAACTTTTACAGCTCACAGATTTAAAGGAGAGGAGCATTCTTTAATTGAATAGCAGGGTTGTGCCTAACATTGATTTCTTGAATATCTGATTGAATGTATTCCCTTCTGTAAATATTTTTTTAATTTTCAACAATGTAAATTTGTTATAATTATTTCAGAGGAGTATTACAGAGAGATAAAACAGATAACTTTCAATTGAAATTTTTTCCTTACAGATGTTGAAAAAAAATATATAAAACATCTGAATGTTTTGAAAAAAAAAGTAAAATTAAAATTAAGTTTAAAAGACAAAAATAGAGGTTCTGCACTGAAGTTTTTTCAATGAGACAATAATCTAATCGGCACAAGTGCAACTATCACGTAGGATAAATCTTGTTCGAATTCTCTAGTGGCTTCAAGTGCTGTTACTGCTTTAAGAAATGGAAAGTTTCGACGGTGATTACGATAATTTATTTAAACGTCTCGCTCGCATCGACAGCCAGGCTACTTGGAGGTTTGAAGTACAGGGAAACTACTCGGGAATTTGGACCGGACTACTCACCTAAACTACTTACGATACATAAATACGGTAGAGCCTCTTTAAGTCGAACCTCGATAAGTCGCAACCTCCACAACTCGAAAAAAATTTTTTGTACCCTTCCCTTCAAGCCCCAAAACCTCCATTACTTGAAATTTCTACCCTCTATATGTCGAAATAATGAGTCAATCCCCACAAGCCATTTCGGTATATATTTTCCCTCCATAACTCGGAAAAAAAAAAAAAAAAAAAAAATTGGACATCTGTATCTCAAACATTAACAATGTTTGATTTTACCACCTTTTTTACAACTATAGATAGTCTTTATTGCTATAGATAGAAAACGATCGAATTGTCTAAAGCAAAAAAAAAAAAAAAAAAAAAAAAAAAAAAAAAAAAAAAAAACAATCCTAACTTTTTTTTTTTTTACATAATAAATAGAGTTTTTGCATACCGTACGTTAGTTACCGTAGGACGTCCGTTAGCTTTTTTCTCCCTAACGCGCATGCTCATAGGAAACATAATTTCCTATGAGCATGGGCGCTAGGGAGAAAAAGCTAACGGACGTCCTACGGTAACTAACGTACGGTATGCAAAAACTCTCTATTATTTTTAATTTTAAGGTTGTTTCGGAATTATTTTGATTTTTTATTGTAGTACATAATATAACTTTTAAGTTGCAAATAAACATGTTTATTATCACTGTAACTTGAATTTTTATTTATTTTACCTCTCTCACTCAAAATAAGTTACAAAGAATCTAAATCTTTACAACTCGAATATTTCCTTACAAAATCCGCGTAAGTCGAAATCCTCCATAAGTCAAAAACTCGAGTTATTTGGCGTCTCCCTTTTAAATTCGAATTACAGAGATTCTACTGTACAAGACAGTTCTCCCAGAAGGAATGCCATCCCTTCTTTTGGTCTTTCTGGTGGTTTGTTAGTGAAACACGTGGGCATCGATGTTCGACAAAAGAAAATACAGTTGCACAGATAAAGTATTTCAATTTTATATTAAAACTTTATTTATTATATCAGTTTACTTTACTAAGAAGAAAATAACCTTTTAAACTTCTGTAACAAAAAAAAAAAAAAAAAAAAAAAAAAAAAAAATTACTAAATTTTTTTTTTATTTCATTATTGATGTTCGATTAAAGAAACATTATTTTATTTTATTTATTTTTCTTCTAAATATTTAACTTGATTTCACTTCAATTATTTTGCCCAAAACTGGAGGAAATTTTGAAGAGAATCGACCCCACAAAATAATCACTTTGTATAAGAAAAAAAAAAATAATAATAGTATAAAATACAAAATGTAAAGAAATGTTTCAATTATACCTTAACAATAACCATATGAATCAAATGATGTTTGCTAATACAGTTTATTTGAGTCCATTCCTTATTGAAAGATTGTTTTGTTGCTCTACGGTCATTTTGTGCACACTTTCGGTTAATTTGACCAGAACATACAGTTTAACTTGTATTTCGAACCACTCACAAACATCCATGCCACGGCCAGGATTCAAACCTAAAGCGTGTGGTATCAATCGCTCGAGCGCCAGCCAATTGGCCATCAGGCCGCCATTGAAAGGTCATAGCGAATGAACTCAAGGTCAGTTGCCCTTGAATCAATGTAAAGTAGATTTATGTCCTCAGTTAGTTTTGAATCATGAGAAAGTAGGGTGCAGCAATCTATTTTGTTGTTACAGCAATCTGAAACGAACGCCCCCCCCTCCCTCCCTTCTACGAATGGTAATTAGGAATTTATTATTCTTCAAATCTAAAGAATAAATTTATCGTGTTCATTCTCTAGATAAATATAGAAAACTAGCATATATAACCCGGCGTCTGAAAATAAATCTTATCAATCGTATTATATATTATCATAAAATCTTATCAACCTTTTATATCAAAGAAATAAATTGGTAAACATCCTCAATAAACTACCAGCAAACTTTTGCATGGGATTCGGAATTCTGATATATAAACCACAATAAAATTATTTATTAATTTATTTATGTGTCCAAATTTATTTATTATTTTATTATTATTTAACAATTTATTTATGTATCCGAAGCGTCTCATAAAGATAAAAAATAAAAACATTAGGCGCAAGCGATACTAAAACCAGAATCAAAATATGAAAATGGTGTTAGATGCGAAAAAAGCTGTGATGTTATTTTCCATTCGTAATTCTTAAACAAAAAATTGTAAGTGTCATCTGGTGGCAATAAAAAATAGAATTTTTAATTGATTAAAATTATTACTAATAAATTTTTTCGTAATTTTTGGCTATTCACCAAATAAAATAGTAGAAGTCCATTTATTTTCGTTGTATTTAAGTGTTATTATTTCCAAAAATATTATAACAATTTTAACAACATAAGTCCACATTTTGTCTAGATCTGCGTGCTGCTTTTCGTTTAAAGTCAATTTTGGTATGATTAGTTTTCTTTTCATTGGTGGCATTATAAATTTAATAATAAAAGCCAGTGTGAAATTCAACGAATTCTCTCTCCCAACCTCACGTTGGAATAGGTAAGCAACTATGGCTGTCAAATTTCGAACATCCGGAGACGAGGCCGTGGAGAATTCCTGTTGGAAGAAGGGCCGAAAGCTTATACAATACAATGATTTTTTTTTTTTTGCAGTTGTCCTAGGTTTTGTATTTGAATTATCCCAGCCAATTTTGATGAAATTTGGATGTAATTTAGATTGTGCATAGGACGGCGTATACATAAACTTTAATAACAGAATTTCATGATTGACATTATTCACAATGTTTCATGACTGACTAAAGTTACTTTATACTACCATAACATATATTTCTTATATTAAAAAAAAAAAAAAAAAAACTGCTGGCTAAGATTAAATTTTAATGCTTACGAAGCTCCTTAAATGTCACTTTTATTCACAGGCGTTTCCATTATTTTGATAACCACCTCTATATATTTCATCACTTAATATTTATGCAATACTAAATAAACAACTTATTGATTCATTATTCACGTTAAAATATATTTTATTGACAGCCAAGGTAGCAATGAAAAGAGGATCTTATCTCTTTGACATTTGCCATTAATCTGAGCCAAACCTTTCAATTTCCCAGTTCCAATTCTCACCACAGCGTTATCCAACCGATTGCCTCAGGTCTAACTACGTGTTGTTGAAAAATTGTTTCATTTTGCAGTAAAAAAATAAAACAAATAAATACTATTGAATGTTACTGGAAATAAATAAAAAAAAAATTCCAATTTTTTACTCGTTTTGTATTTTTAAAAATATTTATAACTAAAAGATATTTCAATTTAGAATAAACCACTGAAAAAAAAAAAAAAAAAAAAAATGAAACTGGAAGGGGAAAATGTAACAAATAATTTAGCGTTTTATAACTATAATTTTTAAAATTTCTTGTTTTCTTTCCAACATAATAACTTTCATGACCAACCGATTTATAGGGCCCATCCCTTGTCAAGCCAATGATAAACTTGCCGAGATTTGAATTGGATTTATCCATTTTGGAAACTCAGAACAATAGCCACTAAGTTTCTGAGACCATTAAAATGATTTAATTATTTTCAATTTTCAATTTTGTAGTACCAAAATTATTTGGAAGAATAATTTTAATGAAGTAAAAATAAATTAAAAAATTTTACTGAATAAAACATTTGAAAAATGACTCAAATACTTCTTCTTCATTAACTCAACAGTCCCATGATGAGTCCAGGCCGTTTGGCTACTGGCTGATTTGAGACAAAAGATGTTTTCTTTTTATGTCTCTACAGTCATATTACATCGGGACCTACAGTTTAAAGTAGATGCATGGCACCAGTGGCACTACAAACATGCATGGCACCAGCGAGACTTGAATTCGAAGCCTATTGCACCGAGAACCAGAGCGCTAGTCACTCGGTCATCAGATCCCTAACTCAAATATTTATATTGATTAACTTTAAAAATTCCTATAATATCATAAATTCATCAGTTTGACATCATCATCAGATTGATTATTTCGATAAATATTTATATAATATTAAATAAACCAGAAAACTATTGTGGATTATAATAATAATACACTTCTTTATTCTTTGTGTTATAGATACAATTAATGGAAGTAAGTATTCTTTGATTAAGTTTTTTTCTTTGAAAGAAATTAATGAAAAACTTTAGATTATTCAGAAAAGAAACTTGAAAAGTATCTAAGGATGTTTACGATTTAATTATGTTTCTTTTTTTCTTTTTTTTTTTTTTTTCACTTTTAATAAAAAATTTTTTTTTCTTTTTCTTCTTTATTGACGCAAAAGCCCCATGGTAGGCGGCTAAAACCGTCTGCCTACTGGCGGATTTCGAGACAGGATATGTTTTCTTTTTACGGAGTAGTGCTGTCAGCCTTACAGGAGATGTCATATTAGACCGGGACCTACGGTTTTAAGTGGATTCCGAACCACTACAAACCTCCATGCCACCGTCGGCACTCGAACCAGAAATCTGTTGCACTGAGCTCCAGAGCTTAATGAAGTTTACAATTTAATAATATTTCTCAAGGCAGAATAAAATACATCAAATTAAAAATCATGAAAAAAATTTTATTTGAATAAATATTTAAAAAATTATTTTATAAAATGGAATATTTTTATTTTTTTAGACTTCTGTATATTACTCCAAAATAGTGGTCTATATCTACCCAAATTAATGCATATGTTCTTGTGATCGATTTCAATACGGTCGATAAATATAAAACGTCATAGCATGATAAATATTTAATTTGGTGAGGTTGGATGTCTCCATATCAATAGATATTTTTTTCTTTTGATACTACAAAAGTTATTTGAAAAAAAAAATATTATTATATAATATATATAATAATATATAAATAATATATAATAATATATAAATAATATATAATAATAAATAAAATTATATAAAAAATAATTTTGTGAATAAAAAAATAATTATAAAAAAAAATAAATAATAAAATAAATAAATAAAATAATAAAAATAAAATAAATGAATAAAATAATAAAAATAAAATAAATAAATAAAATAATAATAAAAATAAAATAAATAAATAAAGCTTACTATGGTTAAAAAAAAACACTTACAATGGATATTCCTTCGAATTTCCTTGCTGTTTCTATCTTTATCTCATTAAAATTACTTAATTCTCATACTAATTAAAATTTGTTTTAATGCTTAAAATATTAATTAATCTTTATTAAAATATTTGTAAATTAATAATCGCTTTTAATCATTAAAATATTAAGATAATCATTTAAAATATTGCCTAGCCTCGTAAAATCACATATCTTCTGAGAATTGAAAAATTAAAAATAGAAAACTAAAGAAATTTTTTTTTTCATAATTTAGATAAATTCATCAGTAATCTCTTTCTATTCATATTGGGCGAAAGAGAATTGGCGTCGCTTAGTTAGAAAAAATTGGGCGTATCATCAAATGGTATAATACATAAAATTTTAAATGGATGACGTCAATCATGGGTTCGGTTGACATTGTATAACTGCGTATTTGCGGTACTATTCTAAATAAAACGTTATTGAGTGTTAGATATCATAAAGAAATTAAATTTGCGAGTTTTCATGATTGAAATCCATTTGTTTTTGCGCGATTTTTACAAATTCTAGGTTTTCAATATAAATTTACGTTATACTTGAAAATGTTTAAGCTATATGAATAACCAATTTTTTTTACTAATTAATATGTGTTTTTTCCATGGATTACATCTTTTTTTTTAATACTAATAATTTTATATTATCTCTCTTTAAATGAAAACTATAAAATTATTTCGTGCTGTATTTTCTCAAATATTTAGTACCAAAACATTTTTCAATGATGATATTTCTATAATTATCCCAAATAGGAGCGTTTTAATAAATACTTAATTTAACTTTTTGATTTACAAAAAGAAAAAAAAAAGTACATCAAAAAAGTAAAGAGAAGGTTAAATAATAGTAATTTCTGTAAAATTAGGATTTCGTAATTAAATACATTCAGTTAAATTTAATTGAAGTGTTTGCAATTAAAAAATATTAAAATATGGCTTATATCTCTTAAAGTGAATTCCGAACCATTACAAACATCCATGGCAGCGCCGGGATTTGAATCCGAAACCTGTGATACCGAGTGCCTGAGTGCTAGCCACTCGGCCATCAGGCTACTGTTGCACGGTCCAACATTTTCGTGAAGAAATCTCAAAAAAAAAAAAATCGAAAGTGCAGTACCCGAATATATCATCTGCTATGCGACCAATTCCCCATGATGACCAATTCCCATTCCGAAAACAACAAATGAATTTTTTATTGACCCAGAGAAAGATCAAGAATCTACTTCATTTGATACTCTACAATCTTCTACAACTAGTGATAAATATAATGATTAGGCTATACATACACCACACATTCTGTCTCAAGAAGAACTGAATAACCTTGTTAGAGATCTAGATCTTTATTCAAGACTAAGGCAGAATTACTTGCATCGAGACTTAGAGAATGGAATTTATTCCAGAAAGGTGTCCGAGTGAATTTCGTTTCACATAAGCAATTTCTGCCTTATTTTATATCGGAAAATAATCTTGTATTCTATTTTGATAGTTGTTTGTTTTCTGATGATACTGTCTATTCTGATTCGTTTTACTCATTATTCGTTTCTATTCGTTTTCTATTCTGATAGTTTATAATCTTGTTTTCTATTCTGATAATAGCAATAGCGAGTAAAAAGAATTGAATGTCCATATTAAAATATGAGTAAAATGTCATTATAACAGATCGGCTGAAAACTTTGCAGGCTGACACATAGATGGCGCTACTAGTATTAAATCCATATGATGTTTAGTTAGCCCCAACCTTCAAAAGACACGTGTATAAATTTCACAGCTGTTGCACTATTAGTATGTGAGTTATAGCATTTTTAGTGAAGCAACTTTTGTTAGTTTGAAAAAATGGATAAAAAGGAATTTCGTGTGTTAATAAAGCATTGCTTTTTGCACCAGGAAAATCAACCGTAGAGAAGTGGTTTGCTAAATTTAAACGAGGCGAAATGAGCACCGAGGACGATGCAAGCAGTGGAAGCCTCAAAGAGGTTGTTACCGACAAAAACATCAAAAAAGTCCACAAAATAATTTCTGATAACCGTAAAGTGAAGTTAATTGAGATAGCTGAGACTCTAAAGATATCAAAGGAATGTGTTGGACATATCGTGAATGAATATTTGGATATGCGAAAGCTCTGTTCAAAGTGGGTGCCGTGCGAGCTCACAATCGACCAAAAACAACAACGAATTGATGATTCTAAGCAGTGTTTGGAGCTGTTCAATCGTAATAAACCCGAATTTTTGAGTCGATATGTGACAATGGATGTAACATGGCTCCATCATTTCACACCGGAGTCCAGTCGGCAGTCAGCCGAGTGGACTGCACGTGATGAACACTAAAAATGCTATAACTCACATACTAATAGTGCAACAGCTGTCAAATTTATACACGTGTCTTTTGAAGGTTAGGACTAACTAAAAATAATATGGATTTAATACTAGTAGCGCCATCTATGTGTCAGCCTATGAACCTTTCAGCCCACCTGTTACAGCAATGACAAGTACAATATGAATTGCAAAATAAATAAAAATAAAAATTATTGTTTACAAATTTTAGCCTCTATCTCTTGATTCAAATTGTCAAACACAATAGTAATTCATTTTACTTTTTATTATTTCACTCATTTGTGTAAGTAATTGTTGTTATTCATCAACAAACAAATAATATTTATTAATAATATTGATTTCCATACCACATGTAGTATGAAAATCAATATATAAATAATATTGATTTCCATACTCTACATGGCCACGTATAATTACTAATAATTAGAATTTACTAATATTTATATTCAGATTTATAAACATACTGGAATTTATTCAAGAAGAAAAAGCTTCTATGTTATAAAAAAAATCATAAAATTGTTGTTATATAAGTTTTAAAAATATCTATGTATTCATTCCTCGTCATTTATATATTTCATCTTTCAAATGTCAAACGATTAAGTAATTCTTATTTTTAATATTTTATTTCGAAAATAAAATAAATTTCTATTTGTATTTATATTTATGTAATTTTCTGTAATTTTTTGCAGACAATAATGATTATAATTGATTAAAGGAAATACAGATTTATTACTGTCATTGTTCCTGTCATTTTACAATGATTCCTTTTTCTGAAAAGCGAAATTAAAATTGCATCTCCATAAATTTTCCATTAATTGTAAGCAAAATAGTTGCTTTTTCAGTGTTGAATACTTTCTGTGTAATCAAAGTAGATTTTTATAGTCATCTTCAATTGTTTTATTTTAAAATAATAACTCATTTATTAATATTATTAGATATTTCAATAAGTAAAAAATATGCTCAAGGTAATTTCTAATAAAAATATAATAATTATTTGAATAATATTTTTTTTTGAGTTCTTTTAATTAAAGGATATATTTTCAAGTAAATTATTTTACACAGACAATAAAATTTCTTTATGTAGGAGTTAAAAAGCCAGACTACTGTAATTTTTCAATTACTGTATGATGAGAGAATGAATATTTGTAAGTATAGATGTATTTTCTTTTTATTATATAAATTATTATACTAAATTGATGCATTTTCTTTTTATTATATAAATTATTATATTAAATTGATGCGTTTTCTTTTTATTATAAAAATTATTAAATTAAATAGATGTACTTTCTTTTTAATATAAAAATTATTATATTAAAGCTATTTTTATTACAAAATAGCTCCTTCATTTAAGTATTTTGCTTTTTTAATATTTAATTTGAAATAAACTTGAAATTCTTCTGAAAAAATTGTACTTTCCTACTTCTAATAAAAAGCAAACTTTGAATGAAAATTTAAAATTTGTTATAATTAATCAAAAGATATTAATTTTCATTTGATAAATAATAGTAAATACTATCCCTTTTAATATTCTATTTTTTAAGCAGTTTTAAGTTCTTCTGTTATATAAGAATTATTTATTAAACTAATAAAATAGTTACTTTAAATATCATGAATTAATTATTATTATTAATTTAATTATTTTTGAATTTTTACGTTTGTTAAATCCCGGAGTCTTTTTATGTAGCAATATATCAAATGGCATTTATATTTTTACAATAGAATAGATAAAGTTTCATCTGCCCTCGATACGGAACAAATATCTGACTATTGAAGAGACTTGTTTTTTTTTGTTTATGTCATTTAACATCTGCTGGTTCTTTTCAGCCCCCAACCGGAAGCGGCCTATAAATATGGTTTAGGCATGTGTTTACCATGAATTCACCATATGTTGCCAATGAGTAAGAAAAGTGGAATGTAAATAAATAATTATAATATGTATAATTATAAAACATATATTTCAGTTTAAATAAACCTGTTAATTTATTTGTGAATTAAGTAACTAGAAGTACATAAATTGTTGACTTATTCACATAGCTTTTTTGTACATTGTACAAGATATGTGAATTGTGTGCATATGCAGTGAAAAATAATTTTTTTTTTTTTAAAATTGATTTCGTATGAATTATCCAAAAAAGTTTTCTATGGGAAAAGGCTACTTAATTTCATCGTATATATGATATTTATTTAATGGTTTTCTTAATATTTATTATCTATACAATGGTATTTCATTATATGTTCTTAGTCCGTTTCAAATCCTTGGATTAATACCACACTGGGCATGTTCCGAATGAATTTTTCCCATACAAAATAAAGGGAAATAGATTAATCAGTTCTCACAGAAAAAATCGTACTCTTATTGGCATATTGATGCGGTGGTATAAATAGCGCTCGGTGCCACTGGTTATGGTTTTGAGTCCTGATGGTGTCATGGGTGTTCGTAGTTGTTCGGAATCCACTTTAAACCGTAATATGGTCTGACTTTTAACCTGTCTAATACGACTATAGAGAGTTTGGCGTAGGCCTGTCAATCCTACCCCGTAAAAAGAAAACATTTCATGTCCCTGAATCTACCAGCAGGCAGACGACCTTGTCCCACCATGGGCTGTAGTGCCGGGGAGTTAGTTAATTAGAGGTGGTATAAATTAATTTAAACACTGCTTAGTACTAAAAAACATAAATACAAAAACAGTTAAATGAAATAAATATATAAATTACAATTTACCACATTTAATTTTCTCTTTTCTGTAATTAGATCTGGTTGATGATTAACAGATTTGATGTTTACTAAATAACTTCACTTCTTCTTAAATAACTTCATTTTCACGTTTACTAAATAACTTCACTGTTTCTTTCGCCTCAAGATGTTTCGAACATTGATCTGGTCATTTCAACCAATGATTATACGGCTTTGTTGAGATAGTACTCTTTGCAAAGTTTTTGATATCTATCCATTTGGCAAAGATACTGATGCACGCGAGTTTCAAATAAATGTCGGGTTTATTCCAAGGCAGGACGTATACGGAAATGCCCCAGTATTTTGCTTTATTATAAAAAAATTTTGGAGTAAAGTTATTTTTAAAATTTGTGAAAGTATTTTTTATTGATTCATATAAATATTCAATTTATTTTGTGTATAGATATAAAATTATCATATATATTTTTTTATGGCTGTAAAATAATCGTTAAAAAAAATTTTTTTTTCCTTATTTGCTTTTATTGACATACATTTCATTAACAGAAAATAAGTTTCTGAAATGCAAATTAATTTTTGAATAAAAATAATTATATGACTCTTGGCTTAATATTACGTATCAAGTTCAAATCCGCTGATAATGTTCATTACAATCACAGCTTGCGCAAATGGGGGAAGTCGATCATGATTATGATAGATAGTGCATGCTCTTGCATCGACAATTAGATTACCAAGTGAGTTTTTATATGCTTTATCCCATTCAATAGGCAGTGCTCGCTATTGTGGGCAATTTCTTATTTTCCCGGACGGTAATGTTTTTAATAAATTGCCCTTCGATGGCCCGTTCTTGGAATACATAGTGGAACATGAGACCCATCCATGTACAAATAGAAAAGGTAATAATAGTTAGTTATTCATTATCTAAAGATAAATACAAAAATACTCGCAGAATTAAACACATTTTAAACATAATTTACAAAAAGAAAGAGAATTTTAATTAATATGCAGTATAAAAAGTAAAATCTACGAGTAATTTTTTCAATTAATGTGTATTTATAAACAGACTAATTTATGAAAACAAAGTAAATTAATCATTCAATAAATAGCTAACGTAGGAAATTAATTATAATCGGACATATAATCTAGTAATTCATTTTTCATTTATATGATTACGTTAAATTAATGATGCCGTTACTTTTGTTAATGATATAATAGTATTATAGAACACCATGTAAAACATTTATCTAAAACTTCATCTCTCTATTATTGACATTTTTTCCCATTTTATTATAAATTTAAATTGCATTGTCTTGTATTTTAGTTTCATAAAAGGCCTAGTTTTTAATTTCTATTTGTTATTATGTTAATAAAGGTCTTACAAGTAAAGGCTTTGTTTACTGAAAAATTTCTTTACTTTTTGAAAAAATTAATAAAAAAACTTATTCATATGCTAACCATCATTTTCTTACGAAAAAAGCACATTTTCTGTAAACTCAATCTCTAAAACAGACTACCAACGATCATCTTAAAGACATACTGCAAGTTAAATCCTTCGCTTTGGAATTGTTTTTTACCAGTGAAAACAAGGAGAAATGTAAAAACCAGTAAACTTTCAGACCCCAGTAATGACCCCACTACCCACTAAACTCGTTCCTTGAGGGTATAGTTGCAAATGTGAGTAATGATTCATTACCTCGGAACTCCACCTCCCCTTTCCCTCTCCCTTGCTCACACAGTAGTAACAACTCTATGGTAGCTAATAATATTTACCGTATGTAGTAATATTCTAACTCTATTATTACTCTACAGTATTGCCCAGTTACCTGAAGTCTAAAAATAATCTTAACTTCTTCAGAGCTGCTGAGACTAATGTATAAGCTTATTCATTCTTTTTTTTTTCCCCTTAAATTTGAAAATTTTCAGAAAAATTAAACTATTTTCTGTTGCAAAACCATTGTTTACAAAATTTGTCAGCAATGAAAATATAGGTGTCAGAATTAATAATTTATTCTAACAAACTAACTAACTTCCCAGGACTACATTTCATGTTGGACCATGGCCTAACAAAACGACTCCAAAATCGTTTGTCTCGAGCTTTAGTTTTCCAGTTTGTGATCTTTAGGTTCTTCAGATAGTTTTTCACATCATCAATCCATCTCTTTTTTGGCCTTCCCTTTTTTCTTTGGTGTCCTGACACTTCCCCTTGAAAATCTTCTTTGTGTTTCTGATATCGTCAATTCTCTCTATGTGTCTAAGCCATTGAATTCTATACAAGTCATTTTTTTTACTTTATATAATTTATGATATCCTTTTCTCCAAACAATTTTGCAATTTTATGATTGCAACGCCTCCTCTAAACATCACCATCTCTGATAAGAATAATTTATTCTACGTAATTATATAATAAGTATTGTAATATTGACTGTATATTTACCGCCTAGGAAAAAAAAAAAAAAAAAAAAAAGAGGACTTCTTAAAAGACATTCATGCCAAAAATCATTGGATGGACTTATTACATTTGGAAAAATGTAAATGAATAGGTATGTATTAAATGAAAAAGAACCTTTCATTTTAATTTCCCTTAATCATTTAAAGATACATATCGATCTCATTCTGTAAATTTGTTGTTTTTCTATTTTTTTCGCATCTTGCTTAATTGCTGTTGGTGTAAAATAAGGTAAAAGTAAATAGAACAAATTTTTTTTTTTTTTTTTTTTGCTGTAAAAAAAAAAAAAAAAAAATAGTTGTCTTTGAAGTGTATAAAATGCACTACTTGTTATTCACCAATTGAAAATTGAGAAACGCTATTTGAAGACAATAGGACCAAAATTTAAGATGATTGTTATTGTAATAATAGGAGCGAAATTTTAGATGCTTGTTATTATAATATGTGAATAAGAAAACAGCTTGTGTTATGAAGACTTCAAAATTGGAAAAAAATTTGAAAAATCCTTTTATAAATGCTTTAACAATTTTATTAACTATTTGAACATTAGTCTTTCACAAAAGAAGTAAATATTCGTATATTTTGTTTTAATTTGACCTTACTTTTGAATAATCATACAGTAGATTACTTCAGTGGAGAAGGGAAGAAGATTGTATCCTTCACATAGACTAACAAAATTTGCTTCGAGTTTACAGTTGTGATCGCTATCAAAACATTATGAAATGTTCAGAATAGTTAATAAGAAATGATAATTTTATATTTGTAATTAAATACTGTTTTTATAAGTGGATAATAATTTTCTTACGCTGAATCATATTAAAGTTGTTTGCGCTTTTTTTGAAATGTTCTGCTGTCATTTCATTAATTATAAAGCCATTTTGACTATCGCCATTAGCAAGGCAAAATCCTCACAAATTTAGTATTATAAAGCGGCATCAAGAGAAGAGCCAGCTACACTATATGTACAAGAGAGGAGTTTTGGTTTGGTTTGTCGCTCTACTGTCATTTTGTGCACATTTTAGGCTAATTAGACCGGAATTAAATTGGATTTCGAACCATTAACAAACATCCATGCCACCGGCAGGATTCGAACCTGTAGCCTGTAAAGTAAAGTAAAGGCTAGTGTTTGTTGGAGTGACTAGGGTAATACCATGTACCTCTGTATCATAATTTAAAAATAAAGCATAATTATTAATAAAATTTACCAAAATTTAAAATTTGAAAACAATTAATTTATTAATTAAATTAATTAATTATTTAAGCACATGCTCTGTAAGCCTATAGCCTGTGATAGTTTGAGATAACAGTTGGTCTAAACCGTTAACCGGTAGTCTGACTAACAATGCGAGACACTCTGTCACAATCTCCATGGAATCTACTCGAATGTCAAAGCAATGTAGTGCATGCCACCCGCAGAAAATCCAGCTTTTGTCATTCTACATTTGAATTAGTCATTGGTGAAGAGGAGAGATTTTTTCTTTTTACAAAACGTTATTCAATTAGACGTTTGAAAGTTATTCTAAACATATATTATCTCAAAGAAGGTTCTCTGGTAAAAAAGGAAAATATATGAAAATAAGAATAATAAGACTTATCATTATCAAAAAATCCTATAAGAGAAAAAAAAAAGGCCAGAAGAAAAACCTGCGCCCATAATCAAGATAGGCGATACGCATCTTAAAACTCCATCAACGCCCTAATGAAAATAAGCGTTACATCTTTAGATGGAATAAAAACAACAAACAGAATATGATGGCCTCCAAACAAGGTGTTGAATAGCTGCTATTCCTGCGCGCGTCGCAATTAAACTATTCCACGCCGCAAGAAGATTTCCGGCGCATGATTCGGAGAGATGGCCACTTTATATTTAATATCCGATGTTGAATATAAGAGAAAGAGGTGTCTCCCCGAATTGCGCGAAAAAAGTTGGCGGCGTGGGCCAGCGATCATCATTTCTCAATCAAGAGAGCTTGATTTGGATAGTAAAACAACACCCTAAATTGCTCACGGGTCTTTTGTGAGCCGCGATGACTCGATGTTCAATACATTCAATGGCGTGGGAGCTTAATGTCATCTCTGGGCTTTTAAGGGTCGCGCCCGTGTGGCGTTGTCTCTATTGATTAAGTGCATTAATTAACATATATGAGGGCTCATTTGGGACTGTTGAATGGTGTCTCGCCGCGTAGACTCTCTGAGGGTACTCGCTGCAGATGGTTTCGTATAAAATCGCTTCTTGCTCAATCCTCATAAGCTCTTTTGTAACAAAAGGAACAATACTCCTCCAAAAAGAAGTATCAAATGTGGACGTATAACACAGATTTTCTTTGAATCACCAAAGGAAATATGTTTTTTAACTTCCTTATGGGGTTAAAAAGGAAAAGGATAAAAAAAATTTCATAGATATTCTAATAATAAATTGTTTTAATAAAAATGGAAAAAAATTAATTTTTTATATAAATATATCTTATATATATATATATATATATATAAGAAATTGAGAATCCTTTAGGATTATTTTTTTGAGGAATTGATTATTATGAATGATTTTAATGAAAAGGAAATATATTTATACCAGATAAGAACTACAGACAATTTTTGCTTTTCAGTAGATGAGAAAATTTTAACCAAGAATTCGACAAACATTTTTGGTTTTGTAAACATGAATGAGAAAAAAATTACCTCTTTACTGATCTCTGATTAAATCTATGATCTTCTTCTCATAACAATACATAATTTTAAATAATACTGATTATATCTGTGACTTCCAAAAAAGTACCAAGATTCTCATATCACGTAATAGTTACAATACATATAGGAAAATCAATTACTTTGATTTGTATTTCGTTAGTTTAATAATCATCAGAAGTTACTAATTAGAATGCAGCCTAGCCGTATAGATCAATAATTTACAAACTGGCAAGAAGACTAAGTCACAAGCAACATAAACTAAATTTACTTGACCGCCGTCCACCAAAAAAAAAAAAAAGTTTAAAGATTTTTTTATTATATTATTATATTTTATTATATTTATCATACAAATATAAATATAAAATAATATAATATAAGAAATAAAGACAAAATTTGATACATTACATTTAATTGTTTTAATATTTAACTGAACAGAAATTGTGTTTATATATTGGTAAATTGTATTAGTTTCGATTTCGTTAATTAATGCTAAAATTATTAGTAAATTATTTCTATTTATCAATTTTTTAAAGTGTTCATACCTGAAATTTTTATTAGTAACTTAATGTTGATCCTAATTTGGTTTGCGCATTATATTGTGTTTGACCGGGGGGGGAAGGGGAATTGAAGTATTGTTCCAACTTAGTTCATGCATGTCGTAAAAGACGACTAAAATGTCAACCCAGTGCCCGGGGGTATAGGCGGGTATCACCCTCAGAGGTTGAGCATTGGGCTAACAACCCAAACTTGCAAAAGAAATAAATAAAAAATAAAAAAACCATTGTTAGGAAACCACTAACTAGACGAAAAAGCCGGACTGTCAAAATGGATAATGGAAATGGACTGCGGAAACTGACTAGGGATGTCTTGATGAAGTGGAAAAAGATCTGAAGAACTAAAAGATCCCAAATTGGAAAGCCAGAACTCTGGCTTTCCAATAACAAGTCGACTTTGGAGTCATATTGTAAAGGAGGCCATGGTTCAACATGGATTGTAGCGCAGTGGAGTTAGTTTTTATACTGTATTATATGTATAAAAAAACACATTGATACACATAGAGACATTGATTGAGCATAATTTTTAAAACAAAACGCCTTCGACAATCCTATAAAATAATGAATTTTCGATATATTTCCCAATATCTAATATATGGGTAGGCGACAGAGTTGGCACATTTGTTTCAAGATATTATTTATATGTTTTTTTTTGTTGATATTAATTATTTGCCTTCAACAAATAAATAATAATTTAGATTCAGGTATCCGGTATCCAGTATTGTATTATTGTCTGTCCTACTCTTCCGGTATCCAGTATCTAGTATTATAGAGAAAAGCTCTTATTTGCAATAAATTAAAAACTGCATAAATAATTTTTCTAATATTTAAATGTTTTTTTTTAACTAATGCTTCATCAGGTTCTATGCTTTAATCTTTCATCAAAACCTGAAATTCTTTCGAAAAATAATTTTTTATCAAATGACTTTTTAAAATGTAATTAGCATATTATCAGGTGGGCCAAGACTATGCATGCCTGGTGTGGATTATAGTGTAACATTGCTAGCAAGCTGTAGTAATATCTGATTTACATCAATTCAAAGAACCGAACAAAAACAATATATAACTGATGTATAACAATGTGTAGAACTGATGTATAACAATGTGTAGAACTGATGTATAACAATGTATAAGTCGATGCTAATGGGATTTAAAATTAGTTTTAATTAAAAATTTATAAAAAAAAATTAAAATAGCATTAAAATGTAAAAACAAATACAGAATGAAAAAAATGTTTTTAATAATAAATATATTTTAAAGATTACAGCGGGAAAATATTTCAAAGATAGCAAATTTAAATAAAAAATATCACTTCTGGATATTCTGAAGCTCTTCCTTTTCCTTAAAAATGCATTTGCATCAAAAATTATTTCATGTAAATTGTTAATGTAATCACAAGCAAATTACCAAAATCCCGTATTTTTAAATATTTGGGATAGAATATAACTTTCCTCTCTATTAAACACGAGTGCAAAAGCTTTTAATGGGACAAAATTGCGAATTTGACATAATAAGAGAAGTGGTTTATTTCTTTTCTGTAAGAGGAAAAAAATAATAAGCCGACTCTTTAAAAAGTAGAAGAGTTTCGTCTATAGTTTGGCTTATTTAACAAATATTTTCACTTTATAAAGGGTATAAATCCGTTCATTTAAAATCATAAAGTTAGTAAAACATGGATACAAATGAAATATTACAGTTTTTTTAAAAAACTTTTTGACTTAGTAACCAATATGAGATAGTATAGTAGAGACGAGTATTCTTAAAACTATGAAGTATTATACAATGATGTCAATCAAATAAACTTCTTTGTTCAAGTTTTAATAGCAACTATTTGTGAATAACAGGAAACAATTTGAAATAAGCTTAAAAAGTCACAATCGAAAATATGTATAGTCTTTTTATTTCCAATGCAATCTGTATTTGAAAATTTTGAGTTAATAAAAGATGATCCAAATCTTAAAACAAAAACTATCTAGTAAAAGTTTAATTTAATGATGTTGTTTGAAAGCCGCTTATACTCACTTTGTAAAACAAAAGCTTTAATTCAGTTTACAAAAGTTTTAATTCCTAAAATTAAAGCTTTAAATCCATTCGCATTAGCTTATCTTTGGGAATCAGAATTTTTAATCTTACAACTTCGAAAGAAAAAAAAAATCAAAATTAATTCAATGTTTAACAACAACATGAATATTGGCTTATCAGAAAAGCATCACTCTTAAGAAAATGTTTTCATTAAAAAATAAATAGTAAAAAAGTTAGACTTTATTTGCCCTTAAAAATAATTGAATTTATGATATATTTTAATATGAATTAATTAAGAAGTACACAGATTGTTAAGTCATATTTTTAAATAGGTTTTTAATAAAGTTTTTTTTTTAATTTTATTTCTAAATTTTAAAATTTTATTTTGAGAATGTCTGTGACTTTCATCTTATATTAAAAACATTTATTCGTATCTTAGTTTCTATTAATCATTAGATAATGTCAAAATTAAAAAAAAAAATGTCACAAAGTAGCCTTTAAGTAATAAGTAAAAATTGTTACTTATATTTAAATATGATCTTAGTCTTGATTAATATTCTTTTTTTTTTTTTCCCACGGCTATTTTTTTTTTTTTTCTTTAGAAATAACCAGTTCTTCAGCAAACAAATCATTTTTCCTATAAGTGATTATTTTTTTTATATTGTTAATAGTGATGTTTATGTATTGTATAACTCTAAAAAATCTTCATTAATCGTACAATATGTTTATATATTATTTTTCATTGTAATTAATTGATTCTCGCACAAAAATTATTATAAATTGAAAATTATCTGAAACACTTTTCAATATTCATCGCTCTGGCGCTCGCTACCACAGGTTTCAGATTCGAATCCTCGGCGGTGCCGTAAATGTTTGTAGTGGTTCGGAAATCACTTTATACTGTAGGTCTCGGTCTAATATGATCGTAGAGTGTTGTGCGGGTATTGTTACTGCGTCTGTAGCATATCTTCATAAGATGTAATTGAGACACAAATAGAATATGCCTCCTGGGTAGTACCAAATGAGTAACAGCGGTGCAGCCCTTGCTTATAAAGATTGACTGTCTCTGTATTGGCAGCTGCATTAGAACAACAACAACTTTTTCATATTAAAAAAAATTTATTTATTTAAGATTTATATACTTACATAGAATGTATTTACAGTGGCAGACAAAACACTGCATCATCAAAAATAAATACTCTATTTGTGTCTCAATTACTATGTGAAACAATTTAAATATATATTGCATTTTTCACATTCAGAGCTTATCGGTAGTAGCAAGGTGCTTAAATCGATTTATTTTTATGGAATTTATTTATGATACAACAGTCAAAATTCCTTGAATATAAGCGTAGCCCGCTTACATTACTAAATTCGGCGTGTCAAATCTTTATCAATTTCTATCCACTTATAAACCGAAAAAAAAAATCTACATTAAACAAATGTAAATTAGCATTGTTTAATGCAACTGTCGAAGAATTCCAAAATTATGTCATTGTATAATCTTTTAGTGCTTGTATGTATTTACATATAATTTAAGTTATCTTACAACTCATTTAAATATTATAAATCCAAAAAATTCTCTATTAAAAAGCAGGACAGAGAGTAAAAAAAAAGTAGATGGTGCTTATATAACCAGCTTATTTACCAGGAAAGTAAAATTCGGAAATCTGTATATCGGTATCTTTGTTGCACAGATATTATCATATTTATTTCTCTTATTATACGCATGGTCTGTCAGTCATATGAATAGTTAACTAGTCAGAATTTTAGGAAATTCCTATTACTCATGGCAAAGTTCGAAAAACAAAGACATTATCGAAATGCCACTATTGATTATACTAAAATTAATTTTTTATAATGATTTTAAGCAATAAAATATCAATAATATATCTAATTATTATTTAATATTACTATGATATTATTAATTATTACTTATATAATTTAATAATATCAATGGTATTATTAAAGTGCTTTATAATAGTTCTTCAAAGTCTTTAAAGTTTAAAAGTTATTTAATAGTTCTTTAATGTCTTTAAAGTTTCTTTAACAACATGATAGTATATGAAACTATTTTTATGTTGAAAACCAACAGTACTTAGAAAAACAAGTTGTTTTTCAACATAAACAGTTGAATTTTTCTCCATTTCTTTAACTGCGTAATGTTCTCCATTTAGCTGTTAATAATTCTGAAAAATTATCATAGCAGCTGATTTATCTGTCAGTGATACTCAGACTTTGGCCTTCACTTTAGTAAAAGGAAATTTGATTACGACTTTCTGTTATCATTAAATAGACATTAATATTAATATTTTATTCAGTTTATTTATATTACTAATATCTATTTATATTACCAATTTTAAGAACTAATAATTAAAATATTCGAAGTATTATTATTAATAATTGCACTGAATGTATTGCATACAAATGCAACGATTACTTAGTAGCAATATTTAATTTCTTACTAAAAAATAATTATTTTATTGTCACCAGTGTAAAGATTTCCCATTTCTTTATAAGAATTAAGAGACCCCATTTCTTTCTCTGCGTAATGTTCTCCGTTTAACCGCTAATAATTCCGAAATAATTGTCGACGTAGCCAATTCATCTACGACAGAGATACTCAAACTTGTTCTGTTTTTAAGACATTTTTTTCTTCATTTGAGTAGTTAAAATATTCGAAGTATTATTATTAATAATTGCAATGAACGAATTGCATACAAATGCAATGATTACTTACTCGAAATATTTAATTTCTTTCTACAAAAATAATTATTTTATTGTCACCAGTGTAAAGATTTGTTCTATTTTTAAGACTTTTTTTTTTTTTTCATTTGAGTAGTTAAAATGTTCGAAGTATGATTATTACTAATTACATTGAATGAATAGCATACAAATGCAACGATTACTTACTAACAATATTTGATTTTTTATTGAAAAAATAATTAATTATTTTATTGTCACCAGTATAAAGATTGTCCTGTTTTTAAGAATTTTTTTCTTTGAGTAGTTAAAATATTCGATCTATTATTATTAATAATTGCAATGAATGAATTGCATACAAATGCAACGATTACATACTATCAATATTTAATTTTTTACTGAAAAAATAATTTATTATTTCATTGTCAGCAGTGCAAAGATTTATCCTGTTTTTAAGACTTTTTTTTCATTTGATGTAATATCAGAAGAAAATTCTTATTCGATTAATAAATATTTATTTTCATAGTACGAAATAAAAAGTATCTACAGCTGCATAAAGTAGGTATTTGTGAAAGGAATCTGTTATTTTTAATAATTTTAGATTAAAAATTATATCTTTCTTATAAAGTAATATTTATCAATGGTATTATTAAAGTTTCTTTAATACTACTGTGTCCAAAAAGTAAGACCAATTTTAATTTAAAATTCCCGGGGCTTATGGAATTTCATTTTTTTTTTTTTTTAGGTTGCTGGCAATGTCCTTGTCATCTGTGTGAAATTTGATGTCAAAATATTCATTAGTAGTTGACTTATATGCTTGGCTTTGTGACACGTTAAAACTGATTCCGGCGATTTTTGAAATGTTTAATTAATTGAGCAAAGATCTTGCATTAAATTTTGTTTGCGGAAACGTATAGAATGTTGCAGAAGGCATTTGGCAGAGTAGGCGTGAAGACGAAGAGCGCTCTGGTCGACCATCAACCTCAACCGACGAAACTCACGTCCAAAAAATTAAAGATTTGGTACTTGCAAACCGTCGATTTACAATTAGAGACCTTGCTGATGATGTTGAAATTTCAAAAGGATTGGTCAATTCCATTTTGGGCCGCAAACGCGTCAAATCTCGATTGGTACCGAAAACACTGAAGGCGCCAACTCACACTGTATTGATTCTTCGTGACTTTTTCGCCAAAAATGAAACCCATATCTTTCCACAACCACCGTATTCACGTCGTTCGACTTCTGGCTATTCCCTAAACTCAAAAAACGACTCCAGGGACACCATTTTGAGTCGATTGAAGAGATTCAACGTGAATCACCACGCGCTTTGAAGGTCATCCCTGCCGATGACTTTTTAGCATGCATTGAGGATTGGAAAAAAAAGTTGGTATAAGTGCATTGTATTCGGAGGGGATTACTTTGAAGGCAATGAAATAAATTTGAAAAAATAAAGAGTTTTTGAAAAAAAAACTCTTTACTTACTCTTACTTTTTACTTACTTTTCTTACTTACTTGTCTTACTTTTTTGGCACAGTAGTAGTTACAAATATTATAATGTAATAATTTTTAAGTATTATTTTTTAATAGTATTTTAAACTGGAAACTTAGAGTACTTAAAATAAACAATTGAATTTCTCCCCATTTCTTTCTCTGCGTAATGCTCTCCGTTTAACATTTAATAATTCTGAAATAATTTTGAACGTAGCCGATTCATCTACGACAGAGGTACTCAAACTTTGGCGTTCACTTGGAAATTTGGTCACGACTTTCTGCCATCATTAAATAGCACATTAACATTGATGTTTTATTCAGTTTATTTATATTACTACTATCTATTTATATTACCAGCTTTAAGAATTCATAGTTTAAATATTCAAAGCCAGCGATAACTTACTAGCAATATTTAATTTCTTACTACAAAAATGATTAAATGTTTTCTTTTTCCCCAGTGTAAAGATTTGTTCTGTTTTCAAGACTGTATTTTTTTCATTTGATGTAATACTAGAAATTTCTTTCTCCAGTAATAAATATTTGTTTTCATAGTACGAAATAAAAAGTGTCTGCAGCTGCATAAATAGGTATTTGTGAAAGGTATCTATTATATTTAATAATTTTAGATTAAAAATTATATATTACTCATAAAGTAGTATTTTATCAATGGTATTATTAAAGTTTTTTTAATAGTTAAAAGTATTGTAAGTAATAATTTTTAAGTATAATTTTTTAATTGTTTTTCATAGTTAATAATAATTTTTTTAAATGTTTATACATTTTGTTTTTATTAATTTTTTTGTTGACTAAATGAATTAACTTTTATCAATAAAAAATACATCACACCCCTTTTAACAAGGAGGGTTGAATTCAACAGCTGAGAACCTCCTATCTACATTTTAATTTAGGCGCTGTCTTAAAAAATCAGAAAATAATGTCTTTATAAAATGCATATATAAGTATTATTATACATTAAAATTCATTTACTCTACTAGATAAAATATTTAATCTAATATCTGTGACTTTTTTCCATTATGCATATAAAAAAAATTTTACAAACATGCAGAAAAAAAATTTATAAATATTTTAATTTTTAAAGGAATAAATATAGGAGATACTGCATAAATATATTAAGTAATTCATTTAAAAATCCCCAAATTCTGTAGAATATACACTTTACAAGAATACACAATTATATCTCCAATAGTTCTTTAGATTCAAATTCTCTCAAACCTGTTATTATACATTCTTTTTCTTTTTTAATTTCATCAAATGTTACTATGAATAAAATTAATTTAAAAGATGTAATTTAAAAAGAAAACAACAGATCGATATCAAATTAACATGCAAATTAAAAGAATCGAACAGATAGCTTACCCTATATTATATCATCACATTACCGTGAATTTTATTAGTGCAATATCGTGAGGTTTTGCTATGATTTATGCATTAAATAGACACGGCATTTTTAAACGATTCTTTAAAAAAAAATGTGTTACAAACAATATATTTTATAGATACGTAAAAATCGCAAAAAAAAAATATCCTGAAACTTCATTTTATGCTATTCTTAACCTCCCCCTTCCCCCCTTCCCCTACCATGCACAAAAAGAAAAAAAAATTAAATGTAACATTTAATGATTTATAAAATTCATTGTAATACATTTTGTAAAAACAAATCTTTTATTTCTATAACGTCTTAGACAATAAAAAAAAATATGGAATTTGGTTTTATAAAATATTATTTTCTAATTTTTATATAAACCCAATGATTTTAATTCGAAAGAAATAGGGAAAATACTATCACAAGAATTTATTTAACACTATACATTCGCCTGTTAAGCAAAGTTATCAGAGAAAAATATCACGCATAAAATTACAGAAATAAACGTCATTTAAATCCTATAAAAGCAACATAAAATTTTCTCTTATCTCGCAACAATTTAGTTCATTCTAAAAAGAAAAGCAAAAAAAAAAAAAAGTATGAATAAAAAAAAAAATAAAAAAAAATATCAAAATAAAATTAAAAAGAGGCCAAAAAAAAGGCACAGTCAAAACAATGGCGAAGAGCTCTAATATTTTATACGCCTAATTTTATACCACCTTTACCAGTAATAACAAGGCTTTAAACATCGCTGAAAACACTTTTACTATTCATAAAACAGGACTAAAACACTCTACGTTGACCTCCAACCCTCCGTTTCGGTCCCTTTCCCTCTCCCTCACGTCTGTTTTACGATAATGTCTCGGCTCAAAAACCTAATAAGACAAGAGACGCGCTCTTATTTGACGCAAATGAAGTCTTAAATTGCTAAATTCGTCTTTTGGGCTTGTATAAGGGGCATTTATCATCTTCCCCTGCCTCTGACGCCCTCTGGCCGCCATGATGGAATGAAATCGTTTCTTCTTGTACTGATGTAAGTTTTGTGGTAGGTTTTAGAAATTCCGGTGGATCTCAAAAAAATTTGTTAACTGTTAATACATTTTTTAACAATTTTAGGGCAAAAAAAAATAATAAATAATAATAATAATAAATGGAAAATTATCGATAAATATTCGTCTCACGCAGAATTCATGAGTTCGATACTATTTACTTTGTATTTTACTTTTATTTATTTTTAGTACTTTTAACTTTTTGAGTACCATTTATCTAATTTTAAAACATTACTTGCAATTTTCCTTCACTAACGTTAATGCAGTCAACTAATAATTGCTATTTTAACTATGAATTAAGATGAGGAGGTTAAGGGGTATATCCCCTTTGGTACTCCGTAATCGGTACGCCAGTTGCAAGATGCCAGTTTACAATTTTCTGTTAAGAAATTTATAATTTTAATTTTAAAAAAAAAACCTGAACCACCATAAACCATTTTAAACCTGGCCACCATAATGCGATGGAATCGTTTTGTTTGTGCGGATATTAATTTCGTGATATGTTTTAGAAATTCCGGTGAATCGTTCACAAATTTGTTAATTGTTAATAAATTGCTTTACAATTTTCTGTTAAGAAATTCATATTTGTTAATCAAAAAAAAAGGAAAAGATCTGGTAACCATATTGGGATGGAATCGTGTTGTAGGTAGGTTTTAGAAATTCCGGTGGAACTTAAAAAATTTGTTAACTGTTAATAAATTGTTTTACAATTTTCTGTTAAGAAATTTATATTTTTTAATCAAAAAAAAAAAAAAAAAAAAAAAAATCTGGCAACCATATTGGGAATGGAATCGTTTGCTAAACGAATGAAAAGTTCTTCGTACATTTTGGAATTTTTGATGGATTTTTTCAAGATTGATCAATTACAACAAATTTCTTCATGAATAATTGATAAAAATTTTATTATTCGAAAATTTGTTAACTGTTAATAAATTGCTTTGCAATTTTCTGTTAAGAAATTTATATTTTTAATTAAAAAAAAAAAAAAAAAAAAAACTGGCAACCATATTCGGATGGAATCGTTAGACGAACGAATGAATGGAATTTCTTTGTACATTTTGGAATTTTTGGTGGGTTTTTTTTTTAAAAATCATCAATTAGAATAAATTTCTTTATGAATAATCGATTATTCAAAAATTTGTTAACTGTTAATAAATTTTTTTACAATTTTCTGTTAAGAAATGTATATATTTTAATCGAAAAAGGAAAAGATCTGGCAACCATATTGGGATGGAATCCTTAGATGAATGAATGAATGGAAGGTCTTTGTACATTTTGGAATTTTTGGTGGGTTTTTTAAGATTCATCAATTATAATAAAATTCTTCATGAATAATTGATAAAAATTTTATTATTTAATATTTAAAAATTTTTAAAAAATATTTTATAATGAATTTTAATATTTTTGGCGGAAAAAGCAAAATTATGTAATAACTAGATTGATTATATATAATTACTGATTCTGTTTTTATTCGCATGAATAGTTTAATAATTTTATTAACTCTTTCATTTATTAATTTTAATTAATTATCTATTACTAAATTAAAGATTGACTTAAATTTAATAAAAAATCTTATCATTTAATAATTAGTCTGATGTACTACCTCTTTTTATATCGAATGTGGACATTCTTACATAATACAAATACAACTAAAAATATACTCGAAATTCATTCTTTGAAATTCTCGGTTTACTGTTATGCAAAAATAAAAAATAAAAATAAATAAAAACTCATCATCATCATCGGAGCAACAGCCCCAAGGCCGTCTGCAGATTTCGAAACAGGAGATGTTTTCTTTTTACAGGGTAGGGTTGCCAAACTTACGTCCAATGCTCTTCAGTCAGCCGTGCTAGACCGGGACCTACGGTTTAAAGTGGATTCCAAACCATTACATGCAACCATGGCACCGCCGGGACTCGAACCCGAAACCTGTGGCACCGAGCGCCAGAGAGCTAGTCACTCGACCATCAGACCTCAATACTACTAGTATTTTTTTTTTCTAATGCAGCTGACAATACTGAGACAGTTATCTTTATGCCTTAAGCAAGATCTGTACCTCTGTTACACATATAGTACTACCCAGGGGGTATGTGTAGCTTGAAGATATGCTATGGATGCGAGTAACACTACCCCCACAACGCTCTACGATCATATTAGACCAGGACCTATGGTTTAAAGTGGATTTCAAACCACTACAAACATCAATGACCCCGCCGGGACTCGAACCCAAATACCGAGCGCCAGAGCGGTAGACACTCGACCATCAGCAATAATAATAATAATAATAAATAATAAAAATAAAAAAAAAACCTTCGATGTTATATAAATTATAAAACTTTATAACACAACAAATTATATTAATTGCAACGAAACCTATAAGCCAGGTATCTTTTTCGCTATCTTGCTATACTTTTATATAACTGAATTAAAACATTTAATTGTTTTAATAATTAAAAAGTTGAAATACTAAATTCTAATACTATACAGCACGAGAAAAACATTATGATTATACTGTTATTATTGTTTATCATAACATTATGATAAACATTTGTGATATTATGTAAAAACACGTAATATAAGAAATTCCTACTTTTTAAGATTATGATAATAGATTACTTAGATATATGCAACTTAAAACTAAAAGAAACTAAAATTAATTAATTAAATATAATTAGGAATTAATAATTGAAAAAACTGTATTAACATCAAGTGTCATGCACTGCAAGTTCAAAAAAATGTATTTGAACTTGAATGGATGAATAAGAAGTATTTTATGAACGATTGAAAAGTTGAACAAGATATATATAGGGAGAGTGTGAGCTAATAGAGAAATCGAAAAAGGACATACATTTACAATTAAAATTATAAACTTATGTCCTTTAAAATATTTCTTTTATATATGCTGATGATATTCTGTTGAAGTCTGTCCCTTTAATTTATTCTTATGATATTTTTGATATTTTTAAATTATAAAATTATGTCCAAACTAATTTATAATTAAAAAGTATTAAGAATATCATCAGAATAAAATAAAAATAAAAATACCAGTAGGATAGGTACGTAATGACTTAATGGTAAACTTAATTTTCAAATTTCTTTTAAACTTTATCTTCATTCAATCACAATTCTATTGGATTTCATAACATTAAAAACAAAAACATTTACTTTTTATTTTTAAAAATAATTTTTCAAATTTTTAAATGTAAAAAGAAAAAATTATTTTACAAAAATTAAAAAATAATTACTTATTAATTTATTATAATAATTATTTATTAATTTATTTTCATTGTTTATTTCAGTAGCTTGTTTTTGGAAGAGATAGATATAACGTCATATTTATTCTTAAATATCATAAGTATCTGAATTTGGTTTCGAGACTTTCACTTCTTATCGTTTAACAGAATGCTTAGAACTTAACGGAATTAAATTTTACACATCTATAAATAACTATACACGAAAATCATCCTTTATAAATCAAGTGTCATTTTAATAACTCTTAATGAAAAAAGGTTGCAACTTACCCAACATGGCAATAAAATATGATGCAGATGTATGAAGGCAGATGTTTTCAAAGTTCAGTTGCGAATAGTAAACAAGTTTTTAAACAAACAATTTTTATCATTAGAAAAAAAACCGACAGTTATTTTCTTCCTTTTTATAACAGAATACAGTTCTCTTAACACCGTAATTCAAAGTTAATTTTTAATTCTTGGTGCTAATAAACACCAATTCAGAATCTTCAGTTCAAAAAAATAATAATTTTTAGAATTCCATCAATTTGTTATAAACATGTTGCCACATGTGAATTAAATAATCTGTAAAGTAATATCTCGTGCATATTTCAAAATGAAAATATAGTTTCAATATTAAAATGAACATTTCATCAAATGTAAAAAAATTTTAATCTTTTAATTATTAAAATAAAAATGTTCGAAAAGTTTTTTTTTATATTATACAAAAATTAAATATAATAATAAAATAAAAATCTTCGAATTTTTTTTATTCTCTTTGAAACGATTTATTGAACGATTAAAGTTTCTGTAAATCTTATCGTTTCAAAATCGTCTGCTTTATGTAAATATTTATAAAAATTTAAATATAATGAAATCGTTTGGCAATAATAAAATAAATAAATATTAATAATATATTAATACAAAAAAAAGTCAATTCCAACTTTTTAAGTTGAAATTTTCCTCTTACATCTGGCAACATCTATTGGTAAATATATGCAACTTAAATCTAAAAAAGACTAAAATTAATGAATTAAATTTAATGAATGACTTAATATTTGAATAAACTGCATTAACATCCAGTGTCATCCACTACAAATTTCAAAAAATGTATTCGAATTCGAGGGATGAATTAAAAAATATTTTATGAACGATTGAAAATTTGAACAAGATATATATAGGGAGAGTGTGACCTAATAGTAGGAATTGAAAAAAATTAGTAAATATAGTATGAAAGTATTGTTGAAAATTAATTTATTTGTTCGTATAATAATAGGCTTACATGTTAGATAGTAAACTAAATATAATTTTGCCACTTAAAAATTACATTTGAAATATGTTGTCGAAATTTAGGGTAATAAGCATCAACATTTTTTAAATTGAAAGAATATCTTGAACCTTTTATTAAAAATCTAATGATCGGTTGATTGCATTAACTTCTTTTAAGGAATCAAGCAGAGATACTGCTAGTTATTTTATCTTTCTGATGTGACTTTGCTCCAAATAGCTTGTAGATTTCACTTTATTGTAGTTTTCATTTAGTTTTTATGTTATTGTTCAATGTATCTTGGTTTTTGAGTTGACGTCTTGTTTCTTTTTACAAGTACCCAAAGGATTTATTGCAGGAGATACAGGAGGAAGAAGGGAAGTTCTGTCGCCGGCAGCAGCCACAATTTGAAGAAACCTAGCCGTGCATTTAGGATTATTATCAAAAGATGTTTCTCAAGACGTTATCAGAGCATTTTTTTAAAAATAATTCTCACATATATTTTTTTTTCCTTGTTACCTACACTGAAGTTCAGATTCTTATCTCTGGAGAATTTATATATCTCATAACTTTTCTTTCCTCAAAGCTTTGCACGACACTTATCACAACTATGTATTCTGTTTTTATTTTAAAACCAGAACTTTTTTTATCTAAACCATATACGGTGAGTTACAATGCATCACAAATAAAAAAATCATTAAGGTTTATTTTATGTTAATAATTAAAGTTGTCCACATTTAGGTATTTTTGCAGCATTTTTTGGTAATAAAACGTATTCCAGTTACTTAGTATTCACTGTATAAAGCTTTAAAGAATGTTAAGTTAATTATCCGTTTATATATTTAGCAGCAAACTAATTTTTCATGATATCTAAATGGTTTTTATCTACAAAATAGCATCTCGTACAATTATCTTTTATGGTATAAAATTTTTTAATTTTTTTATTTCGTACTATTATAACTGTTTTTTTTTTTTTATCCCACTTGGTAGACAGCAACATCTAGACCAAGTCCAAGAACCCTTGTGGTTCTCATGAAAGGAGGGAAAGCGAAGGCAGCTTCTGTTGAGATGGAGCACTCGCAGGTAGACATCTGACTTGGCTCCGTGACGTTGACTTCTTTACGCAGTAAGGTTGTCAGCCCTACGCCCAATCCTCTACAGTACAGTCACATTAGACTGGGACATACGGCTTAAAGTGGATTCTGAATCACTACAAACATCCATGTCTCCGCCGGGTTTCGAATTCGAAACCTGTGGCACCGAGCGCTAGTCACACGACCACCAATTTTTATAATTAAAATTATGTATTAATAATAAAAATTTAGACATTTTTACTATAAATGTGTTTTTATTGCGGTATAAATTTCCATACTAGGTGTCTTTTTTAGAGATAAATTATATACTAAAATATAATTAAATTAAAATTTTTACTATCATACCGAGACTTTCATACCTCATTGAATATAAAAATTACTAAAATACAACTGATGTGGAAAATAAAATTCCTTCTATACTGAGGAGTCAGAACATTAAAAATCAAATATAAATTCCTCATATAGCACACTATTGAAAAATTTCACGAATATTAATTTTTACAAGAAAGCGAAAAGTACTATAAATGCGTAAATAAAAAAGTACTATAAATGTGTATATAAAAAAGGTACTATAAATGAATAAATAAAAAAGTACTATAAATGAATAAATAAAGTACTATAAATGAATAAATAAAGTACTATAAATGAATAAATAAAGTACTATAAATGTATAAATAAAAAAGTACTATAAATGAATAAATAAAAAAGTACTATAAATGAATAAATAAAAAAGTACTATAAATGTACAAATAAAAAAGTTCTATAAATGATTATACGAGTATAATGTAAATTTTTACTATAATAAATTTTTACTACGAGTCAGAAGATTAAAAATCAAATATGTGGTCATCATATAGCACACTATTAAAAAAATTATGCATTTCACGAATAATAATTCGAAAAGTACTATAAATGTGTAATAAGTACTATAAATGTTTAAATAAAAGAATAGTATAAATGTGTAACTAAAAAAGTAGTGTAAATGTGTAAATAAAAAAGTAGTATAAACGTGTAACTAAAAAAGTATTATAAATGTGTAATAAATACTGTAAAAGTATAAATAAAAAAGTACTATAAATGTGTTTTTATAGAGCTAAAAATTTCCATATTAGATGTGTTTTGGATTATAAATTACATTCTAAAATATAATTAAATCGAAATTTACGGAGAGTAGTATACGGAGAGTTTCATACGAAGAGTATGAAGGAGAGTTTCTAATCTCGTACGGAGAGTTTCTAATTTCGGAATATAAAAATACGGAGAGTTTCTAATTTCGGAATATAAAAATACGGAGAGTTTCTAATTTCGGAATATAAAAATACGGAGAGTTTCTAATACGGAGTGTAGGAGAGTTTCTAATACGGAGAGTAGGAGAGTTTCTAATCTCTATCAATATAAAAATGGCCAAACGGAGAGTTTCTAATCTCATTCAATATAAAAATGGCCAAAGTATTACTGATGTGAAAAATAAAATTCCTTCTTAACTGTAGAACCTGAACATTAAAAATCAAATATGTCATCATATAACACACTATTAAAAAAAATTTATACATTTGAAAGAATGTTCATTTTCACAGGAAAGGAGAAAAGAAAAGATTACATTCAAGTGCATTATTTGAAACAAAATGTTACGAAAAGCAAGTTAGTAATTAATTCAGTAACTACTTTTTCCTTTTTTTTTTTCTGTTTACTATGTAGCGAACAAAAAATTTTCATTTCATCAAACAAAAAGGAAAATGAATTATTCTATTTTTCTTGCATATTTGTAATTTTTCTTTTATAATTAAATAAATTAAATAATGTAAAAATGTTCTAAAAGATCGTTCTGGTGAAAACGAAGGCAGTTTTATTTCAAAATGAAAATGAGATTTTTCAAGAAAAGAAAATGGTTTGGAATATTGTAGTTTTTATTTTTTAAGATTGCGCTTTGTTCTCGCATTAAACTCTAAATTTTAAGAGTGACCTACACTCAAGAGCCAAAACATTATGACCACCCCTATATTTTGCAATGAACTCGCCTGGATGACGTGGAAGGCACGTGATCAGGTGGAAGTGGTATTTAATTGGTATTAAGTGGTGGTATTAATCCATGCCAAGGTGGGTTGAAGTTATGTTGCGCGCCAAAGGTGGACCAACTCATTATTGACAGGTGGTCATAATGTTTTGGCTCTTGAGTGTATATATTGGTCCAGCCGATTTTGTTTTTTATTATTTAATTGTTATCCGTTGTATACTACTGTGTCAAGACCAATTTTCAATTTAAAATTCCCCAACCTTAAGGAATTTCGATTTTTTTTTTTTTTTAGGTTGCTGGCACTGTCCTTGACATTATCTGTGTGAAATTTCACGTCAAAATATTCATTAGTGCTTGAGTTACACTTGGCTTTGTGAGACGCTAAAACTGATTCCGGTGATTTTTGAAATGTCTGAATTAACTGAGCAAAGAACTTGCATTCAATTTTGTTTGCGGAAACGTATAGAATGGCGCAGAAGGCATTCGGTGAACATTTCTATATCGGAAAGAAATGTTTAGAAGTGGTATAAACAGTTCAAAGAAGTCAGAGAACGCCTTAAAGACGAAGAGCCCTCTGGTCGACCATCAACCTCAACCGACGAAGCTCACGCCCAAAAAATTAAAGATTTGTTGCTTACAAACCGTCGATTTACAATTAGAGACCTTGCTGATGATGTTGGAATTTCAAAAAGATCGGTCAATTCCATTTTGGGCCTAAAACGCGTCAAATCTAGATTGGTTCCGAAAACACTGAATACTCTAGCTCACATTGCATTGATTCTTCGTGACTTTTTCGCCATAAATGAAACCATATCGTTTTACAACCACCATATTCACACCGTAGGACTTCTGGCTATTCCCGAAACTTAAAAGACCACTCTGGGGACACCATTTTGAGTCGATTGAAGAGATTCAACGGCGCGCGCACTTTGTAGGCCATCCCTTCCGATGACTTTTTAGCATGCATTAAGGATTGGAAGAAAAGATGGCGTAAGGGCATTGTGTCCGGAGGGGGTTACCTTGAAGGCGATGAAATAAATTTAGAAGAATAAATAAAGAGTTTAAAAATAATAATAATAATTGGTCTTACTTTTTGGGTACAGTAGTTAAGTTGCTTTTATACTAAACGATAATATCCTTTTATGGAAACAAGTTTTTGTTTTTGTAAAAGCAAAAGAAGTGATGTCGTGTGAATATGTGCAATATCTTTTTGTAAATGTTTTTTTTTTATTATTATTAAGGTAAAATTTTATGTAATTATTGTATAATTCATACGTTATGCTATATTCTATGTGCGTCCCATGGAGAGTGGAGTGTTTGATGGTCACTGACCCTTACCGGATGGGAATCCGATATGTTCAACAGGATGACCAGTTTTTGGCGGGTGTAGGTCATTTGCCAGAACTACGGGTGACAGGGATATCTCTGGGAAGTGTCTTAATTGGCTGGGGCAATACGAAACTTCGTGCCAGATGGTCAAGAGCAATAATTTACCAAGACTTTTAAGACTCTTGTTATTTGTGCTTGGATATTTATGGATGGGGTGCATTTGCCGAACGGAAATAGATTCTCCTGTGATGTCAGCAAATTGCCCCCCCCTTTTTCACTGAAAATGACCTATAAAATAGATGTTTGAGTGATCGAAGGGTGAAACCTCTTCTTTTCTCTATTTTGTTGTCGATATCTCAGCTAATCTTAAACTCGTAATTGCTATCTACGCTGATGATAATGCAATCCTTTGCAAAAATAAAAATATTAAATTCTTAGCTATCACCCTTACTATTAACGTAAAAGTTCTCAACAACTGGTTCAATAAATGGAAAATTTCTTTAAATGTAGATAAGACTGAAGCTGTTTTCTTCTCTATTGGAAATAAACGTAAAAAAAAGCCTGTGATTATGATCAACAATAATAATATCCACCCCTTGGAATGGTCAAACTAAATATTTAGGAGTTATACTGGAGCAGCATTTAACTTGGAAACAACATTTTCTGAACACCAAAGCTAAATTTCGTATTGCCTTCAGAAAAATAGAAATTCTACCTTAACCAGAGCTAACAAAATTCTTCTTTATAAGGCTAGCATCGCCCAATTCTCACGTAAGCTTGCCGGGTCTGGTCCTAAGCAGCTAAATCTAATTTAAAAATGCTTGAAACTTTACAAAATATCACTATCCGCCAAATTACCTCTACTAAAAGTTCATGCGCAATTTTGATATCTATAAAGCTATTAACATTCCTTCTTTAAAATATTTTCTTAAATACATCTTTGTTAAATTTTTTGACACGCTTATTAATCATGAAAATACTGCAATCCAGGAGATTGACTCTTACGTTCCCAATTAGGATTTAAAACGTCGGCGCAAAATTTCAGTTTGATTTCTAATTTAATTTTTTTAATATATTTTTTTCTTTTCTTTTATTTGCTTATGATTGTCAGTTATTTTTTATTATATTTATAAATATATTTTGGGCAATTTCATTGTTTCAACTGTATTTACCCTGTCATATCGGAGATGGAGCCCCCATGGGCTAAATAGTTCTGAAAGAATAAGTCAACTATTCGTAGAGTGGAGTTTGAAAGAGGAATCGAGTGATTAAAAACGAAAATTGAGGAAAGACTGAAGAGTTGAAGACTTATTGTTTTCTTTTTTAATACGCTTTTATTAGCTTCACCTGTATGTTTGTATGTATGTATGTATGTATGTATGTATGTATGTATGTATGTTTGTTTGTATGTATGTAACTGACTTTTTCCCCTGAAGATCTGTTTCTCCTCATATACACTAATAGCGCTACAAAGAAACATTTACAGGCATCTTTCAGAAAGAAAACAGTTGATTCTTTTTAATACGCTTTTATATTAGTTTCACCTGTATGTTTGTTTGTTTGTTTATAACTGACTCTTTGGGCTCGATTTTGCCCTACTTTAAGCGATCAGATCCGTGAGACAGTGGCACAACGGACTATTCGCATTTAGCCTTTGTTTTATTCACAATTACATTATTGTAAGAACTATAGTTCCACTCCTCCGTACCGGGACCTCATTTAAATATTAGTTTAAAAACACTAAAAAACATGCTTTTAGAGTTAATCAAACTAAAAAGTAAAAAAAAAAATGAATAGTTTAAAAAACTAAAAAAACACGCTTTTAGAGTTAATCTATCTAAAAAGTAAAAAATAATTGTTAACATAAGAATAAAATGACTGACGAGAAAATGAATGTCATTGTTCCAAAAGCGTGGGGTGCTTCGTATGACATTTTTACACTAACTCTGCATTTCGGAATGAAACTAGTAAAAAATTATAACGATTGACATCGAGCACCCCACGCTTTTAGAACAGTGACATTCATTTTCTCGTCAGTCATTTTATTCTTATGTTAACAATTATTTTTTACTTTTTAGATAGATTAACTCTAAAAGCGTGGTTTTTTTTAGTTTTTTTAAACTATTCATTTATTTCTTTTGTGTGTTTACACTGTTTTGATCTCGTAAGAGTTTGTCATTTTCTGGCAACTGGCGTACCGATTACGGAGTATCAACAGGGGGAAATACCCCTTAAACGTCCTCATCTTAATTCATAAAAATGCTTTAAATTTTAATAAGCTGCTTAATTAATGTTAGTAGAAATACAAGATAAAGTTTCTAAAAATTCAAGTTGGTACTCAAAAAAAAGATAAAAATACTAATAATAAAAAGTAAAATGCCAAATAAAAGAAATTAAAGTTAAACTTAAATTCAGTACAATTAGGGACCAGTTGTCGATGCCAAACTATTGAAAAATAAACAGAATAGGACTCATTTGAATAAACACAAGTACAACAGGGATTATGCTGAACGGTGGGAGCCATTGTAGAGTGATGCTGCAAAGTAAATAAATTATCCACACACACAAAAAAAAAGGCCATAATCAGGACCGTATTTTTATAAATTTTTGATTTTATAATTTTTATTTTTATTTTTGGTTTTGTTCCATCCTTTTATTTTCCTTTAAAAAAAAAAGGGGGGTAAAAAAAGCATTGTCACTTTCTCTTGCCAATGGAAATAAAAAAATAAATCTCTTCATGAACATTAACTTAAAATCATTTAATTTTTACGAAACTAAAATTATTCTGCAGAAAAAAAGAAATTAAAATTTTTTGGAGAATCATTCATTACATAATTCTTCTACTGCAATAACAGTGTTCGACGTACAGCAATGGAACTCATCTGTCTCAATATCTTGTCACTTCTTTGAATATCTGTATATTTTTTAAGTTATAATCTGTAAATCAAAGAATGTTTCGTAGGTCAGCACTAATGTCAAATGCCATAAACAATTTATGAAATCTTCTCATTCGTAACTTACCATTAACTTTTCGAAGGACGCACATGTAGACAGTTTTTTTTCTTCTTTTGTATATTTACTGTTTTTCTAATCATTTTTTGTTCGCTGAATTGCCGTCATTATAAACTAATCCTTTTTTTTTTCCTATTTAAAAATATTCTTCTTCTCAGACCAGGAAATTATATTCATAAGAAATTTTATAAGAATAGTTTTTATTTTAAATCTTCATTATAAGCGATTTTTTTATCAGAAGCTTTTCTCAATGATTAACATTTTTTATTGTTAACACAAATGCAGAAAACAACAATGCTAGTTAAAACACAAACGCAAGTCAAACATTTTCCTGATAAATTCTCAATTTTTTTTAAAATCTGATAAATTCCTGATACTTTAAATTATTTTCGATGGCTAACGCTATTCTAATGATATTTGATCTCATAATTGTTCAGCAACGCACTTCTATTGTGTTCACAAGGTAGAATGTGGTATAACAGAATAGTATGCATGGTAGCCACGTGGCTAAGCGGTAGATAAAGTAAAAGAAAATTCCAGTGCTGGTGTAAATGGAAATAAATATAACACTTAATAAGTGTTAATGTTGTTAAGAGTTAATATTAAAGTATAGAGAAAAGTAAAGAATTAATATTAATTATAATTATTTAATTCACGAGACTCTACTCATATTAATTAATGTACATAATCAGAATTACTATGCATAATTATTGTCAATTGCTTAAATAAATAAAAGTAACAAAATGAAAAATTTACTTAAATGTGGAGATGTGGTAAAAACAGATAGACTCTGTGGTTTGATTTGTCACTGTACGGTCATCTTGTGCACACTTTAGGCTAAACAGATAGGGACTTACAGTTTAAAGTGGATCCACTCACAAACATCCATGCCACAGCCAGGATTCGAACCTGAGGCCTGTGGTACCAAAGGCCAGAGCGCTAGCCAATTGGCCATCAGGCCACGATACATAGTCTATGGTGATTGGGACAAAGAATGTTGTATCCATAATTTATTTTTGAAACTTTCCAGATTTTCACCTACATAATCGCAAATAAAGGACAACAACCTCTAAAAGTTCTTATTGAAAGTATAACCCCCATCATTTTAAAGGATGTAGTTGTATATACGAATCTCCACTATGATAGATCACGTTAATATTACCCGTTTTACGATTAATCAATTAAAAAAAATGTTGAATATTGGCGGGTTTCGCGTCCCTTTTTCTGTGAGCATGAATAGTCCACCAGTGAGCGATGGCGATAGCATATTGCCTTCTAGGAGGCTTTTTAGGGGTAACTATTCGCATTTACGTATCATATGGGAGAAATTCAGGAAAAGGCTTCCACAAGGCATCCTAAATATGGATGCGAGATGCATACTACTGTGTCCAAAAAATAACACCAATTTTCAATTTAAAATTCTCTGGGCTTATGGAATTATAATTTTTTTCTTTTTTAGGGTGCTGGCACTGCCCTTGACATCTGTGTGAAATTCGACGTCAAAATATTCCTTAATTACGTTTGGCTGTGTGAGACACTAAAACTGATTCCGGCGATTTTTGAAATGTCTGAATTAATTGAGAATTAAATTTTTTTTTTTTTTTTTTTTTTTTTTTTTTTTTTTGTGGAAACGTATGAAATGTTACAAAAGGCTTTCGGTGAGCATTCCTATATCTGAAAGAAATGTTTATAAGTGGTATAACAGTTCAAAGAAGGCAGAGAACGCGTTAAAAACGAAGAGCTATCTGGTCGACCGTCAACCTCAACCGACGAAGCTCACGTCCAAACAATTTAAAGATTTGATGCTTGCAAACCGTCGATTTACAATTAGAGATCTTGCTGCTGATGTTGGAATTTCAAAAGGATCGGTCAATTCCATTGTGGGACTCAAACGAGTCAAATCTCGATTGGTACCGAAAACACTGAATGCGTCAGTTCCCACTGCATTGATTCTTCGTGACTTTTTCGCCAAAAATGAAACCCACGTCGTTCCACAACCATCGTATTCACACCGACTTCTGGCTATTCCCTAAATTCAAAAGACCACTCCGGGAACACCGTTTTAAGTCGACTGAAGAGATTCTAACGTGAATCGGCGCGCGCTTTGAAGGCCATCCCTGCCGATGACTTTTTAGCGTGCATTGAGGATTGGAAAAAAAGTGGGCATACATGCATTGAGTCCGGAGGGGATTACTTTGAAGGCGATGAAATAAATTTGGAAGAATAAATAAAGAATTTAAAAAAAAAAAATTAGTCTTACTTTTTGGGCACAGTAGTATATATATAATCATCTGTCTATTCCTGTGGTTCTCAAGCTTTTTGAAATTGGGTCGCATTTAAAATCCTACAAAAAATTGTAGGCGCACTATATACAAATTTCCGAAAAATATGTTGTAATAATTAAGTACAATATTACAGAAAAAATTATGCCTTACGTTTATTTATTCGTGTATTTAGGGTAGTTCTGGTTTATATTTCTCATAACGATTTCTTCAGATCCTATGGTCTTTCATGTATTTCTCATTTTCTCCTCAATACATTGAAGATTTCGCCTCTTTTTACACTTAATTGTGGTGCAAAATGTTGTTAAAAAGCAAATTTACATAAATATGACGTTAAAATTATAGAGATATTAAGCTATTGAGATATTGACACGCATTTTTTTAAAGAAGGTTTAAATTCCTTTTGTTTCATCCTCATCCTCAGTGGATATAGCTATCAGTTCTTCTTCTTCAGTTAATATTAAATAATCAACTCCACAACTTGCAGACTGTGGAGTCTCGTAGGCTGTAGTTGCAATTTTTTTTTAACAATGAAAATAACATAGGCGCTGACACTTCAAGTAGCCAACCAATGGATGTTACCTCTCCTAGTTTATCGGAAACATTCTTTGGTACATTATTCCCGCTTTGTACTTTTTAAGTGAATAAAGGAAGGGGGGGGAACAACCAGAAAGGTTAATTGTTTATATTGAAAGCTGTTTTTGAAAGTAAAAATAGACAAGAAAAAAAAAAACATATTTATTTTTTCTAGAATACCACAGGGGGAACCTAGAAATCTAGGGTGCAACAGTACGCCCGAGTGCATTTTTTGAGAGTCACTGAACTATTCTTTATTCAATTTAAACTTTTGAAACATAATTTTTTAAAATTACTCATTTCACACTTTAATAAAAAAAAAAATAGAATAATAATAATGCTTTTTGAATGCAATAATTATTCTTACACTCAAGAGCCAAAACATTATGACCACCCCTACATTTTGCAATGAACTCGCCTGGATGACGTGGAAGGCACGTGATCAGGTGGAAGTGGTATTTAACTGCTGCTGGAGAGTCTGAAGAATCATTCTTTCACTTACTTCTGTGTGTGATGGGAAAGGCTGCGGAACTAAGTGACTTTGATAGAGGGCAGATTGTAATGGCTCGAAGGCTCGGAACAAGTATTTCCGAGACTGCACAACTCGTGGGTTGTTCGCGATCTACAGTTGTCAGTACTTATGCAGAGGGGATGAATGACGGTGAAACCAGCAGTAGACGACATGGTGTTGGACGTCCACACGCTATCAAAGAAAAAGGTCGTCGGAGACTGTCTCGCATGGTGAAGCAAAACCGGAGCCAGACAGTGGCTCAGCTGACAGCCCAATACAATGCAGGGCCAAGTAGAATAGTATCGCACCACACTGTTCAGCGGACTCTGTTGGATATGGGGCTACGCAGCAAACGTCCCACTCATGTGCCTTTGCTGACCAAGCGCCATCGCCAACTGCGCCTGCCCTGGGAACATCGTGATTGGTCCATGGATCAGTGGGAGAGAGTTGCCTGGTCAGATGAATCACGGTTTGTCATTCATCACGCCGATGGCCGTGTCAGGATACGCCGTCTTCCAGGCGAACAGTTGTTCCCTCAATGTACAGTAGGTCCCTTGTCACAAGGCTAAAATTGTGTTGGAGTGGTTCCAGGAACATGATGCTGAATTCCAGTTAATGTCCTCGCCGCCTAACTCACCGTATCTCAATCCGATAGAACACATTTGGAATGTCCTGGGACGGCAGGTCAGAGTTCAAAGACCACCAATTCACAATATGTCGGATTTGCGCGACCGTTGCTTAAACATCTGGTACAATATGTCTCCGGCCATCTACCAAGGACTTGTGGCATCCATGCCAAGGCGGGTTGAAGCTGTGTTGCGCTCCAAAGGTGGGCCAACTCGTTATTGACAGGTGGCCATTGGCTTTTGAATGTATTTTGAACAATTCCAAAGTTGAATTTATTAATGAAATTAAAAAAAATTTTTGAAATTTTTTATTAGTAAATTATATTCTACAGTAGTTTAAATTCTATAATAGTTTTGTGATGCTATGAAGATGACATGAGAATCAAGATAACCTCATAGATTTATGACCAGTTTTAGAATTTATAAAATTCATTAATTCATACTTTCAAAATACTTTTTCTGGGAAGTAATAAAAGACAATAAAGATAGATTAAGATTAAGAAAGGTTAAAGATAATTTCCAATGGCTATTCAAAAATTATTCAAATCAAACAACTATTTCTCGGTAAAACATAATGTAAGTAGACAAAAGAAAAAAAAAAAGAATAGATATTTCTGATACATTTCAATGTTTCAGAAATAACTAATCTTTTTTTTTTTTTTCCGTATTGAAAGTTATTCTTATTTTTATGAGCTAACAGCATATAAAAATTTTGTTTTGTGTCTATTTTGTAAAAAAAGCTATAATTCTTCCAAGGCATTTTTGAATGTATTAAATAATTTTTTGCATTAAAGAAATATTTCAAAACTCGATATTGATATTGCTTCTAAGATTATAATTCAAATTTTTGTAATTTGCATTTCCAGTTTAAAACATAAACAATAAAAGTAATGCCCTATTCATTGTGATGTGCACCGCTGGTGAGCATTAGGGCTAAGGCACAATCCCTGGTGGTGGTGTTGTAGACACTGCTTCAAAAACGAGGAGCCTCGATGGCATTTGTAATATTCAGTATCTTACCTCGTTAGTCAGAATACCTGGTGGGAGTTTTCCGGTTTTGTCCCATACGATACACAAATCCGAAGTAGTCCTTTCCCCCTAAAAGCACTTCCCTCCTTCTTCAGCCACTCGGAGCCAAGTCAGACTTCTACCTACGGGTGCTCCAGCACAACAGAAGTTTCCCCCCTTCCCTTCATCCATGAATAGACTACTCATGGGGTGTCTACACTGACTAATTATTAATCTACACAGATGATTAGTCACAACACAAAAATAATTTTTTAACTAAGTTTAAATTTTAATTATTTTGAAACAAATAATAGTAAAAAAATGTAACATTTATTATAAAAAGAGTTTTATTCTTAAATAAAACATCTAAAGCGAAAAAGAAAGTCTGAATTTATTTAATAAATATCGAATAACATAAAAAGAATAAAAAAACAATTTGAAAAGAAAGCAGAGAAAGAAAAACGAAAATTTAAATAATGACAGACAGAATAAATTCAAAGTGAAACGAATAACAAACAATACAGTTCTTTTTCAGAATTTGATTCTATTTTTACTCAAACAATTGCGAACTTCTTTTTTTTTTTTACAAATTATAAATTTGCCTACAATGAATCACTCGTAAAACTTCGCCCTTGAAACTACCGAATGATGCTACTTCTGAATTTCGTAGAAATCTTTGATATTCATTCAATGAGTGCCAGACCATTAAATGCTCCACTGCAGCTTTTGATTGAGTCTGCTCTCTCATGCATGTCCTGGACACATAAGTCTTATCTAATTGATTTGAAACAATAAAATGCAGTCATGCGCTTTTGGCTACACTTACTTTACACAATATCTCTATATTAGTCTATAAAAATACAATGGTTATATTTATAAAAGTGTAACATGAAAATCTTGTTGACGATGCAACAACTCACGCATTTCACAGATAAACAGACGAGGTCTCATCTTCATTCATACATTTTTTTTCTTAATTTATCAAGTCTTGGGGGATTAGGATTATTAGTTTAACATATTCCACCAAGTACTCACGATGGCTTGTCGTTATGATTTGTTGGAGGTAATGCCTTTCAACAATGCATGTGGGCTCATTGCATTTGCATGTGGAATCGAAAAATTCCACCATTTAGAATGACTCGATGCAGGAAACTGAACCTCAACTCATGTCAACAACAAATATCTGTCAACAAGATATTCTCAAGATATATCAAGATATCTCAACTCATGTCAACAACAGTTATATATACATAGCACCAAGATCTGGTTGATTCACCTACTAGCTACAATAACTCACTGTCATTTAATTACATTGCAACAAAATGTATAGAATTTTGTTATGTTGTTGTTTATTATCCCATTTGTCAGACAGCAACATCTAGACCAAGCCCATGAACTGGTGTGGTCTCACATTTGAAAGGAAATGGGTTGCTTCTATTGTGATGGAGCACTCGTAGGTAGAAGTCTGACTTGGCTCCGTGATGTTGCCTTTTTATGGGTAGGGTTTGTCAACTTCCTGCGCCTAACACTTTACAGTCATATTAGGCCGGGACCTGTACGGCTCAAAGTGGTATCCGAACCAGTTCAAACATTCATGTCACTGTCGGTACTCGAACTCAAAACCTGTGGCACTAAGCGCCAGGAGCGTTAGTCACTCACTTCCACCATTTAGGATGACTCGATTCAGGAAACTCAACCTCAATTCATGTCAACAGGTACCAAGATCTAGTTGATTCGCCTACTATCTACGATTGCTCACTGTCATTTAATTGCACTGCAACAAAATTTATAGAATTTTGTTATGCTGCTGTTGTTTCTTATCCCACTTGGTAGACAGCAACATCTAGACCAAGTCCAAGAACCCATGTGGTCTAATGGAAGGAGGGAAAGTGGAGGCAGCTTCTGTTGTGATGGAGCACCGTAGGTTAGAAGTCTGACTTGGCTCCGTAAAGCTGCCATTTTATGCGGTAGGGTTGTCAGTCCCTACGCCTAATGCTTTACAGTCATATTAGGCTGGGACCTACGGCTTAAAGTGGATTCCGAAACACTACAAACATTCATGTCACCGCCGGTACTCGAACACGAAACCTGTGTCACAGAGCGCCAGTTATCATAACTATATTTTAAGTACCATTCTTTTTCTTTATGTGCTGTTTTGCAATACCAATCCTGTGGCATATATTAGAGAGGCAAACTCTCATTTTCTCATCAATACATTGAAGATTTTCTCTCTTTTTACACTTAATTGGTGTGAGGTAGAAAATCCAAATTCACTTAAATACAACATTGAAAATTGTAGTAAAATATTCCAAAGCTTTTTGAGATATTGATTGACACATATTCTTTTAAAGATGGTTTCAATTCCTTATGTTTCATCCTCATTCCAAGAATCAGTGGTTATAACTGTTAGTTCTTGTTCAATTAGTATTAAATGATTAACTCCACAACTTACAGACAGTGGAGTCTTGTAATTTTTTAATTTTTTGGGAGGAAATTTTTTTAACCGTAAAAATCACATAGACGCTAACACTTCCAATAGCAAACCATGTCAGTTAACGTTCCTAGTTCATCGGAAACATTGTAAAGAGAAAAAAAAAGCAACTAAAAGGGTTAGTTGTATATATTGAAAGTTGTTTTTGAACGTGAAAACTGACAAAAAATCAACTATATTTATTTGTTTACCATGAATTGTCATTAAGAAATTAATGACTACAATTAATGTCAACAACAGGCACCAAGATCTGGCTGATTCGTCTTCTAACTATAATTGCTCACTGTCCTTTTATTACATAGCAACAAAATGGATAAAATATTGTTGATATTTAAAATACAGTTATCATAAAACAATATTTTAAGTATCATTTTTTTTTCTTTATGCATTATTGCAATCGTGAGAATACACGATGCATACACTGGATATTGAGTTAGTTTATTCTTACAGGCAGTAATAATTTACTATCTTTTATGAAATGGATTAATGTTTCTCAATCAATATTCCCACCTTGATGAGCAAATTGCTGTTCAGAATACAAAATTAGAATAATTAAGTAGTTTAACAAAAAGCTGCTTATCAGGATATAAATGTTCACTGCCATTTAATTATATTGCAATAAAATTGATAGAATATTGGTATAAATACAGTTATCATAACAATATTTTAAGTATGATTCTTTTTTTTAATAGGTTATTACAATCGTGAGAATTCGTGATGTTTTCACATGATATAGAATTAGTTTATTCATTAATAAATCTTTTGTGAAATGGATTAATGTTTCTTAATCAATATTTCCATCTTGATGATCAAATTGTTCTCCAGAATACAAAAGTAGAACAATTAAGCATTTTTACAGATAGGGTGAAAAAAAAACCGCTTATCACGTAACCTTAATTTGAACTAATGAATCGCCTCAGACTAGTTATGAGTGAATAATTCTATGTATGTCTGAAATGATGATATTCAATGTATACTCTCATTGAGACATTGACTGATTGTAGACATAGATTATTCTGTATTGACTGTAAATTGTTTAATTGTGCATAATTGTTTATGTGATTGTAATAGGGAAATCGATTACAAATTTATTGCTAATTGTCATTCATTACAAAGAGTATGACTACATTACAAATAATTTAAGCTGAGATTTTCAATAGTATTCCAGAATTTCTTCGTAAATTGCTAATAGCAAATATAAAATAAACATTCGACCAAGTTCTCTTCTTAAAAAATAATCAGCATAGTATTTTATTCAATACTGGAAGGAAACGATAAAATAATTATTATGGCGTTTTTTTTTTTAAATTTATCCCACATATTTGTTTTTATAGTTTTTATTTCTCATATTTGATGTTAATGCTTCGTTTTCTGCTTACTCAGCTTTTATTTTGTTTTATTTATTAATTTTTTATATGTTTTTTTATTATTAAACAGTTAGATTTTGTTATAACAGAATATATTTTCGCGATGAGTTAACTTCTGAAGGTCGGCATGAAAGTAGACAATGAGTGATTACTTTTTTTTTTTTAAAGTGCGCATATCATATTACGGTAAAACTATTAACGTTCTTATCAGACAGCAATTCTCATAGTACTTTACCTTCAACAAACAAGTTAAACAATCAACTTAATTTTATAACGACACCTGAAACTCGTATTTTATCGGTTCCCATCCATTCTGCAGCTAAATGAGCAGCTCATTTGAGCAATGCAAGATAAATAAACCAGCTAAAACTGGTAAAAACAAGTTTCAGCTATTACGCTGAAACGTGTTTATACCAGCTTTAACAGTGTGCAACTGTTATACAGTTAAACTGATTTTACAGTTTTAACAACGTATTACTGTGTCCAAAGAGTAAGAACAATTTTCAATTTTCAATTCCCGGGGGTTATAAAATTTCAATTTTTTTTTCTTTTTTAGGTTTCTGGCACTATCCTTGACATCTGTGTAAAATTTGACGTCAAAATATTCATTAGTGTTTGAGTTAGCTTGGCTTTGTGAGACGCTAAAACTGATTCCGGCGATTTTTGAAATGTCTGAAATAATTGAGCAAAGAACTTGAACTAAATTTTGTTTCCCGAAATGTCTAGAATGTTGCAGAAGGCATTCGGTGAGCATTCCTATATCGGAAAGAAATGCTAAAAAGTGGTATAAACAGTTCAAAGAAGGCAGAGAATGCGTTGAAGACGAAGAGCCCTCTGGTCGACCATCAACTTCAACCGACGAAGCTCACGTCCAAAAAATTAAAGATTTGGTGCTTGCAAACCGTCGATTTACAACTAGAGACCTTGCTGATGATGTTGGAATTTCAAAAGGACCGGCCAATTCCAATTTGAGCCTCAAACGCTTCAAATGTCGATTGGTATCGAAAACACTGAATACGCAGCTCACACTGCATTGATTCTTCCTGACTTTTTCGCCAAAAATGAAACCCATATCGTTCCACAACCACCATATTCACTCTGTAAGATTTCTGGCTATTCCCTCAACTCAAAAGACCACTCCTGAGACACCGTTTTGAGTGAATCTACGTTAATCTCCGTTTTGAGTGAGTTACGTTGAATCTCTTCGATTGAAGAGATTCAATGTAAATCGCCGCGTGTTTCGAAGGCCGCCCCTACGGATGACTTTTTACCATACATTGAGGATTGGAAAAAAAGTTGGCTTAAGTGCATTGTGTCTGGAGGGGATTACTTTGAAGGCGATGAAATAAATTTGGAAGAATAAATAAAGAGTTTTTGAAAAAAAAAATAATTGGTCTTACTTTTTGGGCACAGTTGTACCAGTTTTTTACTGGTAATTTTAATTTGTGCAATGTTTTGCGTTCGTCAAAATTAGCTCAGAAGGAAGGCTTGTTTCGTTACTTTCAACCCAAAGAAATCAGCCGTTGCCACTCGAATAATTTATCGCTGCGTGCATAACCAACATTTATTCTCTGTATCTCAATTACATGAAGTATTCTAACGCTCATTTCACAGGAACCACAGAAGACAGTATGGCTTGTGGTTACATGACTTTTCTCCCACGCAAACAATTTCGCCGATGGTAATACACATCGTAGACTAAGTGCATGAATGAAAACGCTAGATTGCTTCACACCAAAAAAAAAAAAAAAAAAAAAAAAAAACGAAATAACTCTCCAAAAAACAGCATTCATAATTCTTTTTCTTCAGCTAACATGTCAAGTAAGCAAGAAAGAAGTAATTTAAGCATTTTAGTATAACGTCACATAAAACTCTTATTTCAATGGTTTCTATCCAAGCTAAGGAGCAAACGAGTGGAAGATTTGAGCTATGCTATATAAATGAGGAGTTTAAATAACATAATGAACCAGTTTTTTTTTTCACTGATAAATTTCATTTGCTCACTGTGCATTACAAAAATAAATTCATGAGACTAGATAGAGCTTTAGATATACTGTCTCTTTATATACTAACTTCTTTCATAGTTAGGATTGAGCGATGCAAGTCAAATATGGCAGCATGCTAATCAATCAGTAATCTTCGTTTGCTCATGTTCATCACAAATATAAATCCATGCGATAAGAGCTTTAGAGCTACTGCCATTTTATATACCACCTTCTTTCACAGTTAGGATTGAGCGATGCAAGTCAAATGTGGCAGCATGTTAAACAATAAGTAATCTTCGTTTGCTCATGTTCATCACAAACATAAATCCATGCTACAAGAGCTTTAGAGCTACTGCCACTTTATATACCAACTTCGTTCACAGTTAGGTTTGAGCGATGCAAGTCAAATGTGGCAGCATGTTAATCAATAGTTAAGAATGATATAGGTAAAGTGCAGCATAGTGGGTGACTTTATAAATGTTATTTGACATTTTTCTAACAAAGGAACACAAAGATATCTAAATGTGAGATTTAACGGGCAGCAATGTATGGACAGCTTCTAAAATTCTAAAGGTGGAAGACTCCAACTTTTATGAATATAGAATTAACATTCTTAAGAATTTCAGCATATAGAAACAGAGATGTGGACTTCTTGCATTATCTCAATATTAATATTTTTCAAAACGGGCACTTAATTTTTAGAATGTGAAAATACATTCCAAGTTAAAATTTTACAAATCTGTAATAGTGACAATATGGCGAAACCAAGGTTTTGTGTAGTATGCATGTGTAAAGAAATGAAAGACATTGAGCAGATAGCTTGTGAACGCGTAACTAACGTAATGATTCGTAATTGCAATTGAATTTGCTGTCATAATATGGGAATTGCGTTGGATAATAGCTGCATTTAATGTCATAAAAGAACAAATATAATTTTTCAATTATCTATTGGTCTAAATAGTGTGTTTATAGATTAACTGCACTACAAACCAAACTAAAATCAAGTTGTACTCTTAGTATTACTACATATCTTATTTAATAACGAGAGAATAAATAATCTACCATCAAATGCCTACCATAGCCATATATTTTTGGAACGTAAAAAGACATTCCAAGTTAAAATTTTACAAATATGTAATAGTCACAATAGGGCGAAACCAATGTTTTGACCACAAATATTATAAAGAATTAGTTATTAGAAAAGAACTGCTAAAAGACTTATATATTCTTTATTAAAAGATTTATGCTTTCCTTTGATTAGGTATCTAATAAATCTAAATTATTTAATTTTTCGGCAAGTTTAAATAAATACATTTTTATAAGAAATTGCGCGTACCGGAAGAAAGAAAAAACTTACAGAAACTGATTTTTTTAATTTTATTTTGTTATTATCTATCGAGGATACAATAATGGAGTAGCTTTATAATTCTTAGGTAAATTCTCTTATTCATACAATATGTTGTTGTTAGTTCTAAGAGACATTAATCGTTATGTCATAAGCAAGGATGCACCGCAGTTACACATTTAGCACTACCCAGGAAGCACGTGTAGCTTGAAGAAATGCTACAGACATGAGCAACACTACCCTCACAACGCTTTACGATCATATTAGATCTGAATCTGCGATTTAAACTGGATTCCGAATCACTACAAACATTCATGGCACGGCCAGAACTTGAACCCGAAACCTGTGGTACCGAGCGCCAGAGCGCTAGCCACTCGGTCATCAGGCTCCCTACTTAATACAATATTGTTTTTACATTTCTCTGCACTTCGTTGGTGGAGTTTCATTAAAAATTTTTAAAAAAATTCCGAGACGAAAGAAATTAGAGGACTACTAAAGAAATGTATACTGCGAGAATAATGCAAGAGGATTAGTAATTGTCCGTATTTGTGTGTCGTATGGGAGAAATCATGGATAAGTCCCACCACACATCGATACTAGAAGCTTATCTAGTCATATTCGTAATCCAATCTTCTAGTTTCCTGGAAACATTGACTATAACGGATGCCGCAACTGGACTTGAATATAAGACATCCTACACTTTAGCTATGCACTTTACCATTAAACACGAGTTGGACCTGTTACATGCGGTGCCTTGAATGTTTGTAGCGGTTTGGAATCCACTTTAAACAGTAGGTCCTGATCTAATATGGCTGTAGAAAGTTAGGCGTAGGGATAACAACCCTATCCCGTAAAAAGTCAATCATCTCCTGCTTCGGAATCTGCCAGTAGGCAAACAATCATGGTCCAACACGGACTGTAGTACCAGATAGTTAGTTAGTTATTACCTATCTTATATAGATATACGTATAATGGCAATGAATGTTCAAGTATTTAAATTCAATACATGTGAAAAAAATAATTAATTGAAGAAAGAAACATCATACTTATATTTATATTTAATTACTAGCAGAGTAGATATGTAGTTGAAGAATCTTCTTAGAATTATTAGAATAATCTTATAGTAAAAAATCATAACTTTTGAATATATTTTGATATTATTAAATGGAAATATTTGTTTATTTTTAATAATATTACATATTAAACATGAAAAATATTTTATTATTGTTTGTTGATTATTTTCTATTATTGTTTTGGAATTTGATTAACGCATTCATTTTATTATTCTAGAAATAAAATAAATATCTTAAAATAATCTTATCCTACAATTAATGAAAAGAAAACAATATTATCATTTATATTAAGGAAGAAATATAAGCTTATGAAATAATAATGCATTGTATTCCTTCAACCTCCAAAATTATTTTTTTTTTAAATTTCTTCAACGTATAAAAGAGAGAAAGAGCAATAAAAATTTTAAAGAAATGGAAAATTAAGGGATAATAATTTGAACAAAATGAAACTATTAATCAAGCTTATTGCGTATGAAATTATGGTTTTTAGTATTTGTATAAAGAAAATAATAACAATAAACAATTCTTGTTTATTGCTTACTTTATCTAAAGAAGTTTTTAAGGAAGTTCAGTTTTGGGAATTACATAAACAAAATTTTTTATGTAGGAAAAAAACATTTTTCCTGCATAGAAAATATTGCAATGGTATATTAATAATTTTAAACTTATTAACCTAATAATCAATAGGTTAAAGTTTAAACTTATTAATTTTAGTAACCAATTAAGTAAACTTACTACAAAATCTACAATTACTTATTTATTTAAAAATTAAAATTATCTAAATTTATTTTTATTTATAATTAATTATTTCGTGTTAATTAATTATTATTTTTTAATTATTATTAAGATTTTTTTTTAAATTTAAGACAATCTCTAATTTAGAAATAGATAATTAATTTAAATTACTAAAAGAAAAAAACACCAGTAAAATAGCTTATTAAACTATTCATTCAAATAAAAACAGAATCAGTAATTATATATAATCAATCTATTTATTTTTTTTAGTACGTAATTTGCCCTTGGTGCCACAAGTTTCGGGTTAGAATCCCGGCGGTGCCATGGGTGTTTGTTGTTGTTCGGAATCCACTTTAAACAGTAGGTCCCGATCTAATATGACTGTAGAGAGTTAGGCGTAGGACTAACAATCCCATCCTGTAAAAAGATACTCATCTCCCGTTTAGGAATCTGCCAGAATGCAAACAGTCATGGTCCAACATGGACTGTAGTGCTAGTAGTGTAGTGTAGGGAGTTAGTTATACAGATATATGTGTAATGGCAATAAATGTTCAAGAAAAAGACTATTTAAATTTAATACACAAAAAATAATTCATTGAAAAAAGAAACATTGTAATTATGTTTATATTTAATTACGAGCAGAATAGATATGTAGTTGAAGAATGTTATTTTAAAGGAAAAAAAAAATCATCACATTTTTATATATTTTGACATTATTACATGGAAAAATTTGTTTATTTTTAATCATATTACATATTAAATAGGAAAAATATCTTATTATCGTTTGTAAACTACATTGAATTTGATTAACGCATTCATTTTATTATTCTAGAAATAAAATAAATATCTTAAAATAATCTTATACTACAATTAATGAAAAGAAAAAAATATTATTATTTATATTATGGAAGAAATGTAAGCTTATGAAATAATAATGCATTGTATTCCTTCAACCTCCGAAATTATTTTATTTTTTAAATTCTTAAACGTACAAAAGAGAGAAACAAGAAATTTAAAAAAAATGGAAGTTTAAAGAATTGGAAAATTAAGGGATAATAATTTGAATAAAATAAAACTATTAATCAAGCTTATGTATGAAATTATGGTTTTTAGTATTTGTATAAAGAGAATAATAACAATAAACAATTCTTGTTTATTGCTAAATTTCTTACTTTATCTAAAGAAGTTTTTAAGGAAGTTCAGTTTTGGGAATTACATAAACAGAAATTTTTTATGTAGGAAAAAATATTTTTTCCTGCATAGAAAATTTTGCAATGATATATTAGTAATTTTAAATTTATTAACCTAATAATTAAAATGATAAATTTTAAACTTATTAACCTAATAATTAATAGGCTAAATTTTAAACTTGTTAACTTTAGAACCTATTAACTAAACTTACTACAAAATCAATGTATCAGGTTTCGGATTCAAGTACCGGTGGTGCCGTGGATGTTTGTAGTGGTTCGGAATCCACTTTAAGCCGTAGATCCCGATCTCATATGACCGTAGAGCGTCACAGTGCCCATTCAGACTTCTCACCCACATCCTTCCCAAACTGTAAAGGGGCAGCTCAGCTCTTGGGGCACAGTGATGTGGTGTGGTGTAGTAGTAGTATTAGTAGTGGCTTGCCAGAATGATTGAACCTCCATTACTTTTTGTTGGGACATATAAAGGAATTTACAGAATTTTATTTGTAAGAGTCCATTTGATTCTGTTGAAAAATTTGTACTGTTCTAATTCGACTGTTCATGGTGGCTGCTTGCGTGCGAGGAGTACCTGGCTTCTTTGAAATGTTCGTCAATCTAGGAATCGTAATTTTGAGGATTTTTTTTTTTTGCAAACACTGTAAAATAAATTTTGTGATGATATTGTAAGTAAACAATGTTTTTTTATTTTTCCTTTGTATCCCCTCATTTTTGGGCGGGCTGTTGGCCAATTGCCTGGCTCTCTGGCATTTGATACTACAGGCTTCCTTCTCGAATTCTCGCAGTGGCAGGGATGTTTGTTAGAGGTTCAGAATTTACGTTAAACTGTAGGTTCCGGTCTATTATGTCTGTAGAGCGATGAACTGACAACCCTACCCTGTAAAAAGAAAACATCTCGTGTCTCGAAATTAGCAAGTCGGCAGACTACCTTGGCTTACCATGGGGCTGCTACGCCGATGATGATGAGAGGTTTTTTTTTTTTTTTTTTTTTTTTTTTTGCATACAGTACACCAAGAATGAGTTTCGAGTTGTAGTTTTGCCGAAGTTTTGTTTTTATAGTGTAAGATGTCCACTTTCGAGATGAAAAGATTGGTTTGGTTTGGTTCGTCGCTCTACGGTCATATTATGCACACTTTGGGCTAAACAGACCGGGACCTACAATTTAACGTGGATTCCGAACCACTAACAAACATCCATGCCACCACCAGGATTCGAACCTGAAGCCTGGGATACCAAAGGCCAGAGCGCTAGCCACTTGGCCACCAGGCCGCCTCAAGATGAAAAGAAGCAGTACATAAGATTCATTATTAAATGTTAATATTTTTTATTAAATTTAAGTCAATCTTTAATTTAGCAATAGATAATAAAATTTTTAATAAAATTATAAACATATTGCAAATTAATTTTAATAAAATTTCTATCAATTATACAAGAAGAAATTTCTTGTAATTGATGAATCTCGCGCGAAATGTGCCGTAAAGGACAAACCAAATCTTCATTAGCGCAACAGCCGTCTGCCTATTGGCAGCTTTTGAGACAGGAGATGTTTTCTTCTTACGGGGCAGTGTTGTCAGCCCTACGCCCAACAATCTACAGTCATATTAGACCGGGACCTATGATTTAAAGGGGATCCAGAACCAATATAAACATCCATGGCACCGTCAAGACTCGAACCCGAAACCTGGGGCACCGAGCACCAGACATGGCATTACTTTACGAAAAATAAATAGAGGGATAATTATAAAGTTTCTTTGCATAAACAATAATTTTTTCAATTCCTATTATTAGTTCACACTCTCCCTATATATATCTTGTTCAAATTTTCAATCGTTAATAAAATACTTTTTATTCCTCCACTCAAGTTAAAATACATTTTTTTAAACTTGTAGTGGATGACACTTGATGTTAATACAGTTTATCCAAATATGAATTCATTAATTAAATTTAATTAATTAATTATAGTTTTTTTTTAGATTTAATTTGATAATAGATGGCACCAGATGTAAGAGGAAAATTTCAACTTTATTTATAAAGGAATTTTTGCAATATAGTGAAAAAAAAAAGTAGGAATTGACTTTAAACATTTGTTTTTTATATTACTTGTTTTAAATACAATCGCTACACACACGCGCACACAAAGTAAAAAACACAAAGAAACACTCATTTATCAGCAATTTTTTAAAAATTATTTTACTAACTCATTGTTAAACAAGATTTCTATATATTTACATTTGATTAGGAATCATACAATGGCATGAAATATATGACAAAAATTCTTGTTTTCATTCAAAGTTATTATCTTTTTTAACTATTCTTTCAAAAAATATATCTTAAATATTTTTTTCCAAGTATTTTTCTTACAAAAAAAGCTATTACAAAAGTCTCATTTAATATATTTTTTTCAGTAAAATTATATGACTTATGGTAATGCGATACGAATTATTTGTGATAACGAAAACCTAATATGTATCATTAGAGCAGTCAAAATTTTTTTAAATTAGTATTTTAATCTTTGAAATGAAACAAGGAAAATGATATCTTTGACAGTAATCCAAAAAACATTCTTTCAAAGGTAATGAATGAGTAATGAATTGGTAAATCTGGTTCATTAAGATAACCATAATGCATTTCATCTTCATATTTTCCGGTTCATTATTAAGTAACTAAAAAAAAAATTTTGTGGTCAACATTGAGGAAATTTTTTTTTCCTGAAACGTCAACAACTTAAATTTCGAAAAAAAAATCGTTCTCGAACATTTCAAGTTAAGTGCTTCCGTATTTTAAAAATCAAAAACAATAATCTATATTATTTGGGAGTCATATTTTTCTAAAAAACAGTACCATCCACTGGACAAATAGTAATTTCATTATCATTATTATTATTTCTTATCTCCTATTAGTACTTAAAACCCTTCATTATAAAGATAGGAAGTCTTTAACATTGAAGAATCGTTGATTTGATACTGAGAAATTTTATATAAGCTTATTTACGTCAATACACTTAAATAATTATCTGTAAATGCATAGACTAATACAGTTTTTATTGAAAAAATTATTATTATTAGTTTCAGTCTTCAATTTACTGTAATACTATAAATACAAATTTACTGTAGATACAAATTGGGTTTCCTAACTAAGGGAGATTAATTCGATAATCAACTAGTGAAATAGAACCAAGCTGTTGGTTCTATTTCACTAATTGATTTAGTTTGATTTGTCACTCGACGGTCATTTTGAGCACACATTGGCTAATTAGACCGGGACCTACAGTTTAACATGGATTACGAACTACTCATAAATATCCATGCCACCGCCAGGATTCCAACCTGTGGTACCAAAAGGCCAGAGCGTTATCCAATTGGCCATCAGATCATGATTTGAGGACAAAAGAGAAGTTTGAGAGCACACACCAGATACTACCCCTGGGGGTGCTTGCTCAAATTGTGGTGCAGTTTAACAAGTCCCTAATGCCTTTTTCTTTTCCTCTTCTTCACTCCCCGTACCTAAGTCCATGTAGCCCCCTACTATCCCCTAGTTAGAAAAGTGAAATGCAGAATATCATTGCGTTTCATATATACCATGAAAATGCCCATGGATGTTGATAAGGATCAGTGCCTTAACCGATGACTTTTAGATGAAAGTGTCTTATATTTTTTGTTCGTATGGCAAAACCCCCGGAAAACTCCCATTAGACACACTGGTCCTTGATGCAAGATGTCTTACACACATTATCACAATCGTCCTCGTGTCTCCTCGCTTCTGAAAGCAGTGGCTACAACAATGGCGCTAGAGTATTCGAACTTCAATCCTCCTGCATACTAGCTACCCAAACTATCACTGGACCACAAGTCAGGCTCGTGCCCCACCCTGGATAATACTGCATCTTTTATATATCTATTTTATTCAAATATATAGGCACTGACTTAGTACTTGAAAAGGTAATATACACTAATCTGACATTTGTAAGCAGCAATGGCTAAACATATTTATAGATCAATATCGTTTCCCATATTAACAAGAAATGTGAGTAAAGCTTTTCTACGGTATTTTTATGCATAATTATCTACATTTGTGACTAGTTCTGAAATAAATTTAAAAATATTATGCTGTCAAAGCGATACATTCCGCTATAAACTCGAACTAGTTTACTCAATTTCAGAGTAGTGGCTATAGCACACTCCATCAGTGAGAATCGATTCTTATCCTTTTCTAGCTAGCTAGCACATATTACCGCTGGAGGTGAGTTCGAACTGTTGGCTAAAATTATTTTAATGATATATTTTTAAGTAAAGTAGTCAGGTAAAAGAAAAGAAAAAAAAAAGATAAAATGGATAGGGTTCTTTTACAATAATTATTAAAGGAAAAAAGAAAGCTATATATAGATGAAAAAATGAATAAGCCCTTAGTATCAATCAAACCCTCATTCTCTTTCATTCTAGTTAATGCGCGCAACTATTACACCACAAATAGAGTAAAGAAATTAAAAAAAGATTTTATTTTAAACTAATTTCTTTTTTGAAAATATAACTAAACTAAAACTAATAAATAAACTAATTTAAAACTAATTTCATTTTTGGTCTTTGTTTACGAATATGATCAAACATAACCAAAATCAGACCACTGAGATCGCTAATACACCAAAAACATAATATCCGAGTTCAATGTACGTTCAATCAACGTTGTTGCGCCAATTAAGGCGCTGTAGGCGCAAAGGCCGTTTGCCTACTCTTAAATTTTGAAACAGAAGATATTATCTTTTTATGGGGTAAGGTTGTCAGCTCTACACCCAGTGCTCTACAGACATATTAGACCGGGACCTACAGTTTAAAATAGATTTCGAACCACTACAAGCATCCATTTCGCCGCCGGGATTTGAATACGAAACCTGTGGCACCTAGAGCCAGTCACTCGTCATCAGGCTCCATTGACAATACATTAGTTACAACTTGAAAAAAACAAACACAAAAAAACTACCTGAAACTACTTGAAAATAATGCACAATGTATATAAACACCGATAGAACATTTTTAAAACAGGAGCAAAACATAAAAGCATATAAAAATATTCTTATTTTTAACCTGATAAATAATCTATGATAATCTAGTTATGATATGTAATTTTAATTTTCATCATTCAACACTGATATGACAGAACTATAGTAGATTCATCGTTACCCAGGATGCAAAATACAAGCATGCTGAACTACACCCATATGGCAATAATACACTCATGTCCATAAATTAAGGATAATTCAGAATCACACAGAAATTGAACTCTAAAATAAAAATTTCACCTGTAGAATTATCACACACATCTTGAAGAAGAATATGCAAATTACAGGAAACCACCAGACGGCGCGGATAGTACGTCACAATGACGAGAGTGTAAGAGAGGGGTATACAAGGAATGGTGGCAAAGAAGTAAAATTGTTCACAAGCGCTTTAAAAGCCTTTCAGTGCAATAACCGCATAGTTATGGCACAAAGCAAGCATTTGGATGATTTTTTACGTGGTAGAATTATCGGACGACTGGAATGTGGACGTACCCAGCTGGAAGTATCCCAGGAACTTGGAATCGCCCAGAGTGTCATCTCCAGGCTTTGGCAACGATTCCAAGAGGATGGTAATGTGAGTAGATGTTACAGCACAGGTCGCCCCCGAGTTACAACGCCGAATGAGGACCGGTATTTAGCAGTTCCTGCCAAAAGAAACAGACGGAGCACAGCATCAGACCTGTCTCGTCAGCTCTCTTCAGCTACCGGTACGACAGTTTCAAGGCAAACCGTGTACAGACGCTTAGGGCACATTGGTCTATATGCTCGTAGGCCTGTCAGATGTGTTCCACTTACCGCAACTCACTGTCGTCTGCGATTAACCTGGAGTAGAGAGCATGCATTGTGGACACCGCAACAGTGGTCTTGTGGGATGTTTTCCGACGAGTCTAGGTTTAGTTTGCAGTCTCATTCTCGCCGGACTTTCATATGGAGAGCGCCAGGTACCCGTTACCACCAAGAGAACACCATTGAACGACACCGTTACGGTGGTGCAGGATGGCTCGTTTGGGGAGGAATTATTCTTGGTTCCAGAACTGACCTGCATGTTCAGAGTGTAACGATGACAGGCCACATCTATCGGGATGTCATTCTGGAACAACATATACGTTTGTTTCGGGGCGCCATGGGTACTGAATTTCTGTTTATGGATGACAACGCCCGTCCTCACCGTGCAAACATTGTAGACGAATGCCTTCAATTGGAGGATATCACCCGTATGGATTGGCCAGCATACTCACCGGACACTTGTATCCAATAGAGCATGTGTTTGATATGCTTGGCCGACGAATTGCAGCCCGTCAACCCCCTCCCACCTGTCAACCGGAACTTCGGAGGGCATAGCTTGATGAGTGGTGTAATATTCCCCAAGATCAGCTTGATGGAATCACTCAAACAGGCCTAAAGCAAGAGTTCTTAGAACTCCTCACGATTGAGAGCCGTTCTGGTGTGTTTATATGCACCAGACAACTCCCAAAGCGGAACGAACCCAGTGATTATCACTGATATCAACAGTGTACTCAGCCAAAGGGCTGCTTGCGTTGCCCAGAGTGGTTCTTCAATCCTCCCTTTCCGTAGATGTGCACCCAACACTGAAATCTCGTTAACTCGGGAAGGCCAGTGGCAAGCCTGCGGCGTTCAAGTTCAAGATCAGCTTGATAATTTGATACTCACCATGCCTAGGCGTTGTAAGGCCTGTATTGCATCGTCCGGGAGACATACTTCATATTAAACATCATACTAACCATGTTATACTGTTTTTTGTAAATAGGTTCTTTTTTGAAATTTGCTCCAGGGAGTAAAAATCGCAATTTCTATTAATTATGTCAAACATATAGCATATTTTTTGCTCTTTACCTTTTGTTTAATAAATAGACTTCACAAATAAGTCAAATTTGTTTTGTTTCTGTCTCTTTCTTTGCCTGAACTTCATTATCCTTAATTTATGGACATGAGTGCATTTTCCTAAAGAATTCGTTCTCGTAATTGTTCAACATTTATGTAACGTTTAAAAGAAATTATAAAAAATTCTAACCAAATAGAATAATTATCGATGAGAAATATATTCTCACAAACATTAAGAAAAATTCCTACCGAGATCTGAAGAGCAAGGGAAACAATTGTTTTTTCACCTAAATGGTGTACATGAAAGGCCATAATTTCTGACCACTGCTTTGAGATTGTAGTTTTCTTATTAGAAAAAGACACTACGCCTTTTCCTATTTGAAAAAAAATTCCGACCATTTTAAAGATTGTTTCCAGCCAAGTGTTCAATGATATTAAACGACAGCAACTCCCCTAATTTGATCATACTACTCTGACTTAGCGTTACTTTTTACGTAGGCTGTGTAATTTTCTTGAGAATTTATTTATTTTTGTTCGAATAATCGCATTTTTTAATATACAGGATGATTTTAATTAAAGTCTCACTTTCAAACTGCTGTAAAAAAAGAACCACTCGTCACAATGAGTTCAAATTTGAACTGAAGATACTTGAAGAAAGGGCAAACGGTATGAATCAAAAGGTAGGCATCAAAAAAAGTTCCACTGACTTTTCCTATCCATTTCCCATTACCTTGCATGGCGGATGGGCTTTCCCCTAATAGTGTCACAACTTTTGAATAACTTAGAAGTCATTCTTTCCGTCAAAAAAAAACGAAACAATCAAGCAGAAGGTTCGAGACTGAAATTATGTTTTAGAACTCATAGAAATAAGACGATATATTTGTGAGTCGATATATTTGTGTTCACTGATGAGTTTGTTTATTTTTGAATTCACTGAAAATGAGTTTGTTCCTTATTCATTTATGTTTGTATAAAACTTTGAAAACTTTTAGAACATTCTCCAATTTCACTTACTATTGTGTCCAAAAGGTAAGACCAATTTTCAATTTAAAATTCCCAGGGCTTATGGAATTTCATCTTTTTTTATTAGGTTGCTGGAATTAAAGGTTAATTGAGCAAGGAATTTGCGTTAAATTTTGTTTGCGGAAACGTATAGAATGTTGCAGAAGGCATTCGGTGAGCATTCCTACATCGGAAAGAAATGTTTAGAAGTGGTATAAACAGTTCAAAGAAGGCAGAGAACGCGTTGAAGACGAAGAGCTCTCTGGTCAACCATCAAACTCAACCGACGAAGCTCACGTCCAAACAATTAAGGATTTGGTGCTTGCAAACCGTATATTTACAGTTAGAGACCTTGCTGATGATGTTGGAATTTCAAAAGGATCGGCAATTCCATTTTGGGCCTCAAAGGCGTTAAATCTCGATTGGTACCGAAAACACTAAACGCGCCAGCTCACACTGCATTGATTTTTCGCCAAAAATGAAACCCACACTGTTCTACAACCACCGTATTCACACTGTGCGACTTCTAGCTATTCCCTAAGCTCAAAAGACCACTCCGGGGACAACGTTTTGAGTCGATTGAAGAGATTCAAAGGGAATCGCGGCGCGTTTTGAAGACCATCATTGTCAATGACTTTTTAGCATGCATTGAGGATTGGAATAAAAAGTTTGTATAAGTGCATTGTGTCCGGAGGGGATTACGTTGAAGGCGATGAAATAAGTTTGGAAGAATAAATTAAGAATTTTTGATAAAAAAAATAATTGGTCTTACTTTTTGGGCACAGTAGTAAACAAACAAAAGAAAGCTAAAAATTTTAGATCGGTCAGCCCAAGAAGTTTTGAACCAAATTTATTATCACACTAGCATCGGGAAATTACAATCTTCATGATAAAATTTTATTTATAAAATATAAAATGCAATGGGGATTTGGAATTCAAGCTATGTTATATCAAACTCGGAAAATAAAATGTTATTAGACATACAATTGTGGGATTCAAAATAACTCCGATTTAAGAACAAGAAAATAGACGATCAATTTTAACTATTTATTTAGATAGAATAGATACATTTTAACTATTTATTTAGATAGAATAGATACATTTTAACTATAAATAGAAGCACTTTTACGTGATACGAATTTTAATCCTGCATGTTATCGGAATATGTCATTAGATACGTTTGCCTCAGTCTCATCATTGTCCGAAGGGAGCTGAAACTACGTGGCTTGAAATAACTCGAGGGCAAATGATATTAAAACTATTTATAAATTCCTGAATTTTTTAACCTGATATTTTATAGATGTAATGTTTGTCTTTTAATATCTTTCCATCTTTTTCTTTTTGTAGATTCATGTATGTATAGAACTATTGAAAATAAGAATCGAATAGATATGTCTAACAGATGCTATTATCGATTACAAAACCAGTTTATATCAAAATACCTAAGCAGTAAAACAACTGTACAAGACATTAGTTAGACCAGTTGTTTTGTTTTGTATGGAAGTAAATATTGGACAATGATAAATCCAGATGACATTTGAATGTAAAAATCTAGAGGAGAATTTTTGGAGCATTAAGGGTTTTTTGTTTTTGTTTGCTTTGATTTGGCTTGTCACTCTACGATAATTTTTTGCACACTTTAGGCTAATTAGACCAGGACATACAGTTTAACGTGGATTCCGAACCACTAACAAACATCTATGCCACCACCAGAATTCGAATCTGAAGCCTGTGGTACCAAAGGCCAGAGCGCTAGTCAATTGGCATCAGGACGCAGGAAAAGGGAGTTTGGTGTTTAAGATATAATGCTAAATTACAACCAAAATTTAGAGAACCAAATATAGTAAAAGTAATTAAATCCCCTTTCTTTTATGAGAACTATACGGGCCAAGAAGTATAGTTCTCCTAAAAGAAAGAGGATTACACAATAAGTACTCTCAATAAGTCATCGTGTATTAGCAAATTATTTTCTAACATCAATGGAAAAGTCTGGGAGACAATCGAGGATGACTAGAAAAAATTTAGTGGAAAAACTCGCAAAACGGCTCTAGCCAATTTCAGATTAAGAACTGGGCCCGACTGTCTGGTCAAACAGCTGGCCCAAACATGATTGTGAACTCTGATATATGTGTTTTATGTAAGACAGGGAAAATGAATAAGGTCCATCTATTTGTTTGCTCGGGATTGGATTCTTAACTTACAACAGAATGGTGATTTGTGTACTCTTTACTGGAGGGCCAGAGAAAGTATGGCTGATCACTCGGACTTTTATTACGGTGCTACTAGCTTTTTAAATGTTTATCCGGTTTTTAAAGCATTTTGGTAGTTTTTGTTAAGAATTTCTGTTCTTTTCCTTTGTAATTTTGATTTGGTTATATGTTATTTTTGGTTCGATGTTAAGTGGCCAGATTTATATGGATTCTTCTTCTTCTTGATTGATGCAACATCCCTATTGGTGGGCCAACGTCTGCCTACTGACATATTTCAAGACAGGAGATGTTTTCTTTTTACGGTAGTGTTGTAGATCTATGCCCAACACTCTGCTGTTATATTAGACCGGGACAAACAGTTTAAAGTGGAATCTAAACCACTACAAACATTCATAGCACCGACAGGGGTAACCAACGAAACCTATGGTACCGATCGCCAGAGCGCTAGTCACTCGTCCATCATGCCCCATTTTATATGGATTGAGTTCTAATGAAGCCATAGGTAACAACAACAACTCTCAATAACAGGACTTGGCCATATATACAGGTATGGAAAGGAAAACCCAGTGAAGAAAATAACATTGCAAAAGCTGGAAGGAAAAAGTAGAGATAGGCCACGTACGTAGTGACAGGACTCTTTGGAAAAGTGGTAAAGAAACACTGGTGTTTATAGATGGAGGATATTAAAGACAGATAGGTCTTGTTGATGGACGATAACTGAGAGAGCCTTGGCCATAGAGTTTAGGAAGCAGAAATGTATGTATAGATATAGAAAGACATAAATTACTGGCATAAATCACTTATGAGGTGACTGGACAATATAGAAAAGTGGTTAAGGAACGCTGGTGTTTATAAATGGAGAATATTAGTGTAAGATAGGTCATGTTGATGGAAGATAATTGTAACAGACTTGGTAAGCCATAGGTAACAACAACAACAGCAATATAATTAAAACCTCTTAAACAACTTGGCCTTATATGCTGGCATGTAGAGGAAAATCTAGTGAAGAAAATAACATTGCAAAAGGTGAAAGGAAACAGGTGATATAGGCCACGCACGAGGTGACTAGACACTGTGGAAAAGTGACAAGGGAACATTGGTGTTTATAGATGGTGGATATTAGCTTCAGTTGAGGTCAAGTTGATGAAAAATAATTGAGATAGCCTTGGTAGAGTTTAAGAAGAAGAAATGTATGCATAGATATAAAAAGACATAAATTACTGGCATAAATCACTTACAAGGTGACTAGACAATATGGGAAAGAGGCAAGGGAACAAACATTGGTGTTTTTAGATGGAGGATAGACGATAACTGAGACATCCTTGGCCGGGAGCTGCTGTAGAACTTAAGGAGGAGAAGCGTATGTATAGATATAGAAAGATATAAATTACTGGCATAAATCACTTATGAGGTGACTGCACAATATTTAAAAGTGGTTAGGGAACGTTGGTGTTTATAGATGGAGGATATTAGAGTCAGATAGATCATGTTGATGGAAGATAGCTGAAACAGCTTTGGTAAGCCATAGGTAACAACAACAACAGCAACGTAATTAAAGCCATTTAAACAGCATGGCTTGGCCATATATACAGGTATGTAGAGGAAAACCAAGTGAAGAAAATAACATTGAAAAAGTTGAAAGGAAACAGGTGAGACAGACCACTTACAGGGTGACTAGACACTGTGGACAAGTGGCAAGGGAGCATTGGTGTTTATACATGGAGGGTATTAGCGTAAGTTGATGGAAGATAACTGAGATAGCCTTGGCCTTGGTAGAGCTTAAGAAGAATAAATGCATGTATAGATATAAAAAGACACAAATTACTGACATTAATCACTTACTACATGACAGGACAATATGGAAATGTGGTTAGGAAACGTTGGTGTTTATAGGTGGAGGATATTAACTTCAGATAGGTAATGGGGATGGACGTTAATTGAGACATCCTTGGCCTGGAGCTGGCTGTAGAGCTTAAGAAGAAGTGTATGTTTAGACATAGAAAGACATAAATTATTCTCTCTGTTGATTTTTAAAGGGTCTTTTCACCCTTCAATAAACTAAAATAATTGTTATAAACAATAGATACTCTTAAATATTAATTATTATTATTAAAATTAGTAATAATCAAATTAATTCTTTTGTTCAATATCTATTAGTCATGATAATCAAACAATCGCCGTATATTGGGTCTGATCAAAAATAAAGAAAGCATTTTTCAAATTTGCAGAATGGTTCGTTGAATCCATCCAATTTGATCCACGGCTGATATTTCACTTGCATCAGTGAATGATAGCAAACAATAAAAGAATTATTTGCTAACTACTCGGTAATGAGTCTTAATACTATACTAAAAGTACTGCCAGAGATGAAAAAAAAATTTCCGCCTCACAAAAAAAAAATCCATCCAAAAAGGAAAAGTATCTCGAATCCACTCAATTTCAATTCTTCAAGTATTACTCAGTTGAAGAGGACCACTAGAAGAAAAATAAATATTCGGACGATGATGATGAAAAAAAAATTAAATTAAATGAGGGGGAACGATACTTCTTTCCATCCCTCCCCCTCTCTCTCCTTTTTAGTTCTTATCGCTCGTGAGATTGCTAACATCTTCAACTGCTGTTATATTTCTCAGCAAAAGTCAAATGCGCAAGAAAAGAAAACAAAAAGATCAAAAATAAGGGTTGGAAAAAAAAAATGTATCTTCACTCCACCCTCCACCCCCTTTTCTTTCCTCCCCCCAAAAAGAAGCGTCTTCACTCCGTGCTATTTCGAGTGTGGCTAATGTGCAAACACACGCTAACATTCAATTAATGTTTTTGTTTCTGCAAAACGTCGAACTAAAAGTTTACACACACCTACACATGAATCATTTGTTTTCCAATAAGAGTTTGACGAGTGTTTAGTATGGAAATAATTCTGTTCTATGAAGCATTTTATAAGGGGGGAGGGGGGGGAGGAAGAGGATAGAACGGAAGGATGGAACGAAAAAAAATTTTTTTTTTTTTGCTGCTGCGGAACTTGCTGCTTATATGTTCTACAATGAAATAAACAAGAGAATGAAAAAATTGTAATAAGTACCATATATGCGAAACGTTGTAATTTAATGTCCTTGATAAATAACATCCAGTCAATATTTGTATTTTTTGTTCTTTTTCTTTCTTTCTTTCTTTCTTTTTTGGAAAAGGGGGGGAATTGGGTAAAAAGTGGGAGGGAAAATTAAAAGTGCTTATTTATCAGAAGCCCAAATTTCGTGACTGTGTTTATTTGTTGGGTTTTCTTTTGCGCGCACAGTCGTATTTAATACGGTGCTGTAAGGGTTCATTAAGTATGAAGAGAAGAGGTTTAATTTCCTTAAAAACAAGAAATCCACCAACGAAGCATTAATGCGAGCATTAACGAGAGTGGAAAGAAATTACGGAATATTTGTTTAAAGCAGAGTTAGGGGAGAAAAATTATTGTTTATAGAAGAGTAGATTTATAAAACCGAACGAGTCTGATAAACAAGAATGAGCGAAGAGGAACTTAAAAAAAAGAAGAAAAAAAAGTCTTCCGCTGTAAAAATTCTCAAACCAGAATTAATATCTGTCTTTTGCCAACGCATTTAGAATTAACAATATAATAAATTCTATTAAATGCAAGTCTTTTTTTACTACTTTTTTAAAACGAGACTTCTTGTAACATCTCATTCGAATGCTTAAATGTGAATTAAAACTTAAAAATGGAGCGTAAAAAGAAACGCATATATTTTAGAATAGAATCTGGAATTTTTCTGAAATCTCTCTTAGTTGAATTAGGATGCGTATTATGTAATTAACTCAGACAAAAATAATTATTCCTTTTTCCAGAGCAAAGAACTTGACACTAATTTTTTTAAGCAAGTTATTTATTCAAGCACTTCATTATAAATTTTTTTATTGCCCATGATTTTCTCAGATTAGCAAACATTTGTAGCCACATAAAACGTTTATTCACATTGGTCTTTTGTATTTTTGTTTTGAAAATCTATTTATTTGATAAATTGTTATATATTCCGATTAAATAAATGGAAAAAAAAATGTCTCCTTAATTATAAATAGGGCTAATTTTACTGAGATTCAAATAAATTTTATTTATCAATTTTCTCTAAAACATTTATCGTGCATAGCTGCAGTTTCTCAGGAGTTGTTTACATTTGGCTGATTGTAATTTAATATTCATTAATTTTAATAATAATTAATTAATTATAAACTAATGTTATAATATTAATTAATTATATTGATTCTGCTCCATTAGTAGGAATATGTGCTGTTTATTTTCACTGTAACCCTCCTTTTTAATATTTTGTAAACGTAATAAAATTAACGTATTGATTATAATTTTTTGCAAATTATGATAGGTACTGAAGCTGAAATAAATATGACAAGATTTCAAAAAATCGATTAACTTAATGTTATATACTGGAAAACAGCAGTATAGAATTTCAGGATTTCTCATTTTTTCTCTCTCATCATTTCTAAAGTATAAAAAAATATACTAAAATATTTTTCAATTCAGTCATTGCTATGTTAATTGATTAATAAAATAATTTAAATTAGTTTAATAGTGTAATTAAAATTGATAAATATAATTTATTTGAATCGCAGTAAAAAAAAGTCTGCTAGTAAAAAAAGTCAATTACGATCAATTTTGATTAAGTACAATCAATAAATTTCCCACATTGAAACCTCAATATAAATTCCACAATTCCTGAAATATTTAATAAAATTTTCTTGAAACTAACAGTAAAAATGAAATTTTTTAGATTACTATTCCTTAACAAAGTTCTATTCGAACACCAACGTTTTCTGTAATAAATGTTCAATCAACACAATTTTCTCTAATAAATGTTGATGGCAACAGACATTTTATGGGTAATGTTCAGAACAAATTATACGATAAAAAATACTTTTATAAATTATGGTAACTTTTTCCATCTTGGTATAAATATGATCCGTGGTATAAATATGATCCGTGTTACCGTGGTATAAATATGATCTGCTGTCGGTGAAAAATTATCAAATTTAATACAGATATGAACTTTAAATGCTACTACATGTTGAAGTCTATTGTTGTTTAATTGTCATTCGTTATTGATCCAGTATTAAAAATTTGGGTTCCCACCAAATATGTAAATTTAACTCATAATACATCAATTCATTCATTCAGTTCCGGAGAGCACAGTTAAAAAATAGTGAAGAACACTATCCTAAACATACATTGATATTTGTTTGCATATTATTTGATATGCAGAAGTCTGTCTGATTTTTAAACATAATTAATGTTAATTATTGTTATTGTAATTTTATAATGCGCCCCTATTAAATATCATTATAATAAAATTATATTACGCTTAGCTTACTTATACATAATTAATTACAGTTATGGCTACCTAAATAATTGTAATTAGTGCCGATTTTACTGCATCATTAAAATACTATAAGGCGGTGAAAAACCAGTTGTGCTACTTCTCATAAACATCAGGGGGAAAAAACAGCATTCCATGCGCAAGATTCTACGGTAATTCAGTTATAATTTTTTTAGAAGACTTTTGAGTAACACGAAAAACATATATTTTAGGAATTCATTTTTATTACTTTATAACTTACAAGTTTTTATTTATATTAAAATATAAATTAGACACAGGTTATTTAAAATATCATTAAAAATTTAATAGACATAAAATGAGCACTTAAATTCACCAAATTTTATAATAAAAATGAAAACCCGTAATATTTACTAATTTCAGTAAATCCGTTTCTATTGTTGTTTTAAATAATGAATTGTAATGGAAATTTGCCAGGGATATCTTAACCCAGAATAATGAATTTTTAATCAATTATAATGGCGCATTCTATGTTGTAAAAAAATCGATAAATGTATTTTATTCATAGAAACAACAAAACATTTGGAAAAAGTAGAGTATACTGTATGTTCCCATATCAAAAGATTTTCAAATTCATAAAATTAGTGTAACCAATGAAAACACCCCATTTAAATTTTTAATGTATATGTCATTAAAAATATGTAATATCTATGTTTATAAATATATAATATATATGTTTATAAATATATAATATATATGTTTATAAATATGTAATACATAATTAAAAAATGACATATGTAAATAATATTATTGGGAAGATAGTAATTTTGATGATAGAAACACATAACTGCATAGCTATTATTTAGTGATTGCTTATGCATTTTTTTTCCTGGTATACACAGAAAATATGCGACTGTAATTGCAGCAAAGAATGGGCTTAGAAAATAATGTAACACTCCGACTTAAGCGAATTCGGAATTACTGCTCTTTGGTTTCTCTGAAATTTCAATTTAACGAATTAAATCAAAATTTAAAAGTAAAGTTCAAATCACACTTAATGTTTTATATTGTTTTAGTGACAGGTCTATTTATTTCTTTTTATTATATCCTCCTTTTTATTTTATTTATTTTTTCATTAAGCTCCTACCGATTTATTTTTTTAAATTCGGCTCATACATCTTCAAAGCAATTAATATTCTTTTTTTTTTACCCATAAAATTATTTGAGTTTTTTTCGAGAGAGAAGTTTTTTGTTTCCTTGATAAATTTATTTCGTGTGCTTGACCACTTACAGCGTTTCTTAATGGTAATTATTTTTAAATTTCTATCAATAGCTATTCTTATTGGTTTATTTAAATTTCTTTCTCTGTTGAAAGGCAAGACAAAATTGTTAGGAATTCTAAAGTTTTTTTTTGTTTTTGTTTTTTTTGCTGTTATGCGTTTTGTCCATACATATTCTAAATTTTATCGGTAACAACGGTATCTTCCCAGCCGATTATTTTTATTTATATTTGACTTATTTGTTTCATTTATTGTCAAACATTTTCTATCAATTGAAAATTTTTCACGAGAGCAAAATAGAAATTTTTAAAAGATAGAAAATTTACAAAATGGAAAAATTTTCAATTTTGTAAAGTAAATAGCCTGTCTAAAATAATTGTAAGATATTTTAGAGGGCAGAAATTTTTAGAAGTGAAGGATTACAGGGAGTTGGTGCATAAAGAATACCATACCAATATTTTATATCTGGTTGATATCGGCGAGACTTCTTACAAATCTACGATACACGAGCAACTATTAAAAGTATCGAAAGATAGTAGAAAGTCTTGTCCGAATAAATTAAATAGTTTTTATTCTTGAAATAGTATTCAAATCATGTTTTTTATTTTCATCTTAATATTCAGACATCAATATTATTTCAAACATTTTTTTTCAAGAATATTTACATCTTAATTTACGAATATTAATAATGACAAATATTGAATATTTACATCTTAATTTACGAATATTAATAATGACAAATATTTTCTACTGTATAGTAGTTATTTTTAATGTATAAGATTAAAAAATATGCACTTATGCAGCTTATTACATTACACACAGGACATTATTGCAAGCGACAACACCACTTTACGCGCATTGGTGTTGTTTTGATTTTACTTGTGTCTTCTTGGAACTGCTCGAGCCCCTTCCACTTGACCACCTGTTTGGAATGCAAGGTCACAGGTGAATGTTTACAAAGGTGCAGGTGACGTTGACCTTTAATCACGAAGAGGGGGTTTGAAAAGAAAGGTAGGTTTTGACGATGCGGTAGAGAGTTGACGAGGGTTAAAACTTAGAATATTGACATTTGTTTCGCTGCAGTTTATTTTTTGAAACTATCATATGACAATATTAATCGAATTTCCTTTTTTTTTATAGAAAAAGGTTTTACTTTAATGTTTCATAGCGGAATTGCACTGAGAAGTTGTTTTTCACTTAAAAAATCAAAATTATTTAAATTATATAGTAATATTATGTTGCAACAAGTACCACACAATCCGTCAATTACCTAAGGCAGCATTTTATTGTAATTTTTTACAATTATTTTTACTTCAATTTTGTATAATTGGTACATTTTTTTCTACATATATCTGATGAAAGAAGTTAATGTTTTAACATTTCAGTTTTGTATTTTTATTTTTAACTAAACAGATTTTATTTTTTTCGAAAACTATCTGAAAACTATAGAACTATAAAGACCATGAGTCCATGGACTAGAATAGCCTAATGGATAGAGTGGTGGGGCTAGATGGAGGCTAGGCTTTATTTTTTTAGGCTTTCAAATTAAGTAAGTTTGATTCGGAGTATGTGACATCAAACCAAAAGCTTTTGTGTATATGCCGAAGAAACACGACAAATGTGTTTGTCGGAAAGTACTTCCATTGAGGGTCGAGAGGAGAGGAGAAGGGTTCGAACACTCTCAAAGACCACCCTTGGAATAATTCATTTCAAATTTCAAATTGAGGTTACAAAATGGGCTTTGCAGTACCTCTTGCTGCATTGTGAGTAAAGCTGAATCTATTGCATATCTGCCATTGTATTGACATGTCACCTGAGGTCAAGAATGCTCATCATTGGAAAACAATAGATCATTCAGTTGGCATTTTATAAATCAGTGGATATCAAACTTTTATCTACTTTTTTAACTGCCTTCATAAGGAAAAATTTACCCAAACAAAGAAGCAAATCGGAAAAATCACATACAAAAAATTTATTTAAAAGGAAAAATAAAGAAAAGAAGAAAATCGCTACACTCTTGATACTCTGCTACCAAACATATCGATCAATTTATATTTTATTATTTTATTTAAATTAAGGAGAGGTGGGGGGGGATATCCGTAAACAACGAATAAGAGAAATCGTGTAAATTAGACGATTTCTAACTTATTGCACAAGTTACAAGAAATGCAATACCTTTTTAATTTTTTGATAAGCGTCATCAACTAGATCAAAAGTCCAAGAGAAAGATAATGTATTGAAACCAACATTGTCTTGAAGTTTGTTTGTTAGTTCTTCATATTGCTTTTTCAATGTAATAAAATGAGTTCCCTAGCTTCCGAAATATTGCAATAGGAACATATTGGAGATGGATTTAAATTAAATCTAGGGAGTTTAGTTCTAGATGGACACGATTTGGTATGGAAAAAGTTATAGAAATACATCAACTTTCCTGTTCGGTTAGTAAAGATGGTATTTACGTTTGAAGCTGATTATAAGGAAATTCAGCGGTATTTGCTATCTAACCATTTCTCTTCTGTCTCGCATAACTTTTTTTAGATTATACCTTCTGGTGATGTAGAGTGAGATAATCTGATGCAGATTTGGGTATAGAGTTCGTTAATTCATTTTCTATGATGTCAACATGTCCAAGAATCCATATAAATGTGACAGAGGATACTAATAATATTTAAAGGTTTTCAAATTAAATGGCCAAGTAATTTTATGAGCTATTTGGATTGCAAGTTGCAAAATTTTGAACATTAATCCATCTTTCCAAATACATTCATTTACAGAAAATATGTCCAATTTTTTTTAAAAAAAAGATAAAACAATTCTTATTTTTTAACTTTAATAATTTTATTATGTAGAATAGACAATGGAATGAAATCTGAATGTTGAAGATGAAATTTGACTTTGAGGAAATAAATTTATCAAGGATATTAAAAGGGAATAAAACTATCAAGAACAAATCTTTCAAAAATTATTATTTAATACCAAAGTTAAAACAATTGGGCGATAGGATTCATGAAGTTATGTATTTTTATAACCATAATTTCATTGATTTGGTAATTTTGTGTATTTTGCCATTGTATCCTGCAATATTATATATTTATCTTTTAGTCGGATTATTAAGCGTATAAGATAAACTCCTGTTTATATACATAAAACTCACGAGGCAAATGTGTTTGCTATTGAAATAGAATTAATTCGCTATTAGTTTATTATTACTATTTAGTTCGCTATTGGAATTAAATATTTTTCCGGAGACCGTGAGATTTATCACACTTTTACAAAATATATTTATTTTATAATAGCCAAAGTAGTGAAGACCAATATATTAAAAAAATACATTATGTGTACATTCATATATTCGAAAATTAACTTTCGAAATTATGAGAAAAAAATAACTTTGATTTTAAAATAATATTCTTGCGAATATATGACAGATATTTTCTATTTTATTTATGAGTTCACAGTTATGAGTTCGCAGAATAATCAAATTATATTCTGCGAACTCATGATGCGAGCGCATCGTGGAACATCTAATATAACGGGTTCTACCTTCTACTCAGTGACGCAGTGACCATCCCTAGATAACGCACAGTTGATTGTTGATAGCAGAGCAAACCAGACTCTTAGTTGAAGTTGTTTTGGTGCAACTTACACCTGCGAATCTTTTTTTCTTCTAAAATGAAATTGACCAAACACAAAACACGCTCACACATAACGGACACAAACCTGCAACACCAATTACGATGTGCAAATATCCGTATGATCTTGTTTCATGATTCTTGTTTCATAAGACAACATCTGCCTACATTGTCATATTTGGACTTCTTTTAATATTTGAAGATGAAGAATACTATGTGGAATACTGTCGTTAAATCCGAGCAAAATCTCGTCACGTAACTGTCTTTTCCCTGTAGGAAATATTTGGGACATGCCTGGTATTTTGGAATGAAAAAAGAAAAGATATTTTTCAATTAAGTGTAGCCTTAGTGTTGGTAATTCCTTTTTTGTACATATGTTGTTAAAACAGCGTTCATTAGCCTTTCTTTAATTTTCCCTAACAATTTTTTCTTTGCCATTAGCACTTAAAGGCAGTGTTTCTGAATACATATCCTATGGTAGAAGAAGTTTATTTTGATTCCTTCTACCACCTTTTAAAATTTTTTGTAAATTAATTATTTACAGAATAACTTGAATGAATTAGAAATCAAAGTCCCCTCCCCCCCCAAAAAAAAATCACAAATATTAAACAGGATTTGGAATTCCAGAAATGAATGAAATATGTTGGTAATGGTGGTAAGGTTCATGGTTTAGAATATGTTAGCCCAGGAACTAGTTCATAATTATTTGTGTTTCTAATCAAACCATTTGTCCAACTCATGGTCCAATAGCAATATGTGCAGTTACTATGCAAGAGGACTAAGATTCAAATCCTTTGGTGCCGTCGTTATATTGTAGTAACTGCTTGCGGAGCTTGCCGCTGAAACCTCGGTGGCCATTTTGACAATGCCTGCAAAGAGTCTCTCAACGATTTTCAGGAGGCTTGGTGGGAGGTTTCTAGCTTTTTTGTTTTCCGTACAACATGAGAATGTGGAGTAACTATCCCTATAAAAGTCCTCCTAGAAGGCATTGTGCCCTCCTCATCACCCATCGGTGGGCTGTTCGTGACAAACATCGTGGGCCGAAGTTTAGAAATTATCTGATCATTTGAGTTTCTCTAACAATATAGAAGTGAAAACTACTTATCGAGGCATGAATTTCGAGATATTTCTAGAGGCAAATACAAAAAAAATTATAAAAACAAGATTATTCATGACGAAATTAAAAAAAAAAAAAAAAAAAAATTCCTTCACTCCACTTCAAAAAAAAAAAAATTAAAAAAGAACGCCACTTAATTATTCGGATTATTCTTAATTCATCGATTAAGGATATCACGACAGCTTAAGATATGATCTACATAAACCGTATTTATAATCCTGATACGATGTTAATTATGTCAAACATTATTATTAGAGTTCATGGAAAATACTTCTCCAAATTTTCTAGTAAATTATTATTACGAATATATTTGTTGCTAAGTAACTTAATTTTTAACAAAATGTAACCTGTAAATGTGTACAAAAAGCAATATCTCTAAATGCTATAGGTTTCATATAAACAGAACCGAAACTAACATTATAAGGGTACGAAGGTTACTGGAAACTGAACCACTATTTATTTAATATTTAAAAAAAAAGGATATTAATTAAAAATTATTAAAATTATATCGTTCCTAGTTGTCTATATATACTGTTCTGTATAAATATAAAATTTTTTTCATTTTTATAATTATAAAAACGTTTTAAGTCATTAAACACTAACGTATAATTTATCATTCATTTGTCCTTTTTTTTTATTGTTTCTTCTTTTATAAAAGGACATTGTCCTCTAAATCATGAAATATACCGTGCGAAAAATTTACTATATTCAAGCAAAGTACAGCAGAATGTATCGTTTGTTCCGCTTGAAATAGTAAAATGGCCTGAAAATTCAAAACATTTAAATAAACCTTCTTAAGCAATCAAAAACAAACTAAAGTAAAAGAAATTATTTATTTTTGGAAACTTAATTCGACAAATAAAGAAACGAAAGGCATTTCGAGAATAGAAAATGCCAAATTAGAAACCAGTCAGATGATAAAAAGTCTAGACACAAATCTCTAGTTGTAATCTAAACATACGAATTTTAAATCCAAAGCAGGAAAATAAACAAGTTGTAGTTTATTTAATATCTCTTTTTTTGTACATTCTTTAAAACATTCTTTTCTTAAAAAGCCAAGAAATTAAAAAAAATGCATTCTTAAAGATTTTTCTGTTTCGTATTTGTTGAAAATTTAAATTTATTGCTTAAAAAGTGGAATTTAAAGATTTTTTGTACTATTTATTTTGTTGAAAATTTATATTAAATCTCGCATGTTAAAACAAAAAGTAATTTTCAATCTAATCTACAAATTTGAGATTAGCAGAGCGACATAAAAAAAAAAGAAAATAAAGCTTTCAGATTTAGATAAAAGGATTAATCACAGAATGTTTTCTAACTTCTGTCTAGTAAGAAATATAAATTGTAAAACAATGAGCATTTTATTCAATATTTTTTATTTTATTTTCTGTTATTGTAAAAAACAAATATGAATTGATGCTATCAAGATTCAACAAATAACATGTCAATTCATAAAGCAATTGATACAGAATCGAAAACTTCCGTGTTTAAGTCATGGATAGATATGATAAATCTTTACACAAAATATTCTTCCTTTAGATACAAACCTTCTGAATTATCTAAAGTTGTAAAAAGCACTAGGCACAGTGGCGTGCTATGGTATAATAATACACATATTGCCAGTGTATACCATGATTAGTATATTATATATTATTATTACTAATCGTGGTATATTATATCTTACTAGCCAATAAAGAGTAGCACCAGCGTGGAAGTAAAGATGTGCAAACCATTTCTAAGAGTGAAAAGCCGTTCATTCGGGTGGGTCAGTGCCACATCTGTGGTGTACAAGCTGTATGGTGGGCAAACATTCTCAACTCATCCAAGCAACGCCACCAGTAACGTGTGTCCAAAAGCCCAGTTGAGAGTTCCGCAATCGCAGACTTACCAACCTGGTATCAAAGTTCGAGACCATGAGGACGTGGACTATGGTCCTAAAATGGCTTCGTTGGAGAGTGTTCAGTCGCGACCCTCTGCACATCCCTGATTGCTAATTCAATTCTGCGGGCAGCAGCACGCTTGTGGCATCGAAGCCATATGTAGAGGGGGGCGTTGGATATATATGGGCGTGTTGGCGTATATATGGGACGGGGGCGTTGTGCAGGAGTTACCTCCCCATGGTGTCCCTAGTACGTCTGAATAAAAAGTACAGCTAAAGGCTCGTGCTCACCAAGGCGACAAGATGCAAGCGACCAAAATTTGACCTCACCGCGGTCGCCTGAAACCGGTTTGTAGTTCGCCGCGTGGAGTAGACCAACTTTCAACTTCAAGCGGTTTTTCACTATGCGTAATGCTATTTCTGACGTTTCGCTGTGAAGGGGTCGAAAAAATTTGGTCGCTTGCCTCTTGCATCTTCACGTCTCTCGCCTCGGTGGGAACGAGCCTTTAGAGTTCCACAGTCGTCTCCATACATATGAGTCAATTTGGTCTTATATAAAAAATAATTGTTGATATGGAGTACAAGAACAATCACGTTAGAGTAACTTGTGCCCTTCCCAAAGGTAGGTTATTTAATTCTTTTTCCACTATATGAAGGTTGATTCGATTCGGCAGGCCAGTGGCACTCCCACACGAAAAAGCCGCATGGGCTGTCTCGCAGCGGCAGTCTGGTGGGAGTTCTTCGGTTTTTCTTCCATAAGATACGCGAATGCTGAGGACAGTGCCTCCCCTTAACACTCTTCTGTGGTCTGGTCTACATGAGGTCCACCAATGTTTCACCCTCAACTTTCTAAGTGATAAGAGGCTATATAATTGGAAGTATGGATGAGAGGTGTCAAGAAAAGAAAAGAAAGGCCGTATGGAGCGACGCTTGGAACCATCTCCTCGTGTGATGCCCCCTGTAACATATGCGTCCCAAAATGCGGATGCCATAACCTTGCCAGCTGATTTTTAAGTTTTTGGTCACGTCGGACGACTTTCACCGGCTGCTGCTCACTCAGCTGACAATCTTTTTGATTCGGATGTGTAATAATGGATTCATGTTTCATCCATTGTCATATACAGACACAAGAAATCCTTTTCATCTCGCTTGAGCAGCTCCAAACAGCTCTCTGAATTGTCGAAGCTTTATTGTTTTTGGTCTGGTGTGAGCAAATTTGGCACCCGCTTTGAAAGCAATTTATCCATGCTCAAATTTTCGTGTTAAATTGTAAACACACTACCTTCTGATATCTTTAAGGTGTCAGCTATCTCACGCAACTTCACTTTAAGGTCTTTCAAAACTATTTTGTGGACTTTATTTACTTTTTCCGGAATGACTGCTGATTTTGGGTGACCAGAGCGTTCAGCATCATCAACTGTGTTTGCACGACCTCGTTTAAATTCAGCATACCAATTACCCCTAATTGTACCGAATTTAAACTTAAATTCTTTTATTTTTAATTTTAATTTTATTTTATTTTGTATTTTACTTTTATCTATTTTTAGGATTTTTTTTTTTTTTTTTTTTTTTTTTTTCTTCTTTTTTTTTGAGTACCATATTTTAAATTTTTGAAACTTTATCTTGAATTTTTATACTAACCTCAAGCAGCCAATTAAAATTGTAAATTTATATATGAATTAAGATGAGGAGGTTAAGGGGTCTATTCCCATTGGTACTCCGTAATCGGCACGCCAGTTGCTAGTTAAATTCAGCATACCAGTCAATAATAGTTAATTTTCCTGGTGCAATATCTCCATAACGCTTATTAAGCCACTGTTTACCTTCAACAGTATTTTTCCCACATCAAAAAACAATATTTAACAGCCACACAAAATTCTTTTTTCCGATCCTTCTATTAGTTCACACTCTCCCTATATATATCTTGTTCAAATTTTCAATCGTTAATAAAATATTTTTTTATTCATCCACTCAAGTTCAAATACATTGTTTTTGAACTTGTAGTAGATGACATTTGATGTTAATACAGTTTTTTCAAATATTAATTCAGTAATTAAATTCAATTCATTCATTTTAGTTTTTTTAAGATTTAAGTTGCATATATCTACCAATAGATGGCGCCAGATAAACTTAAAAAAATCAATGAAAATTATTTATAAAGGACTTTCTGCAATATACTGAAAACAAAGTTGGAATTGACTTTAAAATTTTTTTTTATATTACTTGTATTTAATTAAAATATTCATTGTTAATCCATTGTTTTAAAAATTACAAAACTAAGGTCACTAAAACCACTGTAAACTGTAAGCTAATTATCAGAATGTCATGAAATTTTGACACTTATCGTTTGAAGGATGCTACTATCCAGAAATCATATGGATCTGTCAACAATATTGCCTTATATATGTCAGACCTGAGACTTATTGAGTGATGTATTATTTTAAATTTGTGGCTTTAATAAAATTTAAAATAATTAATGTATTGATAATATTCAAAAGTCAGCAAACCAAAGTGTTATTTATTTAAAGATTAATATTTTTTAGAAATATTTTCTATTGCCTCTTATTTTAATTTTGATAACCAAATAAATGGATATTACCTGTGAGTAAAGTTTTATTTTAGCAAATTTTATTTAAAAATTTGGTATAAGAGTAGCTCCCTGCTTTATATGATTCTGAAAATCCAGAACTTGAACAGAGTCATTCAAAACCATTCATAACATAAATCTACATAACATAAATCTACGTTTTTTCAAGCATCCAAGTCAAAATGAATTGCGCTTAAAATTATTCTTAGAACCTGATTTAGCGAGTAATTTGTTTAGTAATTTAATGCGTCATGAATTTAACAACATTTTAATAAAATAAAAAGTTAAATTAAGGAAAAATTAAAATGAACCAGAACTACTTAAACATCTTAAAAGCAAAACGCTGAAATAATAGCATAGACAAATGAGAACGAAGTGAGATAAATGAGAAAGAACAGACAAATAAAATATTATTGAGCAAAAAAATGCATAACTTTTTCCAAAAAAAAAAAAAATTCTCTTCATTTTTTTTTATCTATACGAAAAAAAATAATTTTTGCAATATAATATTTAACAATGGTTTAAGTCAGGAATTTGGTTTTTTAAATATGAGACGAAATGTGATATGCTTTAACTGGTATATATTAATTCGCACCAAAACAAAATATTACAAATTAAAAAAAAATAAAATTCGTCTCAGTAATGTAACTATTTTCTCATAATATACATTTTACTCATGTGGACATATATTAAATAAAATCTCTGTTTAAATGAAAATGTTCAATTCAATGAAAGAATTATTCTCTTTAAAATGGTGAAACAAGTTCGGGTAATGTTTTCGAGACACTCTTACCAGTCTTTTCACTTTTATTCAATCCCATCTATTAGTTCACACTCTCCCTATATATATCTTGTTCAAATTTTCAATCGTTAATAAAACACTTTTTATTCCGCCACTCAAGTTCAAATACATTTTTTTGAACTTGTAGTGGAGTACCATTTGATGTTAATACAGTTTTTTCAAATATTAAATTTAATTGATTAATTTTAGTTTTTTTTTAGATTTAAGTTGCATATATCTACCAATAGATGGCACCAGATAAACTCAAAAAAATGAATGAAAATTATTTATAAGGGACTTTTTGCAATATAGTGAAAAAAAAGTAGGAACTGACTTTAAAATTTTTTTTTTTTTTTTTTTTATTATTACTTGTTTTGCATGGAGAGTCAGGTTAAAAAAATAGTTATCACACTTCCAAACCCTCGTAAGAGGATGTTTTATATAAAAAGCTTAAAATAAAAGAGTTATTTTTACATTTAAATTAAGTAAAATTGCTTTTTAAGTCATTTTTTTTTTATTAATATTAGTTTATTATTAGTTGCCCAAATTTATAAAATTATATGATTCAATATATAAGCCAAATATAATGAACATTTTTTTTTTAATCATGTCTATTATATTTTACTACGATCATTTTTATGTATATGCTTTTGTAACGTGCTTCCTCCTACGCACTGGCCCTTGTGACATTCAGGAGAAAGGGTCAATCGTCATCGAGACTCTCCCCCAACAGGAAATTAGGCACAACCTGCGGCCCGCTGAGAAACGTTTAGTTTACAGTCTCTCCTCCCGAGAGGAAATATATTTAGCGCATCCCAGTACATTAGTTGGCTTACAGACTCTCACCCGGCGAGGAAGTATATTTTGCGCACCCTATGCGTAGCCGATGTTTCGGGTTTTTGGCTTAGAAGTGGAATCCTTCTACGAATTCATTATTATATGTCTTTAAATGTGTTAAATATTGTACGTCTCTATACGTCTCTAGTGCGTCTTCTTTCATAATAAAAAAATGATAACTTAATGGTAATAAAAGTATGATAATTAAAAATGATTATGATAGTTAATGATAATTAATTTAAAGATTTTAATATTGATAGAAATTTATTTGTCATGATAAAAGAACCAATAAATCTATATATTTAATCTGTGAATTTTTAAATGAATCTATGTATAAAATTGAAATAAATCCATAAAGCCATGAATTAAATTAGCAATATAACATTGAAAATATATATTATTGAAATTAATATACCAATGTATAATAATGGTAGTTAATGATAATTAATACCATTATTATACATCGGATAATAAAGGTTACTTCGGATAATAATCGGATATATACATCGGATAATAATCGGTTGATTTAATTACCATAGATAATAATGGTAATTAAATTACGATAATTAATAATGATTAGGATAATTAATAATTAATAATGATTATGGTAATTAATGATAATTAATTTAAGGATTTTACTATTAATGGTAATTTATTTGTCATGATAAAAGGACCATAGGTATCAATCTGTGAATTTTAAAAAAAATCAGAAATTCAAAAAAAATTTAATAAAGTTAATAAAGGTGTTTTTTTCCATAATGGATAGTGTTATACTTTAGAATTAAGGAACATTAATATTTTCTCTTGAAATTTAACGATCCGTTTCAATCGTCCCATATTTTAAGCAATTGAATAAATTACTCTTTAAAAATTTCCTTCTTTAACATTTTCAAAATAATTCTTTCTTGATTGCAATCGGAGCCAATTGATGCTATCAAAACAAATAAATAAATAACAATTTCTCGTGCCTTAAAACGTGCCACAGTTGTGACAATGACCTTAAATGGCGTCCAATAGTCAAAGAACGAGATACGAGAGACTCGTACCACCTTTCCCCCAAGACAGCAATTAACACGCCAAAGAGAACAAAAAGACAAAAAGGTTGAAAAGAAAACAACAAAAGAAAAGTCGCTGGTTGTTAATGCAGTTGGTGAGGAAGAGAGAGAATCCGTAGAATTAATTTGCTGTCAAGGCCATTCGCCATACAATGCTTGTTCTGCGATACGGAATCATGCTCTGAAGTGAAATAATGTCCGCCGTTATTAATATTATTATCGCGGGTGTGCATTCCCTCCAAAACTGCAGCAGAATAAAAGCAGGTTGCGACTCTTGAAGAAGTTATTCGGCGAGGGACAATAAAAATATATTTGCTTGTCTACGGTTCAAGCTATTTCAATTAAACAAAGCATTAAAATAGCCCCGTTCGGTCGGTTGTTGTTGTTGTTGTTGCTGTAGTAGTAATAGCGGCAAAGCCAACTTTTATTCGAAGCCTTTTTGTTTGTTGTTATCGTCTTTATTTGTTGTTGGCGTGCGCGGCGATGTGCGAGATTGCCGGAAAAGTATAAGCGGAACAAAATGCATATTAATTACAATCAAAAATAAATTACGCCAGTAGAAAAGAAAATTTATAGATCGCAATTGCGCTCTAGAAAGCGGCGGATGGCATTGGAGGGGGGTAAGGTTGGCGAGTATAAATAAAAGTGGCGATGCATTTCAGCCGGAAATGATGTATGAGGCTATTTCTGACGGGGAAAAATAATGGAGTTTATCAACAATTTTAGCTATTTTAATTGAAGCGTGCAGCGTCAGCTCTGCAAAGATACAGAGGCGTGTTGGGCCACTTCATAAATCACGGAATAGACTCGAAAAATACGAATTCCGGAGGGGGATTTAATTTTAAACAAATAATAACTTAAAACTTATCCCTTCGACCTAGGCGTGATGATCTCTTTGCTGCAGTGTTTTTGAAAAAGAAAGGATAAAAGTTTTCGGGGTTCTAGATTTCCCATCGATAATTGGGGCTAGGTATTGGGTATCAGCTTCAACTTCTTTCTGGTTTCTTTTCGAATAATGCAATAATCTGTGGGCCGCGAACCCTCAAAGGGTTAAGTACGAATTGTTAACCCAAGAAGTTTTTCGTGTTCTTTATCCCTTCCCCCTTGTTTATCGCGTTATGTAAAAATTGGAAGTAATTTTGTACAGTTCGAAATGTCTCTGATAAAAATGGTGCATAGATAATTGGACATGATAAAACGTGGTGTATATATCTCAAAAATTCATGCATGGTGGCTTGATAAATAAAACGCTTTTGTAAATATAAACGTTTTAATATTTATCATTTATTTATTATTTATCAAGTGGCTTAATAAATAATAAATAAATAATAAATATTAAAACTTAATAATATATTATTAGTTTTCATAGCTTAAGAGACTTTTTTATATATTTGCGAGAGAAATATTTTGGAAATAAGTTAAATATATGGTTTTAAATATTTTGTGTATTGAGGAAGATCTCAAAAATGCTATTATATATATCTCAAAAATGTATGCATTCTTGATAAGTAATAAGCTATATATAAAGTTTTAAGAGTTTTTTTTTTTTTTTTAAATATTTGCGACAGAAGTATTTTGAAAATTGTTTAAATATATTACTTGTACATCGTTTTAAATATTTTGTGTTTTGTGGAAGATCTCAAAAATGCTATATATGCTCGTATCTCAAAAATGCATGTATTCTTAATAAATAATCAGCTAGGAGAACGAATAATATAAAGTTTAATTTTTTTTTAATATGCTACAAAAGTATTTGAAAATTGGTTAAATATATTGTTTTAAATATTTTGTGTATTGTGGAAGAAAGGATGTAAAAACATTTTAAAATAAACTATATGAAACAGCGTATAGCGAGCATATCAAACTACATGTTTATACGTGGTATATATATATCTTAAAAATGCATGCATGGTGACTTGATAAATAATAAGCTATGAAATCCATTAATATGAAGTTTTAAAAGTTTAAGATATTTGCTACGAAAGTATTTTGAAAATGGGTTAAATATATTGTTTAAATATTGTTTTAAATATTTTGTGTATTGTGGAAGAAAAGATGTAAAAACGTTTTAAAATAAACTACATAAAACCGCGTATAGCAAACATATCCAACTACAAATTTATGCATGGTATATCTGGCTGAAAAATGCATGTAAGGTGGGGAAAATGCATGTTTTTTTATATTTGTTACAGAAGTATTTTGAAAATTGGTTAAATATATTGTTTTGAATATTTTGTGTATTGTGGAAAAAAAAATGTAAAAGCATTTTAAAATAAACTACAAAAAACAGCGTATAGTGAGCATATCAAACTATATATTTATGCATAATATTTAGGGTCGGTATATCTATCTCAAAAATGCATGCATGGTGGCTTGATAAATAATAAGTAATGACAACGAATAATATAAAGTTTTAAAAGTTTTTTTTTATATTTGCTTCAAAAGTATTTTGAAAATTGGTTAAATATACTGTTTATGTATTTTTTAGAATAGTTTGTGTATGTGGAAGATGTAAAAACATTTTAAAATAAACTAATACTATAAAACAGTGTATAGTAAGCATACCAAACTACATATTTATGCATATTTTTGAATGAAAAAGAAAAACAATTAAATCATTTTGAATTTCAACCTTATCAAATAATTTAAAGGAAAAATTTTAATCAAAATTCCATATAATAATAATTATTGTGTGATGTAATAGCACAATATTGAAATTTACAGATAAATAAATATTTTGATTTTCATTACCTAAATTTTTTCATTAGTTAATAAATTTGTTTACTTTTAAATTATTAAATAAATTCTTTTTTTAATATAATCAATCCAACTAATAGTGTTCATGCTTTATTTTTTTAAATCTAAAATTACTTTTTAAGAAACGCTTATTTTGTCAAAAAAATGTCGTTAAAAAGATTTATTAATTTTCGCAATTCAATTTCTTAATGATTCATTATCTAAACATGCAATCGTTTAAACTTTATTGTTTTTATACACAATAAAAATACTATCGAATGAATATTTTTTTTACCAGAACAAAATATTAAAATATATTTTACATTTTTTTTTTTATTCATCACTAAACACAAACAATCATTAGACGCAGAACAAGAAAAAAAACTTGATTATGAAGAATCTGGCTATCTGAAACATCATGAATTATAGCAATGCATTCAAGCGGTACTTTGCGTACTGTCTTTAATCTTGATTCATTGTAACTTTTTTAGAGATAAGATCCTTAGTTTCATGCATACCTGCCGATGGTATGGCATATACATATCTAATTTATGACAGGATTGAGCATTGTTTCTGGTGGTTTTGTTACAAAATGATAAAAGAAAAAAAAATAATTCATGAGAATCGCTTTCGAGATTACGAGACTTGTGATTCGACAATTTTTTTTAATGTTTTATGAGAAGATCTTGGTGATTATATGGATAAACTATCGATTGATGTAACAGGTGATCATTGTGATCACATTCGTATTTTCTTACTAAGTTGCCATGATAAAAACCTGGTGGCCTGAAGAAGATATTGGGGACGGCATTCAAATATAAGAATAAAATAGAATGTAAAAATTGAATAAGAATATAATCAAATATAAAAGTAGAATCGAGTATAAGAATAGAGTAAGAGTATAATAGAGTATAAGAATTGTGTAAAAAAATATATATAAGAGTAAAGTATGTATATAGATATGAAAAATCCTTCTAAATTACTTTATTATTTTTCAATTCCTCCTATTAGCTTACACTCTCCCTATATACATCTTGTTCAAATTTCCAATCGTTCATAAAATACTTTTTATTCATACTCTCAAGTTCAAATACTTTTTTTTCAACTTATAGTGAATGACACTTGATGTTAATATAGTTTTTTCAAATATTAATTCAGTAATTAAATTTATTGAATTAATTAAATTTTTTTTTTTTTAGATTTAAGTTGCATATATCTACCAATAGATGGCGCCAGATAAATTTTAAAAAGCGAATAAAAATTATTTATATAGGACTTTCTGCAATATAGTAAAAAAAAGTAGGAATTGACTTTAAATTTTTTTATTTTTTATATTACTTGTTTTTATTTCCAATGGCAAGTTTACAGGACAGCAGATTTCATAAAGAAAACATACAAAGAATAAAAGAGAAACAATGACATTAGTTAATCTATCAAAAGTCTTGCAATATAAGAACCCTTCCAGAAAGAAATAGGAGGCAATGCAGAACAGGAAGCAAGGTGAGACATACTCATTTCTTCCTGGTTACCACACAGGAAACAGAGAGGGTCAGAAGTGAGTTTAATTCTGTGAAGATGCTTGCAGAGACAATCGTGACCACCGAAAAGTCGTAGCAGTATCGCCGATTTTTCTCTAGGCCGTTCAAGGATATCACAGATATAATCGTACCAGAGCTTGAAATTGTTACTAGCGGCATCATCCTCAAAAAAGAGCACCTAAGGGTCTTTTTAGTTATACTCTCTTGTTTTAATTATACTCTCTTTACCTTTAATGTGGATTCCGAACCACTAATGATCTTATGCCACCTGAAGCCTGTGGTTCCAAATATTAAAAAAAATAGGGGTAAAGTATACGTGTGGTTCCTGACGTCTGTGGCCAGAGAATTAGCCAAGTGGCCATCAGGGTGCAACAACACAGAGAAACCGGAAAATTCTTAGCAGTCCAAATCGTTGCTGGTCACAATCTGAGTGTAGTCTATTTGATTTTCAAATCATTAACTGTAATGGATATATATCACCAACGAAAACTGGATTCTAGTTTACACGCGGGTTAGCTAGGCAAGTTACCATTGTGTTATGAATTGAACTAGCATTCTTTTAAAATTGCAACGAAACGTTTGATTTGAGGTCATTGATTATTGACAGAAAAATATGAAGCAAATTCAGTATACACCATATGAGGACGGATCATTGCTATATAATACTTACAGTACATTGCATAAATTTGGAACAAACATTCCCAGGCCTAGCATTGGATTCGTTGCCATATTCATCAAATCCAGTAAAGGATTTTCTTGCCTACAGATGTATCCTGATTTCTGGTAAAGACACAAGAACTTATGTGTTTTTCTTTGTTTATTGTGTTTCAAATTAAACTCTTTTCCAGAAAAAAAGGGTAATATTTTATCCACCAACATTCCAGACTCTTAAAACTGCTTATTAATTTTGTTTCTACAAATTATTTATTTCTTAAAAAAAAGTTTTGATTTAAATGCATCAATAATACACTACATAATATCTTTTTATTAAAATATTCAAGGTCAGTTTGTTTTCAATGAATCCATTACTTGTTAATATGATGGATACACAAAAATCATAAAAAAATTCTTATTAGTTATATCTTAATTAAACAAATGCTACAATTTTCATAGTAAATTTCCCTTTTGAACTTTTAATTTAATAATCTTCTGCTTTTATTAATATAATCTTGATATTCAGAAAATATATACAACTCTTTAATTAAAACTTTATAATTTAAAGTTAAATTAAATTAATACTTAACAGAAAAGTAGTAATAAACTTATACGCAATTAATTAATTAATTCCTGCTAAGTCTTCTTTATTATAAAATGGCAACTTCAAACTAATTACTTCAAAAATCACTGTCTAAAGAATTGGGACGTAACGTCGCAACTTCTTACGCTTTCTATTCACTTTTAATAATTGGTATTTAATATCTTTTTATTGTTTGATTTTCAATCTTTAGTGAAATCCATAAATATTTGAGTTCATTAAAATAAGAACTCTTTCTAGAAATATCCCTGAAATTAAAATAGTAAATATTTGAAGTTTTTGAAATTAGGTTCTATTTTTTAAATACTTTTTTGGTTCAATTATCTATTGTTATTTTGTTTATCTATTTGTTATTATTTTGTTTATCTATTTGTTCTTTTGTTCTTTTTTTATTCAATTTCAAATTATCTATTGTATGGCTTAGTTTTTTTTTTTTTTTTTTTTAAATATTATAAATACTTTTTAGTTTGATTCACATTTTATTTTAGTTTGCCATTTATTTAATTTACATTTATTTTATTTTTCATTTTATTTCATTAACATTTTATTTTATTTTATTTTTTATTTCATTACATTTTATTTTAGTTTTAACAGTTGTTTATATCTTTTACTATTTTTTGATTTTAGGAATTCATTTTATTTGTTTTTAGAAATATTCTTAAAATTCAAATTATACATTTTTATGTTTGTATTCCCTTTTTTTAATATTATTTCTTTTCATTTTAGGTATTGTGCTGAAAATTTTTTTTTACGAGATAATTTAAAAATCTTTGAGCAAACTTGGAACATAGAGGCTGAAGGGATGAGTAGAGTCACAAACACTAAAAAATGAGGGTTTGATTTGTCGCTCTACGGTCATTTTGTGCACACTTTAGTCAAATTAAACTGGGACCTACAGTTTAACGTGGACCACTAACAAACATCCATGCCACCACCAGGATTCGAACTTAAAAATCAAGGTATCAAAGGCCAGAATGCTAGTCAATTGACCATCAGGCCGCCCAAAAATGAAGGAAAAAAAAGGAAAAATAAAAATTGTTTACTTACAGTATCATCACATGTTCTATTTCGCAATGTTTGCCAAAAAAAATCTCAAAATTACGATTCCTAAGTCAATTGCTAGGTTGACGAACATTTAAAATATGTATCATCTAAATTATTTCTATGATGTGTATATTTATTCCCCAATAGGAACTTTCTGATTTTTGCCAGAGTACCAGATAAAAAAAATCCAAAAACCCATAAAAAAATTCATTTCAGAGATTTACATTTCAGAAAACACAAGCACTTCACACAAGCAAATCTTTCACTTTTTATATGCATAGAGATTACTAAATTGTAATTTATTTACGTATTTTTTTTTCTTTTTTGTCTTTTCATCTTTTAAATTCATTATAAATTTAATACAGCAGTTATGACATACTTGGGATATTTATTAATCACGCATTTTATAAGAAAAGAAAATCGCATAAAGTAGCTTACTATATCATACCTCTTTCATGTCTTGCGATATACAACGTACGTAGAGTAGAAAATAAAATAGAAAGCGCATAGGGATTGCCAGTTTAAAATCCAGCTGAAGTATATACTTGGCTGATGCATATACTCAATTCTATTTTTACATTTTTATTTGATTTAACACGAATTAAAAATAAAATTTAATTCCAATTTGCACAACTTATTTTGATTTAACACGATCGATTCAAACACTAAGAAGAAAATTTTGCTTTGCTTTCATTTTTATAGTGCAACATTGGAGACGAGGAATGTAATGCGATTTCCATTTATGACAATTCCCCAAATTTAAGAACTTCAATATGGAATTCTGTCTGCTTTCTCTTCATTTTGAGTTTGGTGTTCAAAGTGAAAAGTACTTTTTTCATGTTTATAAATCTTTGTTTTATAAATTATAACTGAAATATTTTTCGATGGTCCTTGCATAATATATTATACATATATATATTATATATATTATTATATATATATTATATATTATATATATATATATAATATATATATATATTATAATTCAACTATAACAAAAGCGAAAAGGAAAGAGATCTCTTGTATAAAAATTCATATTTTAGATGGCCTTGCTATAGGACAAGGTGCAACATTTGTAGGAAAGCATTTTGGTCAAAAGTGCCCAATTTAAAGTTCTTTTGATTATAGACAAAGCACCCGATCATCAGGTCTTATAACATCCAAACGTGCAATTTTGTTTTCGGCAGCCTAATACTAACATTCTTGATACAACCGTTAGATGAAGGTATAATTGCGACATTTAAAATATACTACATAAAGCGAACATTTTAATCCGTTTTGAACAAACTGATCGATGAAACACTAACAATCATTGATGTGGGGAAGAAATTTTCAATTATGGTTTCTATCAATTAAATTGAAGTAGTGCTAGCTGAATTATTAAGACCGTCAACTATGAACACATGCTGGAAAGCTATTTGGCCAGAATGTATTAAAAACAAAGATCCCGTTCTTCCAATTACGACAGAATTTTGTGTTCATGAATTAGTGATAAGGTTCTTTTCCCCCTTTTCAAATGATGATTTACTTTGTATCATACATGTGCAATCTTTATGAAATAAAATATTTTAGATCCTAACATGAAAACTCATGATATAATGCACTATTTTTGCTGATTTCTTAGGACTGGAACCAATCTTCTATTTTTGCATAGATGCAATATATTTTTTACGTGAATTTTTTTTTTACTAGCATTCTTTGGTAATGTACCTATAGTGTAAAAACAAAATTAGGCGTACTTCAGAAACCCAATTAATTATTCAACCATTGATTCATATGGGACGCAACAATTGACTAATCACATAACATATCAATTGGTTATGTTGAGATAAGAGTCGTAAGAGAGTGACTACAACTTCATTTAGACTTCGAACATAGTTTTCTATAATGGTTGTGCCTCCATAATCAACATGTGTTTCCGATCTAAAACTTAAATTTGAGAACATATGTGGTACTCGTATTGTTATGCTGATATTTAATATCCAAAATGAAGATTCCTTCACTAACCCTTAAATCATATGAAAATCCACAATAAGCAATAATAATAATAACCAATTAAATGAGACACGTTAAAATATCACAAAAGATAATCTACTTTGTGATGCACAATAACCCATTAATCAATATACACAAACACCTCAATTATATCAAAGCAGGTTCGAAAGCCCTTAGAGGTTTGATAAAGTGGAAATAACAAACTCACGAAATAAATTATTCAAAATATTTAATTAAAATAAAATGAGTTGGATTTGTTGATATTTTAGGCAATTAGAATTCTTCTAACTTAATTTCAATTAAATTATTTATATATATACATTTGTTATATTTGCGATCAACCCATAATAAAAATAAACATATTACTTCTAGATTATATATAATAGCATATGATATTTAAAATAATAAAGGCAGATAAATTAACAAGCATTCAATAAAATTTTAAAGCAGAAGACGTCCGCCTTGTATTCAATCGGTTAATTATAATAAACAATAGGATTTACAATTAACATTCATAAAAGAACCTCTTTTCTCACCATAGCAAATGCCTTTGTATGAAGGCCATAAAATTTTAGCTTTAATTTTTAACTATGAGGGGCGAAACAATGAGAATCCATCAAATAAAATAATAGAAATTACTCACAAAATTAAGCATCAACTTCATCATCTTCGATGGATTGAACAGTTTTAGGTTGAACATCATTAGTTATGTCGGTCTCGAGGTATCTTCTGTCAATAAAAACTAGAACAACATGGCGACAAATCGTGCTGACCATTATGAAGAATCTTTCAGACAAAGGTATAATCCTTCAGTTCAGTTAGGGGTTCTTTGGTATTGCATCCTTTTAACCTCTTTTTTTTCCCCCCGTTTCTTTCTCATCTTTAGTATTTGGGAACACTATATCTTATATTTTTTTATGCTTGATTCACTCTATCCTCTCTCTCTCGATTTCTAATATTTATATTGATTTTTATTTTTCCCATTTTTAAACTATCGTTTATTCTCAATAATTGGTCAGCATGTTCAACTAGAGAATGTCTCTTAGTCCTCAATGGTTTTGGGGGAGATCATTTCTCCCGTCCCATAGGGGTGAGACCATGATCTCACTTAATCCATCCATCTTTTGTATTCACTGTTCACTCTGGACAAGGTCCGTGATGAATATTAAAGATCATCTTCTCACGTTCAGCTACAACTGTTCGATTTTTACAAGTCAAATATTTTTTAATTCGACAGTATAATAAGCTCTCAACTGTCGCAAACATATTCTCTCAGACGTAAACTTTAACGTTGCAAGCAGTACCCCGCCGTTAAATAAATCTTGACCATAAAGGGGAAGATGCAAAACACCCCCAACCGGGAGAATGAAATTGATGATTTAATCTTTATTCTCAAGAAAATTCCTACCCTCATTCTCTCCGGCAATAAACCCCTTTTGACCAGATATCCACCATCGGATATCATTAATTCTGGAATTATAGACTTCTTCAATTTTACCAGGGACGAAGGAAGAGTTTAACAAACACTCAACTAGAACCCAAATCCTTGAATGCTTATATATTATAGATATAAGAAGAAAAAAAGCTTTTATACATAAAACAATCAATATCAAAGATTTCCTGCATATTACACACCAAAACTTATATCACACAACATAAAATTTATGCTGACACTACAATATACTAAGAGGCAAATTGTCCAAATACAGCTAAGAAATATAGTCTGCATGACTATCGCCGTAAGAAAAACATTAACTGATACCAAAAAATGATTCAGGTGATACTTGCTTGAATGAAAAAACATTTCGGAGACAAAGGTTCAGTGAATCACCGAAATATATTCAGATAAATAAAAATTCCATCTCCATGGATCAGACAGTAAGTGGTATGTTAGACGATGAAAAAGTGAAACATATCTATCATCCATATTGCATGCATATCGAAAATGATCTTAAACATATTATTAGAATTACGAATGCATCAGTTAACACTAAAATTTTGGAGGTATGTCTAAAGCCATTTATTATGAATCATTATAAAATTGCCACCAAATGCATTTTCCAGTAAGTCTCAACGTTAAAATCATACAGTGAAATTGGCAATAGAAACCCTAAATTTGGATTCCAAAATTTCGGACTGGCCTGCGAATAGTCCTATTTTAACCTCTTTGAAAATTGTTGGCATTAAAGGGTCCTAAGAAGCCAGCTACCAAGAATAAACTGCATGTAAGCATCAGAAAGAGTTTAGCTCCATAAGCTTGGCAACGATTATATTCAGAAATTTGTTCATACCTCTCCAAGGCTGTCAGTGAAGCTCGTGGCCTATCTACAAAGTATTTAAGTGTTCCTTTGCGATATGTTTCAATATTTCAACTACCACGTAATATCAATGTACTAAAATAAAATTGATTATTGACTACTGCATACGTGTAGCTTCTTGCAATTAATTTTTAGATTTTTCCTACACAAGAAGCATGTGTAAAAATGTGAAACAGTTCCTTAAATTCAATAACGCTCTCTACTTGTTCGTAACCTATTATGTGAAACTCGAGTTCCATAAGTAAATAAAATGTGCTCCATCATTTTAGTTACAACACAAAAGTGACATCTGTAGTAGTTCATGTTTGTAAATCATTTAAAAAAATATATGAACTGCTTAATTATATAATTTTAAAAAAAAACTCAACGAATTTTATAGTTATAGTTACAAAAACTTACTTTATAGTATAAAAAAAAATTATTCGTCATTCACGCTTATGGTGGGCCAAGACCTATTGGCAAACGTCGAGACAGCAAATGTTTTTATCATTTTACGGGGTAAGGTTGTCAGCACTGCGCCCAACGTTCTACAGTTATATTAGGTATCGGGTTCGAATCCGGCGGTGCCTTGGATGCTTGTAGTGATTCCATTTTAAGCTGTAGGTTCCGATCTCATATGACCGTAGAGAGTCACAAAGCCCAATCAGACTCCTTCTCATCCACATCATTTCTAAGCTGTAAAGGAGCAACTCAGCGCTAGACACAGTAATGTGGTGTGGTATAGTAGTAGTCATATTAGACCGGGACCTACGGTTTAAAGTGGATCCCGAACCAATGGAAACATTCATGGCACCACCGGGACTCGAACCCTGTAGCACCGAGAGCCAGAGCGGTAGTCACACGGCCATCAGGCCCAATAAAATAAAACTAATGAGGTATAATAATATAAGAGAAGTGGGTAAAAATAATAAAATGAGGAAATAAAAAATGCCTTTTAAAAATAAATTAATATTTATGTTCCCTAAATTAATTTAATAAACTGCTCAACATTGTTTATTCTACTCCTTCCATTTATATGTCTTATCATATTTTATAAGAAAATAACAAAGGTATAATTCAAACAGATAAGTTCCATTTAAGGTCATATAAAATTTAAATTTTTATATTTGGGAAATTTATTATATTCTCTACGTCCTTCACAAAATGTCATCAAAGCATGTAATAAAACCTGTTCTGAAATTTAATAAAAATCAAAAATGCAGTTACCACAAAATGTATTCATTTGAATAAATCATACATTAATAAAATTTTTATTTAAAATTGATAAAGCACATATTTATATATCCTGGTATACGTAAAAAAATAAAAACTATAATTTTATTCAAATGCGAATGGTTATAATGTTTCCTCAAAGATTCTAAACTATTTCCTTTAAAATTGCTTTTGATCGATTTCAAGATGCAAGAACATTAATTTTATTTTAAGAATAGTTGCATAAATATTGAGAAATACTCTTTCACGAGTTATAAAAATAAACACAGGGACAAATTTATCTACTTATATAAATGATATTTTGTAATGATAAATATCATACAAGCGAAAAGAATGTTATTGCTTTTCCCATTTCACATTTTTCTGATGAAGATCAATCCAGAGACTTTATTAATTGTGAAATAATGAATATGTTACTCGCTTGACTAGGTTATAACTCGAATTCATTATTTTTTTTAATACAATGAATTTGAAGTGCATTTTCTTGTATCAATATTATATTTAATTAATTTAATTAATATTTAATGCATTTGACTTTTTCAGCGGCTTTTCAATTTTTGAAACCATATGGGAAAGATAGGTATTTATTACATGAACATTAGTAGCTTTTTTCTATTTATTTTTAAATTATTCAGAGAAGAATTTTTTTAAAGGGAAAGACAAAAAAGAAAGGATTTTCTATTATTTTTAGTTTATTTACATCGACAATTTAGCAAGCCAGGGGAAAAAAAAATTACAATATATATTGTGTATCATATGTATTATACAAATTCATATATTATATTGTAGGCGCTTTTTTAAAGAAAAAATGTGACACAAACAGAGCTTAAAAATTTTCATTTAAAAAATAACATAAGTTTAATTAAATGTAAAGTACGTAAGAGTAAGTATTTAATTTTTGTTAGTTAAAATTATAGCTCTTACTTTTAAATACCATTTTATAATTCCTAATATCATTGTTAACATTAGAACATATATAGTAGGTTGTATCACGCGTTTAATATATCGCACTTTTTCTTTATATAAACGCGTGATATATCATTTTAAATGATAAATAAAAGTATTTCAGACATTACTCTTGCACCCAGGGCGCTCGGTACCACAGGTTTCGGGTTCGAGACCCGGCGGTGCCATGGATGTTTATAGTGGTTCGGAATCCACTTTAAACCGTAGGTCCCGGTCTAATAAGATCGTAGAGAGTTTGCAGGGGCATTGTTACTCCGCGTCCGTGGCTTATCTTCAAGTTACACGCGCCCTCTGGGTGAGTAACGTCTGTGCAGCGCTTGCCTTAAGGCATCCAAGACCAAGCTGTCTAAGTGTTTGTCAGCTGCATTAAAAAGAAAAAAAAACTTTTGCACCGAGCCTTTCATACAAGTTTAACGTCAAATGAAATCGGATCAATTGTAATCACATCTTACTGTCCATGGTTCATCTTATAAATTTTTGTCATTGTCACGTTGCTACGAACTTCATCATTTTCTGACTTTATTACTTAATTTTTCTATTTTTACGAGCGTCAATTTTTAATTTAACACATACCTTATTGGTATTGTGTGACTCCTTTGATTGAAATTTTAGCTTTTTAATGTTTGAAATCTGTAATAAAGTTTTGTAATACTTTTGCAATTAATCTGTAATAAAGTTTATTATTGCTGGTATGCAAATCTTAACAATCATGACATCGTAACATCTTGGAGGAATATTTTTTTTTTTTTAAAGATAGTATGAGTTGAGTAACATAGTATGATATAGAGTTGCTTAAATCAATACATATAAGCAACTCTTATAGCTAAGAACCGAACTCAGCAATATTTACTAATCAATATTATTATGAAAAATAAAATACTGTCAGTGCTGATATAAGATAAATTTTTTTATGTTGATTGCAAACGAGTTTTGTAACTATTACCCGATCAATGTGCATTTTTATTCAAACTAGAATAATTAAAAATTAAAAAAAATATTCGTACACATGTGTGTCATGTCCTGAAAAGATTAATCAAATGTAATAATTTACATCTTTTAACTAGCAGAACTCGGCATACATTGTCCTGAAAAAACATGCATTGTAGAAAATTACATATCGCTATATACTATTCTCCATGTTCCAATATATGTAGATGCATACTAATTTTCATTGATATCGTTTGAACAGTATACAAGATAAAATACTGCAGCACCATCTGGTGACAAGTAACAATAAAATAGATTGCCCGAACATATTTTCTACATTCGAATGCATATTATTACCAATTTCCATAGTGATTGGTTGAACGGTGTAGAAGTTGATATACTGCAGTACTATCTAGTGACGAGTTACGGCAAAGGGGGTAACATAAGAACATCCTCCATATTTTGTCAAAGACACACAAAAAAATTTCATCGATATAAAGATATATACATTGCAGCGCCACCTACCGGGTCCAATTGTAAATCTAAACCATTCAGGGACCCACTCAAACACACACACACACAAAATTTCATCAAAATCGGTCCAGCCGTTTAGAAGGAATTCTGTGGCAAACATACGTACAGAAGAATTATATATAAAAAGATTACCGCGCTAGAAGCATATTACACTGCGTAAAAAAAGTAGAAGGACAGTGTTTTTTTGCCAATTAATATCTCTTATTTTCTCCTAACTACCAGATATTTATGCAGATTTAGTTTAATGACCCTTTTTTTCAATTTAGGCAAAAATTAAACATCTACTACTAATATTAATAATAAAATTAGTAGATATAATTTCCGGTGCGTAAAAAAAGTAGAAGGACACTTGCTAATATATTTAATTTAGTGAGTTGTTCTTTAGTTAAATAGTGATTTTGTACTTTGTTTTATCCTTTTCGGTCAAAAAAATCTAATTTGTTTAAAAGTTACGCTGTTTCTCCGTTATCAGAAAGGCCTAAAAGAATACCTTTGAACGATTTTCAAAAGGCCAAATTTCCGCATGTCAAAATGATGGTAAAGGTGTCAGAGAGTTTGCTCGATTGTTGCAGGTGAGCCCCAATACAGTTTCAAACTTTATCGGAAATCCTTATAAAAATGGAAAGAAAAAGAAGACTGGTAGACCGAAAAAGTTAACACCACCTGATGAATGAAAACTTGTTCGTGTGCTTAAGAAGAACAAAGGAAGTGTTTCAAAGGCAAGAAATCAAGCAGGACGTAATCATGTGACGAAACAAAGAACAACTATATTAAAAGATCTAAAAATTCATTTTCAAAAAACTGAAACATCATCCTAAGTGGACACAAGCTCACATTGATAACCGTTTGAGTGTGGGCTAAAGGAGCACATGTCCTGGACTATTGGACTTCTGTGATATTTTCCGATGAAAAGAAATTTAACTTAGAAGACGAATATGCACTACTGTCATTGTCTGGGGAATGAAGACGAATACTATTCAATAGAGAGTTTACTGGTTTGGTTGGCTGTTGGATAAGGAGGAAGGACAAGTCTGGCTTTCTTAAATGGTAGGCAAAAAACTACAGACTACATTCAAGTGCTGAATTCCGAGCTTCTTCCTTATGGCTCTGACTTGGGGGTGAAGAGTGGAAGTTTCAGCAAGACGAAAATTTCACACCGTGACTGGAGTCAAAAATTGGTTCCTAACAAATAATGTGGATGTTTTACCATGGCCAGCCAAAAGTCCTGACCTTAATATAGTGGAAAACATCTGGGCAATGCTAGTTCATCGAGTTTATGCTGATGGAAGGCAATTTGATTCACTAACTCAGCTTCGAGAAGCATTGAATGACTCGTGGGACAATTTTTGTCAAACAGAAGTTCAATCTCTATAAAATTCACTAACAAACAGAATATTTGAAGTTATAAAGGCCAATGGGAAGATCATTCCGTATTAAAATCACAATTTTTCATTCATTATAATGCCTTCTACTTTTTTTTTACAAAGTTTCAAAAAAGAGAAACTATTTTTGTTGCCATTAATATTTTATGTTTGAATATCATAATTCTGATGTTAAAATTGTATTTTTAAAATATTTGTAAAATGTTTCTAATAAAATATTTTAGTAAAAATAAAATATTTTTCGGTTATTGTTACAAAATCAAGTGTCCTTCTACTTTTTTTACGCAGTGTAGCAGGAATGCTGAAAAGTTCCTTATGTTTCTGCAGTTGTAGGAATTGATGAATGTTTATTAAGAGCATATTACATGGGTTTATTTTAGTATTTTCAGCGTGAAGCAAACCGACATTGCCACTCAAACAATTATCAATTATTGTTGTAGTTTATGATGTGTATGAACTCCGGAATTTTTTTTGGCACTGGAAAAAAGGCATGTAACCACAAATAGCACTCAGCTCATCATATCACTGTCTTATACATCTGAAATCATTATGAGCGGAAAGTATTTATTGGCTTTAATCTCACTTGTAATAAAAATTATTAATTCTATAGAGCAACGAAAAATGCAACACATATTATTTGAATTACTTTTGAAAGACGAAAATAATGAGCGTAATGACTTTCTTTTAAATACAGTAATGATACGATTCAAAAAGGGTAAAATATTGAAAGATTTACCAACCTTTTGCCACAAATAAAACTTTCTTTCATCAAAGGGTTAATATTACGAGCAACTAGTAGTAAACAACAAAGTTTTTTTTTTTTAATGCTCCTCAATAACTTTTGAAGTTATATTGTGCCTTTATTAACAAAAAAGGTTGCCGACCAAAAGATAGCTGGCTGATTTAGCGGATGATCTGATCCTGCACTGGGTTTTGCCGGAAAACAGCACCACTAATAAAAACAAGTAATATAAAAAAATTTTTTTTTTCAAAGTCACAATATTTTCCAAATAGTCAATATATTTCAAAATATTTTCCAATTTCAAATTTTTCAAAGTTAAAAGTCAATTGCTTCTTTTTTTTCGCTATAATGCAGAAAGTCCTTTATAAATAATTTTAATTCATTTTTTTAAGTTTATCTGGCGCCATCTATTGGTAGATATATGCAACTTAAATGTAAAAAAAACTAAAATTAATTAATTAAATTTAATTACTGAATTAATATTTGAAAAACTGTATTAACATCCAGTGTCATCCACTACAAGTTCAAAAAAATGTATTTGAACTCGAGTGGATGGATAAAAAGTATTTTATGAACAATTGAAAATTTGAACAAAATATATATAGGGAGAGTGTGAGCTAATAGAAGTAATTGAAAAAAAGGTGGTTTATGAAGCGGGACAGATAAGGCAGGACCACAAAAAGGCAAGAGTTTGTATCACTAAGCATTATCAAACCTAAACACCATTTTTATCTTCTTAATAGGAAAATGGATGTTACGTTTTCTCGTTTTCGCACCAAATCGTATCCAACGAAAGCCAGCGGCCTGATGACCAAATGGCTAGCGCTCTGCCCTTTGGTACCCCAGGTTTCAGGTTCGAATCCTGGCGGTGGCAGGGATGTTTGTTAACTAACGTTTTAACAATAGGTCCCGGTCTAACTAGCCTAAAGTGTGCACAAAATGACCGTAGAGCGACAAAAACAACCCAATGGAAGCCAAACTCTATAGATTCGGGCCAATTACTTCACCAATATGTTCATATTGTGATGATTCGAAAACGGTGGAGCACATCTTATTTCAATGTAAACAATATGCGGATCACAGAAACAAGCTATATAAAAGTTTTGGATATAAAGTATTATCCTTCTCTAGGATTTTTTATATCTGACGAGACGCAGCATAAAACTCGAACAATATTGCGATTCCTGACTTATGTTTAATAAAATACAAAATCTATGTCGTATTTCTTTTTACTTTCCAAGCTGTTTACGTAGTCTAATAATGTCCTCGATCCCCCCTCCCCCCATTCTAATGATCAATTAAGAGTTTATTATTAATCTAATTATTTGAAAGCAGACAACTAGAAAGCAGGTTGTAATTTTTTATTTAGTTCTCATTTTAGCTATGATTTTTCAATCGATAGCAATTGCTAATTATAATGGGTAACAAAGCTTTATGGTGCTCATTTGTTTTGAATGTTTGTCGAGTTTTCCATGGGAAGCTGTCAGATTTCTTTAGTAGGAAGATGAAGAAATTTTGTGCCTTGCAGATATTTTAAATTTCACCATGTGTTACAAGTTTATATTTTATTAGGTACTTTTTTCCAATTCCTTCTATTAGCTCACACTCTCCCTATATATATCTTGTTCAAATTTTCAATCGTTAATAAAATACTTTTTATTCATCCAGTTCAAATACATTTTTTTTTGAACTTGTAGTGGATGACACTTGATGTTAATACAGTTTTTTCGAATATTAATTCAGTAATTAATTTTAGTTTTTTTTTTTTAGATTTAAGTTGCATGTATCTACCAATAGATGGCGCCAGATAAACTTAAAAAAATGAATGAAAATTATTTATAAACGACTTTCTGTAATATAGTGAAAAAAAAGTAGGAATTTTTTGTTATATATTACTTGTTTTCCTCTCCATTCGATCATAATTGGATAATTCGAGATATAGCAGCCAATCGGCGAGCTCAAATAAAATCAAAAATGGTTGTAAACTGATGTGATGTTATAACTTTTCATTAAAAAATTTTTTACAAGCTATTCCAAATAAAAACATTTAAAAAACGGACTATTTCTTGTGAGCTTATATACACTAAAAAAAATAATAATTTGTTTTTTTCATTTACATATCTTGATAATGAATTTCTCTTTCTACTTAAAGACATGTTATATATTGTAATAGTATTTGAATGTTTATTGCTATTAATTTGTAATCAAATTTTTGTGAAGTTTGAAAGCACGGTTACTATTATTTACTATATAATAAATAGATTAACTTTTTTAACGTTTTATACTGGGGCATGAAGTATTCTTACATTTTCTTTCTACTTTGTGAAGTGAAATTTCTAGAACTGATTTTAGAAAATTAAGGAAAAATCAGAAAAATTGGGATTACACCGCAGAAAATTAGCAACATTACATCAATATAAAATATGCAAACCCATTGAACAATTGATTGAAATTAGCTTTAAAACTATCAGCAGTTTCTGCAAATAGAACCTATATATAGTACATAGTGAAATTTCGAGTTATTCATGTTTTAAATATGAGTACACAACATTTATTCATTTACCCAGAAATAACGATAACTAGAAGCGAACCAAACTGTATTCATGACGTCCATAATTGTGTGTGTCCTACTACCTACCATAGAGTAAAGGTTTAATTAGGAATTAGGTTTAATTCACATAGATGTTAATTGAAGTAAAAGTCAATGAAAGTCTGTACTCTCTATTGATGATTGTCTGTACTCTATATTATCTCTCTATAGTCTGTACTCTCTATCAAAAATTTTATTTGTTATGTGACTGAACAAGTAATATAAAACAAAAAAAATTTTAAGTCAATTCCTACTTTTTTTTTTCATTATATTGCAGAAAGGGCATTATAAATAATTTTCAATTAATTTTTTAAGTTTATCTGGCGCCATCTATTGGTAGATATATGCAACTTAAATCTAAAGAAAAACTAAAATTAATTAATTAAATTTAATGAATGAATTAATATACGAAAAAACTGTTAACATCAAGTGTCATCCACTACAAGTTCAAAAAGAAAAAAAATGTATTTGAACTTGAGTGGATGAATAAAAAGTATTTTATGAAAGATTGAAAATTTGAACAAGATATATATAGGGAGAGTGTGAGCTAATAGAAGGAATTGAAAAATAGTCTGCCAGGAGCAGGGAAATCCATTATTATCCGGGTCATATTTACAAAAGAGAAAAATTTGGTGGTATGGACTAATATCACTTTAGATAATCGCGTTAAAGGGCGGCATACTTGATCTAATCGTTCGTTCTTACTAGATACAATTGGTAGCTCCTTCATCCTACAACAACGCAATGCTAGAACTATACAAGAACATGGGCGGAGATTTTTTTTTTTGAGGTGACCACTGCAGACGGGTTGGAAAGTATATTCTCCGGACTTGGACTTGAACTCGATTGAGCATGTTTGGGATTGCTGCACTTAACTCTCTGCCTGCAATCCCAGACAGGTCTTATGACTTGGCACAGTAATGTCGTGGCGCTGCCATCCGCCCACTCTGTGAATGAGACGTGTGATGGAAATTTTTTAAATTTATGTATTATGTGTTTATAAATTTTGTTGCAATTTATGTCTTTTTTTTTTGTTATTATTATTCAGGATTTGAAAATAATTCACACATAATTAAAAAAATTTCAACTTAGTGAATATTGAAATACAATGACAAAAGACATAAATTGCAACAAAATTTATAAACACATAATACATAAATTTAAAATTACACATTTCCCATCAGTTTCCTAATTACGTCTCATTCACAGAGTGGGTGGATGGCAGTGCCACGATTTTGAATAGCTGCCCATTTAAAAACACTATTTTGAGCACTATCACTGTCGAGCCTGTAAAGTTATTAAGCGGCGATCACATTTCATTTTATACATTAAACTTGATACCATTTTGAGTTTTTTTTCAGACAGAGAAAGAGTTTATGGTCTTTCTTTTGCACCTAATATGTGAAGCACTGTTTAATTAACGTTTTTGCTATATTCCACAAATTCCAATTAACAGAAATTTCACAATCATAATATTTCCTTATATTTTGGAAACCAATCTATTTTTGAAAAGCTAAAACTTTTTTTTTTTTTTTAATTATAATACTTAAAACAATAAAAATTCAATTCAATATAATTTGTTAGTGTAAAAGTAATTTTGTTTTACAAATAATAATAAATAAAAAAATGGCATTTCTAAAATATATTTTCTTAATAGAATAAATTAAAGAATTTACGAAAAAATGTATGATTAAAAAATTTTTATGTATAAGAATTAAATCAACTATGATAATTATTTTATAGCTATTGTTTAAAGATATAATTTGAAAAAAATTAATATTTAATAGCAAAAATATTTTACAAAAAGATCAAAATTTACTAACAAATAAAAATTTGTTTTAAAAAAAGGTTTTTATTTAAAAATAAAATATTCGTAAATAAGCATAATTGCTTGACACTTTTTATAAATGCTCAATGTAGAGAGTTTATTTATTTATTTTTTTTTATTTCAACAAGTTTTCAATTTTTAAATAACATTGCGACAAAATAATTCTGTTCATATTCGTTTTGGTGTTTGCCTCTTTACCTTTTTTTTTTAATTGGATTTTTAATTATTCTATTTTTTTTTTTTTTACTCTATTTAATATCTGATGTCGATTTATTTGATTTGTCCTTTATTTTTATGTGATAAAACTTCAGATTTAATGTAGAACAGAAAAATATATTTCTGATATATAAATATATCTTTTTTTATTTTAGATAAGATATTCAAGTTTCATAAGATGTGAAATTATCAAATGTGGTATACATGTATGATAGAAAGCTTTGGGTTTTTTTTTTCCCAAATTCTAATCTTGCAATCTCTATAAATATTTCTTATATAAAATCTGAGATTGAATTACAAAATAATTTAATATAATTGGGCAATGCTGTGTCATATGTGCTATCTCTAAAATTTTTTTTTCTTTTCCTGCTGAAATACAAAATAAATTTAAAACCTTGTTTAAAAATCATTTGGTGGCAAAAACCTAAATATTAAAAAAAATTATAAAAACTTGAAATTATAAAAATCATGCTTAGAAATTAGCATCAAAGTTTACAGTAATGTATTTAAATGTTTATGCAAGAAATAAGACAATTAGAGAAAAACAAATACATTATTAAAACATAAAATCAACATCAACAAAAAATATCGAAGACATATTGCACATAGATAACTTTTTTAATGAATAATATACTATTTGTTATATACAGATGTTGTTATGCTTTGAACTATAAAGGATTGTAATTTTTTTGGTACCTAAATCATAATTTTACTTAACAAGATAGAGGTAGTGTTAAAAAAATGGATTTACATGAAAGTACAAAAATATTTTTAAAACTGAAGGAACAAAATCAACAACAGATTTTAACAGAGTAGAAGAATATATTTTTAAACAATCAAAAAAGTGTAAAACAAAATATCGAAACATATTGAATAATAAAACTATTCAGTTGTGTAGACTTTTCATAAACAATAACATCAAATAAACTGTTAAAATTAATACAACCAGAAAGATAATTTCTATCTTGACTATCAAGACTACTTAACATCAATAATTTTAATGTACATGACAAAACCTTCCAGGAATGAAAAGTGAAACAAAACTATATAAATCACAGATATTTTATAACTCAACATTAGATTCATTTTAAGATAATTTACATTTCAAGACTAGGATTCTCATTATATTCAAAAATATCTATACAGAATTGGCTCTCACTTTACAGACGTAACTCATATCCATCACAGGAAGTTTCCTTTCATTCTCAATAGGAACATTCCATAAAATATCAATATAGCGCCATTTGTTTTCACTATCACAATTTCTCATTTATGAGAAATTGTTGACTTCATCTAGTCTACTTAACATTACAGCATAAATCAATGATTACAACAGTGATTTCGAACTTGTGAAAAATTTTGTTACACAGTATAAATTTTATATAATTTTAAAATTTTGTAATTAAAATAGTATTTTTATTTATCATAGAAATTTCCTTTACTGCTTTTCCTTTACTGCTTCATTTCAAAGTATTGCAAAATATACATGTATATCAAAGATACAAGCATACTTATTTTGCTTGGAGGAAAATCCACATCCAAAAATTTATTTACATTTCTTCAAAATTACTGGAGAAAAATATTTTTTTAAAATATGATATAAGAAAATCTCCACTTTTTTTCAGCCCTTGTTAATGGTAATATCTGCCTAATTAAATAAAATATTTAAGGTTGTTACCTAGCAAAAAAATTTTTTAATCAAGATTCACAAAAACAAACTTACAATTTTGAATTACTTTAGTATATTCTAAAAAAAACACACACATAATTTAACATTAGTAATTAGTATAAACTTCAGCATTTTTAAAATTTAGTATTATCATTTCATACTATTAAATCTTTTAGATTCCTATGTTTTGAAAAGTAAAGATTATCAGAAGAACAAAATGTCATATCCAAAGTATTACATAGCTGGTTTTTCAGTGCCTATACCAACTAAGTTGAATTATTTCTATATAATGCATTAGTGAACATCTAAATATAGAAACATATTTATTTTTTTAAAAATAGAATCTGAACAAATATTTAAGAATAATATATAGAGACATTTGTTATTTACCTTCTTAAGATAACCAACATAATTTTTAGAAAACAGAATCATTTACGATACAAATAAAGTATTTAATATGTGTAAAATACATTGTATTTATATGCACATATATGAAAGATTTCCTTTACAATAACTTAAAAATTAAATTCAATATTATGTATAAAATAGACAATACTATGTTTATATTATAAATATTGTACTATATCACAACTGTCATATATTATGTCATTTCAATAATGCATAATTCAAATATAAGTACAATAACCAGTACAAATGCTAAGGAATAGCATCCAAATCTTGTCTAACATTTTTATTCATACTTTAAATTTCCTAGATAAAAACAATAAGTTATTAATGGTGCATACCGAATAATTTTTAATTTTTTTAAAAAATGCTGCCAGGAATAAGTGAAGAACAAAGAAAATAAATTTTCAAGAAATATTGAGCAAGTCCACATAGCACAGTTAGAAGCATTTAATATTACCTAACAAACACAAAAACTTTTGACTTACATTGTAGAAATATTTTTTGTTATTTAAAATATGCCTCAAAAGGCAGATACAGCAAATTTATTATCAATAATATACCATTTAATTTTTTTTCCAATTATATAAATGCTTAATTGTGATTAATAAAATTGTACTATTTGGATCCATGAATAATCTTGAAATCATTCATAGTTTAGTATATATTTATGAACTATTAATTTTTTCTTTAATACGTTCTTTGTACCTGCGTTTTTTCGTAATTATAAAAAATTATAATTCAAAAAACCTTTTATAAACGAATATGAAATGCAAATTAATATAATTCAAATACATGATATAAGTATCATTTTCTGATTACACATAAATCTATGATGAAATTACAAAATAACACCAAATATATTTTCAAAAAGCCTTTTGTACTGTTATAATACAAAATTGCAACTTCTTTTACACCAACAATGATATTATCTTCAGAATTTCAACAAAATATTTCTTTCACATATAGAAGAAAAATGTAATGAAATTAAAAAAAAAAATAATTAAATTTACTAATATAGTAAAATATAAAGAAAGATAAATGAAATGATTACATACAAATTATTGGCACAAATATGAAATATTTACAAATGTGAACAACTTGAAATAAATAAAAATATCATTTGTTTGTGCTTAAGGTCATAACCCTTCAAATAAATTTCTCAACTAAGTTTTCAGCTTTGTGATTGCAACATATAGTTTGTAGTTTTGTCTCAACTTTTTAGTACAGAAATTTTGTAGCTGACATTTGTTTTCAAACTGTTGTCTATATTTATGATATATGAGCCTCTTTTGTGTTTCAAAATATTAATCCAACAAAAAATTTTTTTTCAACTTAATGAAAATTGTCAAAAAATGATTTATTAATAAACATGCACAACTATAAAAAAAAGTCAAACCCAATCTGTATTTTAAAAAAAACACTAGACGATTTTATTACAGGTCAAAATTAAAAAAATATTTCAAATTTATTGTAATTTCATTAGAGCAAAATGCATTCAATTTAATTTGAAATCTATATATTTAATGTTTTTTTTTAGACAAATGTTTCAATACCTAAAAAAATTTATGAATTATTTATAAAATAAAATTTTATCTATTAGAACTTACTTCCCTTTCTAATAACAGACAAAAAGTTATATTTTATACTGCCTTTTTTAGCCACTAAAATAAAAACATTAAAATAAACAATCACTTGGATATAAAATATAATAAAACAATTTAACTTTTGAAAAATAAATATTTTTAAATTACATTAGAAGTGAAACTTCAAAAATAATAACATTTTTTTAAACTTGATTTTTAAAAATTGGCCTAATTCAATTAATATTTGTACAACACTAAATGTACTTTGTTCTTACAAGCAATTTTAAATATTTTGCCAAAAATGATCATGATAGCATTAAAATGTTATTGTCATAATTAATGATTTTTTTTTATCAGATAAATGCTACAGATTAAAATTTATTTTATCAAAGCTCTTATTAAACAATCACAGTTTCCCATTTCAATTAAATTTAAATATTTTGCAGATACCTCTTAAAAATTTTAGTATCCACTTCACTGATTAATGATGTTATTTATTCTTTTTAATAAAGAAGTAAAATCCTTACAACCACAAACTTTTTATATGAATATTAGTTTATTTTGTATCAGCAAATATAATTGAATATTGTTGTACAATTCATTTCAAAAAATAATTTTAAAATCTTGACGTTTTAATTTTGAAAATCACCCAAGTAACCTTTATCATTTTGTAATTAATTTATCAAACATTTGTACAGTAAAGAGTGGATATTTTCAAAATAATAGGTATTTATTGTGCAAATTCAAAAGATTCATTTTGTGCAGTTTCAGATGAAGGGATGTTTTCAAAAAACATATCAAGCTCATTGTACAATTCTTGGTGAATAGTAGCTTCAGAGGTACAGTCACGGACTGTGAATGAAGATACAATAAGAAGCTGATCCTTCTCACTTTCACATTGGTTGCCTTTATCAAAAAACATTTCAGAAAATGTTTCCGATGCTTTCTTTTTGAAATTACAATCTTTAGACATTGAAGCAGGAATACCATTATCTTTTTTAAATTTAGTATCCCACAAATTATTATTGAGCAACTGCCATTTTTCTCTATCACATTCGGAATAAGCATGGGAAATATTTGAACAATCCAATTTTGAAGGAAATTCATTTTCAGGATCTTCTTCGAGGATGTTTTTTAAAATATTTAGCTTCTGAAATCCCATTACTTCAGTGTTACTGACATCACTTCCAAATAAATCATTGCCACAAAATTTTTCTCTCTTTGGTGAGAAGCCATTACTGTAAGTAGTAGTTTCTTGTGCAATTTCTTGACTATTATGAAAAGCACCATTTCTAGATGAGTTTAAATGATATGAAGTGCCATTTTGGTGAGCATTGTTAACATCAGGCATTCTAATAGGCTTATCTTCAAAAGGATTATGCAAAGGACTTAAAAAATTATCTTTCTTAAAAGGAAAACCCAATAAAGCAGGATTTAATTGGTCATATGAAATATCCATATTCTTATGTGACACACTTTCATTCTTTTTGTAAAAAGTCCTGTGTGTTGGAAAAGCATTTATAAAATTTGAATTCTGATATTCAAATGGTACCTGATATGAGTTATGAATAGAAGATGATAGTTCATTTGTTTGTACATCACTACATGATTTGTAAGAATCTATAGGTTTTATGCAAGAAGCTTGATTTTGCCATCTCATATCATGGATAGGCGCCATAAAAGGCTGAGGTATTTCATTGCTTAGAGACAAACTCAAATCCTTACTATCTTCACCAAAATAGTTACAATAACTACCATTATGGGCATTTTTTAAAAAATTAGTGGGATATTGAGCTGATTTTGGATCTTGAATTCTTTCAGAATTTAATGAAGGAGATAACAAATGAACAGAGTTTTTATGTTTAATAAGTGGTTTATTTACAATGCAATCATAAGTTTGATTATAATGATGTCCATTTATTTTTTCAAAATCATTCACAGTAGATTGTTTGACAATTTGCTTATCAACCATATAATCATTAGTTCCATTACATATATCCATTTTTTCATAATTGACTAAAGGGGTATTATTTTCGAAATTTGAATTGCTAATCTGAGCAAAGTTATTTCCTCTAAAAATTTTTAGTTTCAAATGTGATTGCTGAATACAAGAATACCCATTCATACTGTTTAATGAATTAAAATTGTCTTTAGAATCATTTGTAAACTTTTCTAGGGATTTAGAATGCTCTTGTATGAATGGATGTCCATCATTAAAATCATTTTGGCATTCATCTGAATTTTGTGTATGATTTTGATTATAAGAGCATGTATCAATTTTTTCATAATCCTTTGCAATAGTATTGTTCACTGAATGATTAATTTGAGCAATTTTACTTTCTTTGCAACTTTCAGTCTTAAAGAGCGATTGCTTAGAGTACTCATTTTCATTATGAGCAGAATTAAGAATGATGTTGGATTCACTTGAACTTTTTAAGGACTCAGATTGATCATTTACTGATTGATGTACATTATTTTCCTTGAAACTTTTCTTGCAGCTAATGAAAGCTTGTCCTTTAGTTAAAACAGATAATGATGATTCGTCATAATCTGATTTATTTTCTTGTGCTTTTTCAAGCATTTGCATTGCTTTCACACTTTGGGCACTGTAACGTTTATGAAATTTTTTTAATTCTTCTGCTCCTTCATCATCACTAAAAACAAAGTAAAATAAAAAGAAATTAGCCAACACATAAAAAATTTGCTGTATAATATTTTTGCAGATAATTTTTAGAAGTGTTTAAGTGATACTTTTTCATTCTTAATATAAAAGCTTTTTAATTTAAAATGCTTTTCATCACATAATCGTTTGTGCAGTCGGGTGGAAAGAAAAAAAAAAAAAAAAAAAAAAGACATCCTTAATTGCTTTCATAATTAACATTAAATTTTTATATAAGTAGTATCATAGGGAACTAATATTGCAATGCGGTTGATTAATTAACTAATAATAATAATTTTGTTAAACAATGTTTAATTAATCAAATAAATTAATACAATTAATTAAAAGTTCTCCATTACTAAAACCTGAGATTTTTAGGCAATTGCTTCATATGATAAATACTATACTCGCCAATTTTTCTGACATAATTACAATTAATTTTAAAATTCAAGAAAGGGCTCATATTCAAAATTACAATAATTTCATTCTTTAACTGAAATGTTACCATCTTCTTTTATGATTACGAAGAAAAAAACAAAAAATACTTGCAATATTTTATTGAAAAACAACAGTAAGTGATTGAAATTATTTATCTAAATACTAATGATTACACATTTCTATTATTTTATCACAATTATAACATTAGAGTCAATAGCATCTTTAATGACAACCTCTTATAAATGAATGAATGAGTGAGTGAGTGATGAATGGTTAAAAGGCTTTATGAGCCCACTCAATAAAATTACTTCCATTTTTTGTAGGAGACTAAAATTTTCTAAGTTAAATGATATCAAGTAGCTAAAGAGGAAGATAGTTATTGTTTTTTAACTGCACAAGATCGACTAATGAGCAGCTTCAAATCAAAGGCAGCTTTATTAAACGTCCTTTTAAATATATATCGCAATATGGCGGGTGCAAAAAAAGGGAGTTATCTTTTCTGCATTGTTTATTGATAATTGATAACAATGAAAGGATTATTTGTAAGATTGTCGATAAATGGAAAACTTGTTTTAAATTTTTTAAAAAAGGAATTGAATAAAAGATTAATTATTAAGAATTTTTAATTTTATAATAAAATAATTTAAATAAAAAAATTGTGTTAAATGGGATTAAAAAATGTAGTTAAATTAAATTAAAATTAAAGAGTTTGATGGTTACAATGTAATAATTCAAATTATCATATAATTATTATTTGGTGGCTATTTAAATAATTTATTACTTGAAATTCATTTGCAAGTAATTCACTTTCTATTAAATTATTTTAATAATGAATTAATATTTTCAATTATTTTTTTTCATAAAAAATCTTACAAATATTTTATTAGAGTATTTTATAAAAGGATATGACCAAATCGCAGTTTAGGGCTCATTTGCAATATATATTATAACCACATTTAATATTTAATGTTTATCAACCATTAAAAGTTTTAAAAAATTTCACTACAATTATGTTTTTAATATTGGAAAAAAAAATTTCCTTTTGATTCATGCAAATGATTAAAAAATATATTAATTAGAATGCAAGATATGAAAGTTTCATTTAACACTGAGAAAATCCATTTTTGAACCTTATATCTCCAACACTTTTAATTAGATCTCATGAAAAAAATTATTATACACTAAATTCATAATACTGAATAGATTCAGCTGAAAATCACCAAAAATAATCAAAAATTTTGAGTAGCAGTAAATTAATCATAAAGATTAATTTTGTTAATCTACTGTATTCACCATGTTAGTGCCTTTCAAATCAATTACAATGATACCACCACCTATGTGATAGTCTAATGATAATTGTTATATGCTCATTAATAACATATTTTATTAAAAAAAATTTTTTTTTTTAATTAGCAAAGCAAGAATTATATTAAGTTCAAAAATTTAATTAAACAAAATTTTTTTAATTATAATTTAAACAATATAAAATATTAATATTACACAACGAATATAGGTTAATATTAATAAAATTATTTTTTTTAACCATTTTATAATGACAAGTTCAAAGGAAAAAGAAATTTTCAAATAACTTTAGGAAATAACCTTAAGGGTATTTATAAAAGAAAAATAATTTTAAAATCGACATATATCTTTTTATTAATAAAATGATAATAATTGCCTGATAAAGTATTTTACATTTTATATTAATAAGGCGTTTAATGATTAATTACCTAGTTGAATCCATATTATTTGGTTATTTTTATGTTTTAATATTTTTTTCAATTATAATTTGTTTGAATGTTTTGCTTTAGACATATTTTATTTAAAATATTAACAAAATAACTTGATGCTTTTTAAGGCAAACAATAAGAAAAAAAAATTATTAAAAATTACACTTTATAACATAAAGTAGTACTATTTTCAATGCAGAAAAATGTTGGTAGCATTTATTACAGAAAGTTATTTACTATAATTATTGATAGCAATGTTTCAAAACTGTTTTGTCTAAAGACGTTTTTAAAAATTTAATATTGTATTCAATTCTTTTTAAATAATTAAGAAAATACATATTTATAAAAATATTTTAAAAACCCACTTTTTATTTCTAGCAAATTTTATCTACAACTTTTAAATGTCAATAATAAAATTAAAAAAAGATTTTGAATTTCAAAAAAACTTTTTATTTCTCAATTATCTAGTTCAAATGCAGTTAAAATCTAATTTTTAAATTTATAAAAAACATTGTCAAGAAAAATTCTATAAGATACAATTCTATGTTTCCATCATGTAACATACACTATATGTAACAAGAACTCTACAATATCATCCCATTTTAAAAATAAATTAATTTCATTATAATATAATTATCTAATTTAGAAGTTTTATTCTTTAATTAAAAATAATGAAAACACAATTATTTTTCCCAAAATTTAACTTTCTTATTCCATAATAAACAAAAATTTCTTATGGCTTAGTAAAAATTAAAATTTTTTATTTTAAACAAAGAAAGTTTGAATAGCATGTAACATAATAACACAATGTAATATTAGAATTTCAAAGTTTTTAAAATTGAAATAAGCATAGACAGTAAATCATAAATTTTAGATTGACAGTCGAAATTAAAACTGCATCACAAAATTTTAACTATTATCATTGTATCCCTTACTGTAGCAAATATATAATGTATTCATACACAAAAACTACTTTCATTGAAAAGAATCCTAAAATGCAGTTGGGATTTAAAACAAAGTCATAAATAAGAAAAATTGAAATATTACCTGAGCCATTTGTTGTAGCAAATAAAATGACTAATTTCATTTGATGATTCTTTATAAACAATCTGTCCTTTGCTTTGTAAATAAATATATTCTGAATTGATTGTTCTCAATCTATATGTTATTACTCCTGTTCCATTATTACTTGAAAACACTAAAAGGACACAAATGAAAAATTTGCAAAATTACTTATCTAAATGAAGAATTTTGAACTTGAATAAAATTTCTAGTTTCAATCCCCCCTTTCCTTGATTTGTCTCACATTTATTATAAATTAACTTTTCAACATACAATTATCAACTACAACTTTAAACTATTGAAGAATTTATTTATTTATACTGAAGTAACTTCAAACTAACTCCCTCACAATTATAAACAACAATGAATAATTAAACAAGAAATTATAAATCCATATGCACAAGTCTGTATTTGTAATAAAAAAAAAAAAAAACAATAAAGATCTAACTTTACTTTTATAAAAATGCAAAACAAAAATATAAAAAAGTCATAAAAATAACTAATTGTATGTGGCAAATGCCAATGAATAAGTTGCATAGAATAATTTGTTATTGTAACATAGTAACTTGTAGTTATTAACCGTGCACCATACTTTTTACAAAATATTTTATTATACAGTAACAGCATAAAATTTATATTGTGTAACATTAAAGAAAATGATATAAATTGAATTATTTATAAATTACTTATACATAACTTGCTAATTATAATTAAATTTTTGTTCCCTTTAATTGACATGATACATAAATTTTTTGATATTATATTAGCACAAATAAAAAAAATCTAATCATAAAATTTTCTTTTATAAATAAATATATACAATTTAAAACTTACTATCTCGTTGAGCAAACTGAGCAATTGGCACATCAGATTCAAAAATATACTCATAAGCTGACTTTTGTAGTACATCCTTTGGCATATAACCAGTAATAATTGAGATTCTGGTAAATAATTAATAAATTAAATTATGTACAGAAAATTTAAATAAATTAATATAATATTCTTATAATTTTAAGAAAATAAAAGTAACATATATATTTATATAGTGTTAATAGTCAAAATTATTTATTATTAAATTACTCAAAGTACAAGTGATTTGTTGCATAATTAAAAAAAAAAAAACTTACCTGTGATCTGCATACATAATTTCTCCAGTCACTCCATGAATGGTAACATAGACATTTGGATTTGTCAATAATGAATTGTCTGGATTATGTTTTACAGGTTCAACAAACATTAATAAAACTGCAGATGATCCAAAATCTTTGTGTTTTACTAAAAAGAAATAATTAAAATATTTCCAAAATCAAAAAAAATCAACATTCAAATAAAGATATACATGAAAAATAAATGCAACCTAAAATGTTTCTTTAAAATTATATTAACCGTTTCATACTTAACATATTTTAAAACTACAAAAAATGTCTATGCTTACAATCATCCTACTAATGCCATTATAAATAATTAAGAGTTGCCTTAAATTCCTCTTAAGCTGTTGAGAACAATATGCTATTCTTCGCAGAAATAATAATAATAATAAAAATATTCAAATGCTGTATTGTACAATTAAAAATGACAGAATATATTGATTGCTCCAAAATTTCAATTCATTAACCTGGCTCCTTCCTTTTTTATTATCTATTACACATTGATCCAGGCTTTCAAATGCAAGATTATTTTCTTGCTTAATTTTATTATTTTGTTAAATAAAATACTATCTTATAAATATAGATGGAAGCTACCTAAAAATGACGGCTAAATAAAAATCAATTTTTGGCAAGCAGAAATTGGTTCAAATTTCTATTCATTAAAACTAGTAGCCAGTATTCATATGTAAGTTTAATGAAAATATAATAACAATATATAGCAAATAATTGAGTAAATCTCAACAAAGTACTTAATAAAATATATTCCTTAGTAATTTTAAAAATTCTATTATGTTAGCAATAAATCAACTTATTAAAAATTCGAAGCAATTAATTTAATATTGTAAATAATTATTGAAATTAATAATTATTATTTTATTAAAGCACATAGTAATCATTTTTATACAAAAACTTATTAAGGATTATTAAATATAATTATAATTATTATAATATTATTAAATATAAAATAGTTAATTTAAGCACTCGCTTATAGATGTAACAAGTGCTTAAAATGAAAAGAAAAGTACTGTTTTAAGTACTTCTAAACAGATGATAGGAAACTGAATTTTAAGCCAAAGAAAAAGCATATTTTTAAGTCTGTTATAAAGTAAATTCTAATTTTATATTGATTTGATTTATATCATTTTATGTTGATTATTTATATTGACGAATATTTAGATCAGTAAATTTTATGCATAAAAGATATGATAAGCATAATATTTATGGTCTTGGTCTACAGATAAAAAAAGTGTAACGTATCATGGCAAATACCTCCCATTAAAAGCACTATTTTTGTAGAAAATAAAAAGGTATTTGATTTGATAAGCTTTTTATATTAATGTAGATAAGGGAGTTAATTATTTATCAGAGTTTGTGTACAATATTTGAAAGTTGTTAAGTCAAATATATTTCTAAAATTTGTGAATTGTATAATCACTTTTTATATTATTAACCAGATGAAATTCATAAATACAAGTTATACATGTTTTCGTTTAAACAAAATTAATAATTAATAGTAATAAGTTATTTTTTCATACAAAATGAATTTTTTCTTAATTTCTATTATCATTTTGAAAATCTTAAGAATTTCAAATCTTTCAGTCTATACATTAAAATATTTTTTGATGGACAAAGTTGTAAATATTTAATATTTTGAAACAATGCACATAAAGTAAAAAAAAATATATATATATATATATATATATAATACTTATTATAAAATAAATAAACTTACTCTTCTTGCTTTTTGCAGCAGCTTTATCATCCATAGTTTGCTCTTGTAATAAATCATTGAAATGGACAGAAATTCTGAACGACATTTTCTGATAGCTCACATCATTGGTACGGGGCAACGGACGCTTCTGTAGGTGCAATCTAATTAACTTTGATGTTTTTTTTCCTATAATAAGAAGGGAAAAAAATTATTTACAATTTTATAATTTTGATTATACAAATTTTTTTCAACTAAGGAATCATCTTAAAAAAAATTCATTACAATTTTACGAAATATATAAGACACATTTTATTTTTATAATGAAATAAACAATACATTTTTTTAGAAATAATTAAATAACACAATGAAAGTAATTTTAATATGAAAATAGTATTCATAAATAGTCAAACCAGAAATGACAGTTGTAATGCAATAAGATGTTCTATTCATAATAAATAATTATATCTTACATTAAATCTGACAATAGAGTATTCTAGATGTAAAAAAGGTTATTTACATAATTTAAAAAAAGATATATCATGTTCACTTTGCCATTATAATCTAATTATTTACTATAACCAAACAGGAAAAATGTATTTTGCAAAGCATAATATTTTAAGTCAATAAGTAGACATAGTTTTTTTAATAAAAAATTTTACATGAATATAGGAAGGAATAAAAATAACTTAAATAAAATGCTTATAAAAATTCTCTTTTAATTTATAATGAGAGACTCATCATCATCAGTGGCGCAACAGCTCCATGGTGGGCCAAGGCCGTCTGCCTGCTGGCAGATTTCTAGACAGATGTTTTCTTTTCACAGGGTAGGGTTGTCAGCATTACGCCCAACGCTCTACAGCCGTATTAGACAGCCTACAGTTTAAAGTGGATTCTGAATCACTACAAACATCCATGGCACCGCCGGGATTTGAACCCGAAACCTGTGGCACCAAGCGCCAGAACGTTAATCACTCGGCCATCAGGCCCCAATAATGAGAGACTAGTTAAGGTTTAAATATTCCCTTTTTTTAATAAAAATAATGCAATAAATTTCTTTTCTGTAAAAACTATGTAATTTTCATATTTAACTTGATAATGCAGTTCAATAATAAAAATTTAAAAAATTAGGACGAGCTACTGTGTCATTAAAATTCAATTACTTTTTAACCACATTTTTACCATTCTAATCACTGGAATAAGAATCTCATTTTATAAATATGATAAATATTGGCAAAAGATTTATGTCATTACCTGGAATATAATAATGAGTTATCTAACATTGATTAAAAAGCTGGTAAAATATATAAAAGAAATAAAAAGCTACAGTTATTTTTCTATTTAGTTAGAGATAAAACAATCAGCAAGGAATAAAAACAGTTATATATATTATAATAATATAAAAACATAACTTAGCAGGCATCAAATTTTTACAATTCAATATATTTATTAAGAAAAATTTTTACTTTTAAAATGGAAAAAATTTACTGTATAAATATACACATTTATATTTTATAATTTTGAAAAATAACAACGTATACAATTTCTCATCAATGTAATATTTTTTAATTACCTTTTTTATAACGAGAAATAATAGAATTAACTTTTCGTTCAAAAAATGAGAGTTCTTCTGGATGCACATAGTTGTAAATGCACTGACCCATAAAATCTATCTGTTAAGTAAAAGAAAAAAGCACAAGTTTCATTATTAAACTCATGTAATTATCTAAATTTTTAATTTAAAACCAAACAAAAATTTAAATTAACAAAGTAGCATCAAAAAGTGTTATAAACTTATAAATTTCGATGAAATATTGCTCTATAATAATTACTATTTTAGAATGAGATTTTTGTATAATATCTACAAACTTTTCTTAATAAAACTATACTAAATATTTTGAGAACATGATAAAATTTTTCTTTTTTTTGAAAAGCAATCAAAAATTAACAAAAAATCTTCATATGCTTGCAAGAAATCTTTACATATTAGTAAACTTTCTAGAATCCATGTCAATTAGTACTAAGTTTGATATCCCACAGCAATTACAATGGCTTTTAAATGACTGATCATAGAATTCACAGACAGATTTTTAAAAAAAATTGTCAGAATTGTAAGAATTTTAATCACTATTCCTCCATTCTGTGATCATTACTGTTTCTAGTTCGATTTTCGTTTTAATATTGAGCTTCGTATTCTAATCACTAGTTCTTTCAAAATATATACCATTGGGTTTAGTAACCAGAACTCAGTAACTGATGCAATGTTTTTAGAACATATGAACAATTAGATAAATTTTAAGTCATGTGCCATAGGATTATTATTGCAACAAAAAACAAAGTTGTCTCTAATATCCAAATTTTGAACTTTTAAATAATGGGCACCATTTATTAAGGCATTAAAAAAAAATACTAAATTACATAATCCTGATGCTGGTATGCATCCTCACCATTATGTTTTTGTGTGATTAGGTTCCCAACAATTTTTCACCACACAATTATACATCCACTGGAACCAAAAATATTAATTTGCTTTTAATTGTTAAGCAAGACAAAATTTCAATATGTTTTGGGCTTATTTATCATTTATTTCATGAAGGAAAGCCTAAGCATGTTCTTTACACTTACAAAAACATTTCCTTCAGGTAGAATGCCCAAGTAATCCTATGTACAGAGTATTCGTCAAACAGATTTAGGTGAAATTGAAGCAGATATTTTATAGAAAATTTCCGAAAAATGCACGGTTGAGTACTCAAGTATAACTTTTGTGATTATGTTCAGACAACTTTTTCATATTTTTATATATATATACATCATATACTGCATTATAGAATGGAATAAATGTACTAATTTAGGAGATATTTTGAATTAATTTACCATTGCTATGATGAAAAATAACCAGTTATGAAATACTTTTCTTTATGACTACAAACCACAATTAAATAATAAATATAATATAATTATTAAGCTGGTGGGAACAGTATGCAGCCAAGCAATTTTCTGTATGTTACAAACATTTAAGTGTAAAAAAGAAGCAAAGTATATTAATACTTTTGGGTGCCACTGCATATGCATAAATATTACAAATTAATCTGCATATGCTTAATATTATCTGCATATTTATGCTCAATGAAATGCTCTCTGCACATTAATTTTTTCACATTATCTTGGAAAAAAATTATATAATTAGCAGATTTTTATATAACATCAGGCTAATTCTAATTCACAATGAGGGGAAGCATATGTATAAATTAAATAATTTACTTTAATAATATTGGAGAATAAAAGATTAAATAAAAATGCTATTCAATATGAATAGCATTTAATTGGAAAAAAAATTTGATTGCAGAATATAATTTTCCTTACATAAAACACATTCCTAATTTTATTTTATTACAAATGAAAGTCTAATTTTGTTGTTAATACAAACAATAGAATATTGCCTCATCTAAAATCTTTATACTGAACTCTTTTTTTTTTTTTTTCCCGTTATGACATATATCAGCTGTCATATATAAAAACAATTCAATTCAGAACTTTTTATAAACTCAGAATGAAAGTTACAAAAATCATTAGTTCTGAAATTATATACTAAATAAAATCTTAATGAAGTAATACCAAATTTTAAATGAAAAAATTTATAAGTAGAAATAATAAATGTTCCAACAAAGAATATACAATAAATATATCTCAATAATATATAATTAATACATTTCAAAAAACATTTTTCTTAAAAATTGCCTCTTGAAGATAGAAAATGAAATCATATTTAATAACAGAACACATTCAGCAATTAAAAACTAGTTTATAAAAATCCTTTTAATGAAAAAGCAATATTAATTTTAAGTTTTTTTTTTTAAACAATTAAAACTTTTATTTCCCATTCTTTTTTTTACTTACTATAAATATTTATATGACATTGCAACAAAACCACTTACATTTTGATAACCAGCAAAATATTCTATTGATTTTGAACAGAAAAGAACAGTTCCACTAAAAGTAGTTACAACAGTGAAACCTCCAATATCCTAAAAAAAAATAATATATGATTCGACTTTTCTGAATTTGCATGTAAATATAGAAATACAGAATTTGTATATAATTGAGAAATATAGAATACTGCATTATGGAAAAGGAAGAAAAAGTATAATTTCAATCAAATGGTGTTTAAATTTCAAACAGCAAATATTATATCTGCTATTTAAAGAAAATCTACATCTATAGTAGTTGAAATAGGAGTATGAAAAATCATATAGAATGTTAAGAATCAAATATGACACAAAAAAAAAAAAAAAATCAAGTAAATGATAATTATTATACAATGAAACCCCAAAAAACCAACTGCTTTAATATGAAAAAATTCATCACATCTTTTACAATAAAACATGAAAATAGCGGTTAATTGAGGATGGGTATATATATTTTTTTTTATTCACATATTGCATAATATATAGTTCAAATAGGTTTTTTTTATACATCAATATAAATAAATAAAATCGTCATAATTCTAATAATTTATCCTTCAATGAAAGTGCAATTAATTTTTTTGTCTTTCTTTCAATTTTACAGGGACTGTGAATTAATTTTGAGTGATTTACAATAAATAGCATATCTTATGCTATATCGCATCATATACTTTTATAACTATATTCATGTCAAAGCTCTGTTTTACTTTTTATTATGTGTCATTTTGTTGAAGTGTAAACAACATATTTTTTCTCAACTTCAAAACTTGACGAGGTGCTTTATTTATTTATGCTCGTATGAGCTGCTTTATCTCAATTTATTCTACGTTGTTAAGAAAAAATGAATGGAAAATAAGTTAAAGATAATAAATATCCTCAGGTACTCTGCAAAGTTTGACTATTCCAAAGTTAAAATTGAGTTCAATTTTTTTTTCTAAACGATCTCTTAGAAGTTTGATAACTCGCGTGGATTGAAAATTACAATTTCGGAGTAGCCGAAATGTTGGGAGACTATCAGATAAAATAATGTAGTAGTATCTTCGAGTACAAATGTAGAGATTGAAAAAATCAGCGCGAAGGTTTTACCAGTAAAAAATCTACTATAATTTGATATCGTGGCAGATTAAGATTCTTGAGAGAAAAAATTAATACACGATATTGACTTTTTCTAATTTTTTTCTTTATATTGATCAAAACGGTTCTTGATTAAATGATGTGGTAGCTGTTTAAGTTTGAAAGTGTAAATAATCTTGATAGAAGTAAATTTTATAATTTTTACCAATTGGATTTAGATTGGGAATTAAATAAGAAGGAGGAATGTGTAAAATTTTCATAAGGTTAAGCGAAAAAAAGTCTGAAGGGAAATCGGATGCTTCAAACGGAGTGGAGGGGATTCTCTAATCTTAGATATTTAAAGAGACGGGATGCGATAGGGAAGAGGGAACAATATGCTAATGAGATATCCAATTTAATAAAGAAGGGGGGAAACAGCGTTCTTATCTCCGATATAGTTTTCTTAGAATGCTCTGGTAAACCAAAATAGTTCGTAGATCATGAATTGGAAACATTCTTCATACAAGATCCATGTCAAACACAAGAAGAACTTGGTGAATTGTCGAATGTTAACCACACAACAGTTTACAACCATCTAAACATTTCCTTGCTTTTGAATCATACCGAGTGCATTTAAATGCGCTCGGTATGATTCAAAAGCAAGGAAATTAGGTGCCATACGAATTTGAAGCCGAGAGAATGGCCACAAAATCAATTCACAGTCCAAATATCATACATCAATAAAACATTATTTTGATACATGATTTGCAGCTAAATATTTATTTGAGCTCCCATTAAAAAAACTATTTGAGCACAAAATTGCAACAAAAACAAAAAAAAAAAAAAAAAAAAAATCTGAAATAATCTGAAACCTTTGATGAAAATAATATGATGTCATTATTTGGAATTTAGATAATGAACAATATAATAAAAAATTTTTGCTATTAGTTTTGATACAGCACTAAATATAATTAGGAATTTTGTGGCATATTGCTAGTCATTTATTGTAGAATTTTAGTAAATAATAGGAATTCATGTTTTAACCTTTACAAAAATGTTTTAATGTTGCACGATACAGGATAAACGGAACTTAAGAAAGTTAATTTAACCATTATTTAACTAAAATGACAGAACATACGCACATAATAATTATTATGAATAATATGAAAATTTAAAATTTATAAATGAATTTTTTTAAAATTTACTTTTATTTATTACTTCAAGATTTAAAAAAAGAGCCGTTGAATTTCTTTACAGTTATTTGTAATACCTCATGCAAAAAATCCACAATATAAATAAAAATGTTATAATTTTAGTTTTTTTCAGCATAATCTTTTGAAAAAATTATTATTTTTTATTTCGAATGCATAAAACAACATACTCACCTTTTCTAAATTTTGTAAATATGATGCAATTGGAGGTGGAAGAGCTTTTGTCTTGTTTCTAAAATACTTAGGATTCAAGCAGCCTATGAACAAAAAGATTATTAATACGTAAAAAATAGTAGCCATCATATTTTTACAGAAAATGCATAAATACAAGATTTTTGAAAATAAACATCAAATACAATTCCTTTCGTACCTAATTTTTTTTAATTAAATGATATAATTTTTGAACGAAAATTTTTTAATATAACTAAGTTATTAGGTTTTTTTCCTAATACTTTCGAGGACGCTTTCACTAAAAGTGCTGATAGCCAAGAACTGAATTTGGCAATAGCTTGGCAATCGTCAAGGAAGGATAAAAAGTTCAACTTATTGCCATTAGAATTTCAAATGGAAAGTTTTTTTTTATGGCAGTATTACTGTTCCATCCTGTAAATAATAAGGAATTAAATTAAGTTCAATAAGATAATACTTTAAGAAAAAAAAAAAATTAACTGAGACACAATGATAATAATGAATATATATATATATATAAGAAGGTAGTGGATACGGCTGAACTATGAAATATATATATATATATTATTTATTTATTTATTTCATAGTTCAGCCGTATCCACTACCTTCTCGAATTTTGAAATTTCAAAGCAATTAGAGAAATCGTAACTTTTTTTCTATTATACGATCCATCGTGTAAATAATATGAAATTATAAAGTGCAAAAATAACTAATTAACAAATTAAGCAGGTATAAAGGATACTACAAATAACGGTTGTCACAGAAAAACCATTCTAAAATTAGAGTAAATGACGTCAGATGTGTGTTTTCTATGAACAAATTCTGAATTTCATAGAGCGGAATAGTTAGTTTTCAGTTTAAAACGACTAGAGGGGGAAAAAAAAAACCAACTAGCACTTTCCGCAATTCTGCAGAATCTCCATTATCTGGTGGAAATCAAACTTAATGAGATTTGAAAATGACGATGTTAGGTAGCCTGTCTCGTTAGATAATCTGTCGGGATGCCAAAATGTTTCACTTTTAGAAAGACAACAACAGTTTGTGTAAATGCCAAATACATCTAACACATGTTAGTCAGAAGTCTACAAGGTCGCTCAAAATTGCAAGAAGGTGGCTGCAGTAGTGTTGACAAAAATAAATATGGAAATTATAGCTATTGAGTGTTGTAAAATTAGAAAAGAATGTTTGGAGTAGTTGAAAAATTAGAAATAACTGAATGGGTAAATTGAAGTGAAAAGTGGGATAAAAATTTGAAATATTATGGATGCATTGATTATAAAAGGGATTTATTATTTGTAATTAACATACAAAAGTTATGGAGAGTATGTATTTATTGATAACTACATTATATGGCAAAAAGTGATTGAATGGAACTTCGAAAATGTTTAAATCGAAAATCATTAAGTGAAATTGTTCAAATACTTTTACACCAACAATTTAAACATATGAACTTTTTTATAATTATTGAATATATTTATGTCTGCCTTGTATTAATACACGGTAGAAAGTTTTTTCCCTTCGTATGAAAAAGTTGTGTAAGAGAGAAAAAAACTTAAAAACATAGTAAAATTTAAAAAGTTCAGTCAAGAATTTTCCACCTGGAAAATTAAAGTCAACGCATTTAAATTAGCTTGTCTACTATGCATTCGAAAACATATCTTTCCTTCCCTTGGTTGTGTTACTCTTTTCAGCCAATCCAATCTATCCTTTGAGTTATTGAATACCAGTACTTAGGGTTGTAACTAGACCCAAAAGTATCATTCAATTGCCACATTAAAGACGCAGTCGCGAAAGTAACAGGTGCAGTATTAAGTTCAATCATTTAATTTCTCGAAAGAGTTGTCTAGTAATCAAACACATGCTTTTACTTTACAAATCCATCACCAGATCTATTCTCCTCTACAGCTGTTCCATTTGGACTTCCACCTAACTCATTAACCAGACAAGATAGCAGGTATTTCAAAATAAACACCTAGTCATGATCACGGACACTCTCTGGTTTCTGTAGTGGAAAATATTTATAGAGATAGCAATATTGAACTTGTATTCCAAATTATATAATCAAAACTTCAAAAACGTTTTATGAAAAATGCCCTCAAGATTTGCAATTCAAACTCTCCTAGTTTACCATCCTAGAGTTGAAGGTTCACAAAAGAGCCTCAGGGCCATCTACGGTATTTATCTACTTCCCTTACTAGAGAGTTTTTGCATACCGTATTTTAAAAACACGGTATTTTTTTCTCCCTAGCGCGCATGCTCATAGGAAACATTATTACATATACGCATGCGCAATTTCCTATGAGCATGCGCGCTAAGGATAAAAAAAATGCCATATTTTTAAAGTACGGTATGAAAAAACACTCTTCACTATTTATCTGATTCCCTTCTGCGAAGAGACATCCAGGCTGCTATTCGTAATAACTGATTTCTTTTGTAAAGTAGTTGCGTCGGCAATCATCTAAAAATTTTTACCGTAGTCACTATTGCGTATCTTCCGTAAATTGTGCGGCTGTTTCCGTTTCCGAGAGCCAATTTTAACCTTTAATTATTATTTCATCAAGTGAATTAGTGCAACGGTTAAATTTACGGCCTCGTAATCAAGAGTTCGAATCAATGCCCTGCACCTGCTTCTACAATATAAACCTTAATTTTATCATGCCGACTAGTTAGTTCGGCTATAGTTTAGGTATATTTCAAATTTTATACCCCTTTTTTTATATAAAGAAAACGGATAGATACATTTTACAAAAACGAGATAAAATAATGGAATATTTAAAAAAAAAAAAATTGCTTTAAAACATTAAAAAGTATTTTTACTTTTTCCTTGGTATCTGCAACTGGTCCTAATTGTAACGAATTTTTAAATTTAATTTTAAAGTTTTTGTTTTAATTTTTCTTTTATAAATTCATTTCTTTAAAAAAATTTCCACTTATTTCTCTCGTAGAAAATTTTCAATAGTTGCAATTTTTGAAATTTTTTTATAACTAGCAACTTTTATTATTATTATACTCTTTACTAACATTAACTATTCAATCATATAAATTAAGTAAGATAATATTAATTCTGTTTCTATGTCAAAAAAGGGAAACAAATAACATCCAAGGCATTGGGATATACATAAATACACCAAATACATAAAAATCGATCATTTGATTAGCCATTTCAATTGTGTCCTGATGATGGACACGTGCTATAATTGCTTACCCTCTTTAAAAATTCATCGTGTATGTTTAAAGTAAGATTACTATCTTCCTAAACACATAATTTTTGAAGTTTATGCAATGATTTTTATTTAATTACTTTTTATTTTATAATACAGATTTATTGCAATGTTATATTACTATGTTTTTTAATATCATTGTCTTATGAATATCTGCAAATAAATGCGCAATATATATATATATATATATATATAGAGAGAGCATGAATATTATATTTTCAAGAAGATCGGGGGGGGGGGGAATTAAATTTCCGAATTAAAAATTGAATGTTAATATAATTATTATTCAGAACGACATTTCTAACTATATCTGAATTTAGACACACAGTGAGGTCAAAAACTGCTAAGATTAATTAAAAATTGTAACAACCTTAATTGTATGTATTTTCATGTGAAAACTAACAAAGACAAATGAAACAAACGAAGACGATAAAAGACGGATGAAACACATACATTATATCTAAAAAAAAAGTGCGATTTACAACGATAGTTTAACTAACGTGTTTTTTAGACTATAACTTAAAACTATCTTCCTATTCTTCCTATATTCATTAGGTTTCCTTGATAGAATCCTAATGAACTGTAAATTTGAACTGTCTACATTTTCGCTCTTAAAAAAAGCAATATTTAAAATATTTTATTCTTTGACTAGCATTATCAAAACCATAATTCAAACAAAAATAGTTAGTTCATTGCTTCAAAGGAGTTCCGAATGAAGTATAATATATGATATGCATTCTCATCTTTTGAATAACTATTTTAATGCGAGTCGTGCATAAGAACTATGGTTGTGATGGTTGAATATGTAAGATCCAATAAATGGAACGAATCATTACATCATACCAGTGTGATACGAATAAATTATTTTAAAGTGATTCGCATCCAATAGCTTATTGAACGTAATCTAATCTGAAAAAGCGAGATAAAGTAGTTTTATACGGGGTCTGCAATGCCATAAAATTATAGTCGTGACTAGGAACGTTCTTTTGGCTTCTTGATATAGATAGTATAGTTATTGTGTTCTTCCATTAATTAATATTATTTTAAATATTTTGTGTTGCTATGTATTTTAACTTGTTAATTATTACTTCAATTATTATTATTATTTCAATATGAGAGCTTGCACTAGGAGCATTAGAAAAGTTATTAGTGTAAAAGTTAAGCCTTAATGTAACCCGATTGTACTGTTTACTTAAGTCAAAAATATAAATATTTTCATAAAAATATAATTACAATTTCTAAAAAAGGATAAAGAAAACTTAACAGACTAGAGTTTAAGTCTTCATTAACACTTTCTATAATTTTTCGGGAAAAAAATTGCATTAAAGTTGCACAAGAGATGGCTTTTTATAGAGCAAGATTTTGGTTTGGTTTGTCTCTCTACAGTCATTTTGTGCACACTTTAGGCAAATTAGACCAGGACCCACAGTTTAATATGGATTCCGAATGCTACCACCAAGACTCGAACCTGAAATTTATAACTTCTGGTTTCACGAAACCAACAAACAAAACTTTTTAATTACTTTAAATAGTGAACTAAATGAAAAAAGTATGAATTCAACAACATTTATTGATTTTGTACTACAACCATAGCTAATAGTCAATGTCAAATAGCCTTAAAAAGATTTGAAATTGGATGATAAAAAAACGATAGAAAATATTAGGGGTAAAAATGCACTATTTTTAATTGCAAATTATGATGCAAGTTTTAAATAAAAATTTTCAGCATCAAACAAATAATTGCGAATTTAATGAATATTTAAATATTTATTAAGTGGCAGAAATAATTTAAAAGGGCGAACACAATTTGCTGTTAGCATCGTTGATCAGACTTGCGTAATATTCTAAAAATTTATTAGTCATAAATGTGAAAATATATTTTTAGAGTGTAAAACTAAAAAGTCTTAATTAGAACAATTAGCTTTAGAAAAGTAAGATTTTATATTTGATTACAGAAACTCAATGTATTTGTACAAATAATTTTGTTTCTCCGTTTTAACTAACATTTTTATTAAGAACTATGTTAAGGTAAGCAATGATAAAATTGAGAGCCCCAAAAAAATAATAATTGCTAACTTGAAGCTTTTAATCATATAAAGAAAAATGCTTTTTGACCAGTTTGAAAATTTATTAATATAAATATATTTTGTATTCATTTTGTATATAACTGCATATATATTTGCTTTAGAAACAGAATATTACTTAGTTATTTAGTATTAATGATGATTACTTAAGTGCATTTACTTTTTTTTTTGAATTTTTAATATTTAATATTATTATCATCAGAAAATAATATTGTTTTAATAATTTGAAAAGGTGTTTAATTTTTTTTATTATACAAATGTTAAATTGCTTTCTGAATTCAGTTTTGATGCGTTATCTTTACGTAAAACATGTTATTTATAGGAATATAAATTACTTATTTAAAGTAAAAAACTAATAATAATGTTATGTTAAAAATATTGAATGATATTTCATTTTTAAATACTGTAATGTTTTAAAACATGTGCTACTATTTACAAAAAAAAAAAAAAAAAAAAAAAAAAAATGCTGTATATTTTTATCTCGATATTCTCAATAAGTTTTTGTAAAAAGTATTAAAGAAAAAATTTTTTTTCTTTAGGACTATAAAAAAATAATCCGGCAATTTCTCACTCGATTAGAAATTAATATATTCCATTAGTTCCTCTCATTAAAAGTAGATGGCGCCACGACATAATCTCCAATCTTCAAAAAATTATTCGAATGATAATCATAGAAATGAATCGAATTGTCCATCATTATACTGATACTTCTTATTTTTGATCGATATTATCGATAGCAATCAATATGTTTTTTTTTTAATTAAGAATTATGTCACGTATAAAGAAATATGTTTAATGTCAGAAACTGTCATGAAGCTGAAGAAAAATTCAAAAAATTCCTTGTAAGGAACTGTGTATTTCACAATTCCAGCAACGTGGTGTTTGATTGTTGTGCGCATGCGCAAATGGACGAGATAAGAAGTTGCACGCTAGGCAGACGTTCACTTCTATCGACCTTGTTATTGTGTAAGTGTGTGGGTAATGTTTCTTTTTGACTCAGCATGTGTAATACTTAATCTGTACTTTACCATATTTTAATATGATAAAGTACAGATTTACATGGTAATCACGTTTTCAGTATTTTACTTATTATTTTATTTTTGGATTTTTTATTTATGGAAAATTTTAATAATTCACACATATGACTTTCTTATATTCCCAAGGAGAGGAAAAAAAAAAAAAAAAAATGTGGCTGTTAATAAACTCCAACCTCTCTATGAGAAAGTTACACTGTTGAAAATGATCGCCATAGTAGTCAAATACCTTAGACAGGAATAAACAACTATATCAGTAATTTTAATTTTTAATGGTATCAATGAAAAAATGTGTAGGTTTGGTTTGGTTTGTCGCTCTACGGTCACTATTTGCACACTTCAGGCTAATTAGACCGGGACCTACAGTTTAACGTGGATCCGAAACAAACATACATGCCACCGCCAGGATTCGAACCGGAAGCCTGTGGTACTAAAGGCCAGACCAATTGGCCATCAGGCCGCCAAAGTGTGTAGGACAAATGGAGAATTATTTGAGGGCTTATCGAGATGATTTATAACAGAGAAAACAATATACAGTTAACATTCAAAACGTATTCTAGAACAGTAAGATATCATCCTTCAAGGAAATGGACAAAAATTAATAATTCAGACATTATGGCACAAATGTCATGGGGGGAGAAAAGTCAGTTTATATATAATGCACATATCATTCACTATTATGCACATATTAATTTAATAAGAAAAATAGTAAGTATTACATGAATCTCAAGAATATTGTTAACATTTTGACTAATACAATATTTTTCTTAAGATCTTCGAAAATGCTCAAGAACTATATAGACCTCAACATAAGGGAGGTAGAACTTTCATTAAAAGATTCCATGAAAGTTTGCAACCTGTAAAAAGCTGTCATACTAATGTACTCATACTGTCATTAATTAACATTAAATGCGAATCTATAAGTTCATGCCTTGATTAGATTCATCAGATTACACCTCAGAGCTTTTTCATCAGATTAGGCCTTATAATGAAATGATTTACCACAAAATATACTCTCAAGAAATGAGTTTATTTAAAGGCAATGAAAATTGTTATATTTTCATTGCCTTTCCAAAACTATATTTTAGAAATAACAAATTGTGCTCAAGTCCTGGAGCGGTTTTTCATTGTCTGAGAACACACGGGTTCATAGTCTAGATCAGGGGTCTCCAAACTTTCCAGCCTTCGGGTCATACTGTTTACTCCAGTAAGTACTAAGGGTCAAAACCGTTTTAATTTTTCTGCCATTATCAATAATTTCCAGTTAATTGTTATGCTTAAGTTAAATTTTCTGCGTATTATGCTTGTCATTAAGCTTTACCTAGCATGTCAATAAAACAGAATTATTATCATTCTGTGTTTTTTTATCCAACTTATTACAGCAACAATAAGCTATTCGCTGTCGCGGGCCGGATGGATGACATTGGCGGGCCGGATTTGGGCCGCGGGCCGTAGTTTGGAGACCCCTGGTCTAGATGTTACTGTCGACCAAGTGAGAAAGAAACAACAGAAATAAGAAATTCAAAGCCACTGTTCTAAAGGTACCCTAACAATAAAGTTTCTAGAATAGTTAAATTTGAAAAATGATGTTATCTATTGTAACTTAATTATACAAACATATTAACAAGGTTAAAAGATAGTTAAAAATATTTAAACAAGACGTGAAAAAAATATCATCAATTTATATGGGACCGAATTTAAAAAAATCTTGAACTTGAAAAAAAAAAAAATATTGTAATTTCATTTCTTTAATGCTTGAATTACCAACAAAAAAAATTCGCAGAATTTCTTGGTGCAGATTGCAGACCAATTCGTATACAATCTGCCCCAAAAGGTATATTTTTTGTGAGTTTATTTTCGCGCGGAATCGGTAAAAACTATGGTGTTTTTGTTATCGGTAAAAACTAAGTTCTAAAATTACGTCACATAAAAAAGTTTTTTTTTTTAAGATAAAAGATGAATTTTTTGCACTGAATTATTTATTGTTATACTAATAAAGATTTTCATCCATTTAATAAAAATATGAAAGATAACATTACCGAAATAGGAGGTGTTAGACCAGAGTTGCTTTATCATTAACTAAAACCGGTTTAATAAGATTGGAGGCAGAAGAGCCCTTTTTTACTTAGTATTTTCTGAAGAACATGAGTGTTGTAAATTAAAATTCCATTCATGTCTTTTGTTACATTAAATTTCTTTTTTTACACTTCAGTAATAAAGTGATATGGTATGATGTGCATTTCTTTTTTGAACGAAAATAAATGCAAACATGATAATAATTACTACTGCAAAATTTATTTTTTGTTAGTTTTAGGATAAATTAATTAGATAAATACATTTTTTTCTTTAATAATAATTACATGACATTATGGACTTAAAAATAAAAGTGGATTTCATGAGAACATTTACTGTTTTAATTTTAAAATGAGCAAGAAAATGTTGCTAACCTGACAAATACGAAAAGAACAATATAGCATGTTCACTTCCTAGATGTTAAATTCTGTATGTAAAAGTGTTTCACTACAAGTGTTGATAGCCAAGAACCGAATTCCAATCGCCAAGGAAGGATAAAAAGTTCAACTTATTACCATTAGAATTTCAAATGGAAAGTTGTTTTTATGGCAGTATTATTGTTCCATCATGCAAATAATAAGGAATTAAATTAAGTCCAATAAGATAATACTTTAAGAAAAAAATTAAATTAAATACTGAGACACAATGATAATAGTGAATATATATATATTTCATAGTTCAGCCGTATCCACTACCTTCTTCGATTTTGAAACTTCAAAGTGATTAAAGAAATCGTAACTTTTTTTTTTTATTATACGATCCATTATGTAAAATAATATGTCATTATAAATTGCAAAAATAACTAATTTACAAATTAAGCAGTAGTAAAGAATACTACAAATAAAGGTTGTCACAGAAAAATCATTCTAAAATGAGAGTAAATGACGTCAGACGTATGCTCTTTATAAACAAAATTCTGAACTTCATAGAGCGGAATATTTAGTACTCATTTTAAACCGACTAGGGGGGAAGGGGAAAAAAAATTAAAAATAGCCCTTTACCGAAATAGGAGGTGTTAGACCAGAATTGCTTTATCATTAACTGAAAACCGGTTTAATTAGATTGGAGGCAGAAAATGTTGCTAGCCTGACTGAAATACGAAAAGAACAATATAGCATGTTTACTTCCTAGATGTTACATTCTGTATGTAAAAGTGTTATATAACTGATAATTATTTCATGATAATCATAAAAGGAGATTTGTATATTATGTAACTTGTTCCATTTACATGTAATTCGAACAGATCACCGATGGGCAATGGAGGAGAACATTGTTTTGCAATAAGATTTTTAAGAACAACTGAACTGAATTTGCGTGTTATACGAAAGAAAACACGAAAAGTTTCCGTCAAGTATTCTAACTGCCAAAACGAATCATCACAATTACCACTAAGTTTCTTTCGTTTCTGAGAACAATGATTGCTACGCATACTGTCAATGGATTCAAATTCGAGTCCTCCTTCACACTAGCTCTGCAAATAATCATTGAACCAAAGAGTCTTGGATACACAGTAATGTTAAGAAAAATACTTTTGAAATATTTCCAACTACTCTATCAGATCTTGTCAGAACAAGACAAAAGTCTTAATATAGGCGAATTAAAAGAAGATTAGCGAGTGATTCATCTCCTTTGACGACCAATCTTGGCGAGAGCGCTATAATAGTCGTTCATTTAAGCCAATAATGGATCAGAAAAGAAACTTCACAGTTTTAAAGGTTCATGTTGTTCTAGGTGAGTGACAGGAGAAATCACTATAGAGTCGTTATGATCGATTCGATTCTAAATGCCATTCAGCCTAAATGTCAAAACAGATTGGAGGTGACTAGTCGATTTTCGGTTCAAATCTCAATGCTGATCGAAGTTCATGGCACAAATCTCTAACCGTAGATAACTGCCTGGATTGATGTTGAGTTCAATTAAGTCGGACTATGTCCAACATGAAGATAATATATAATAATTCACGAGTTTTCTGTCGTTGTGTAGGTACATAAACATATGGTTCATCATCCCGCATTTGTCGTCAGGCGACATACGATCACAATACCTAGTGTTGCAATTCAGAAGTAATCTTTTGGCGTTGTTGATCATTTTTAGTCATACTAGAAGACAATGCTATATTTCATGGACTGCCATGGCATTTTTCAGCCGCTGGTTTTAACTGTGCAATAACAGTGACCATGGCGCTATTGTCTTCAAGGTTAATAATGTCATCCCATTGCTTGTTTGGTCTTGAAATCGCTCCTCAATTTAGTACATTTGGGGCACGCTGGGGCGGAAACCAGCAGTTTCAGAACATAATTGAATTGCATGCTCATTTGAAATAATCGCAAAACTTACCACAGGGGATATGTATAATCTGAAAGAACACTTTCTTTCTCCGATAATGGAATTTATAGCTGTCACAAATGATTCCACCTTTTATTGATATATATGAGGTTTCTTGACATTTTTTAATAACTTTTTCATCGAATTTGTAATTTATTACTACTTCCTCACTTCATATATGTCAACTTGATCAGGAGATATAAAAGAGATCGGCGACTAAAAGTTGCATAGTAATAATAGTTTTTTTGAATATATCGAATGAATTTTTTAAAAATATATTATATCATAACTATTTTACTGATGCAGTATAAGTTAAAAAAAGTAGGATGATTTTTTAAAAAACTTATTTTATTTAATTTCACATTTTATTTTCAAATATATAATTAATGAATATAAAAAAAAGTTACATACTATATTTTAATCTCATTTGGGCTGCTGCTAATCTTAGCACGCTGACTTTATCCACCGGCTTTGATGAATTTTTTACCATAGGGACTAGCGTGGCTAGTTCAGAAATGTAGCCGTTCAACCTGTCACGTCGCTGCTTTTCTGCTTGATTCCTTTGGAGTCTCACCACGCTGCTGTAAAAGAAAAGAAAAAAGAAAATTATACAAAATTACAAATTATGAGGATTATTTGCATAACTTTTTTTTTTTCATTCCAAACAATTTGTTGTACGAGTAACATTACAGAATTTGTGCTTGTAATAGAATCTTGAAATTTTTTCCCCTACATCTCTTTCTTATTCTGGGAACGAGTAATGTTGATTGAATATTAAGAGGAAAAAATAATTGCCCCGACGTTTCTCTTATAAAATGTAATGAAATTCGTCAAGATTGTAAAAGACATTTATTTGTGCCAATAAAAAGGAAACGAAAAATGTTTTTAAATACCAGATATACGGTATTCATACGGATTTATTATTACGAGATATACGGATTTATTATTACGAGTGCGCCATGGAGACCGGATACTGCACCTTCATTTTGCTATTGTCTTTTGGAATGAACATGTCCAAGAGTGGCATCTGAAGGTCCATACGTTTTTTATTGTACCAAATAAATGGATCTTCTGGTCTACAGATTTATCGTGCTCTTTTTTCGAATAGATAGGAACTCGGCTTGAATCAAAGATTCCCATATCTATCAGGCTGCTCCAAGCCCAGAAAAAAAAAGGTGAGATTTTGGAAAAACAATTACTTCCTTTTAATGCTCCATTCAAACCTGAAAGCCAGTGAACTACGCAGCGCATAAAAAAATCATTTTTTTTCAAATCTGAAAATATTTTTCAAAACATGTTCTTGTACCTTCCGTGAATCGGATAGGATATGCAAATAATCGCTTGCCACTCACAGTCATACTCAGCTGAGAGATTCCTTCCGATTCAAAGGATTTTTTTATGATAATCCCATGATAGCCGATCCCAAATTTACAACATAAAAGTTTTGGACTTTTTGAACATTTTGTGTTTTCCTTTTTGCTCAAACCACAACATCGACAATAAACAATAAAGATCAAGATAATACAATGATAACCGATTCCAAACTTACAACATAAAAGTTTTGGACATTTTGTTTTTTCCATTTTGCTCTAACCAAACCACAAATCGTGCACTAACAAATTTGAACTCATTTGGGCTCATAATAATTCTGTAATTATATACATATATATATATTTAATGATCAATGAACGTTAGGATTAAGAAACGGTGTTCCAAAAGTTCCGCAAATTTTAAGCTACCAATTTCGAAAATGTTACGTTTCCATTCCAAAAGTATATCTATCTTTTGCCGAAAATATCTAATTCTCCATTTTTGCAATGAACATATTTAAAAAAAATCAATATAATTTCTGTAGGCAGTAATAGAATGCAATACCGTTCTTCAAATTTTATATTGAAATTTTGATCGAAAAGTGATGAATCTTTAGAGCACGTTTTTCAAAAATTTGAATATGTAGTTCTGAAAATTTCAGTGGCATCCAATAATTACTCCAGCAATAGTAGTAGAACCTGTGCAAGGCCGAATTTTAACAACATAGTTTGCGAAATTTTATTGCGAATGTTAAACCGGATAGCAAAATAGTGTAATATCCTTTCAAAATGATATTATTCGAGAGTCAATTAAAGAGCATTCAGCTGTTATTTTATTTTGTGAGTCTACTGCTAGTGAGAAAGTTCTTTTTAAATTGATTCCACACGTGTGCTAACATCTAAAAGAAGATGAAGAATTAAGTAACCTCAAAGATCCGAAAATAATTTTCATCAATTCCCTTTTTATTATGAATTACTAGTAGTAGTTACTTGAACAAATGATTTATTCAATACGATACATTTAACATTTTCCTTATGAACTGGTACTTTTTAACTCTATTGCATATTTTTTCAAACTGTTATTTATTTATTATAATTACTAATCAGGAGTACGCTGAAGTGAAACAATTAAATAACTCGCTAACATGAAATTATTACAAATATTTCTTTTAATTGTATTCAAATTAAATTTACGGCTTATTTTATTTGGTGAAGCCAAATAAAACGAGTTTATGAGAATTTATAATAATATTTAAAATTTCACAGTAAAAATATTTAAAGCAGGCAAATTTTTGTTCTATCATTGTGAGTATATGGGTTAAAACGGCTAGATTGATAAAGCAAAAGGAGCTGGTTTTAAACAAGACAAATGATTTCGAACCGAATGATTCTGTGCGTATGGCATGGATGAGCATAATAAATCCGTAAGAAGGAAATTACTTCCTTTGGGATGAAGAAAGAGGGAAAGATGGTGAGAATCATCGGATGCTATGGTGGCAAAATATGAATGTATTCTGCATAATACTAAATCTGCATGGCAAAATGTGGATGCATTCAGCATAACACTATATCTGCATAGCAAATTGTGGATGCATTCAACATAACACTAAATATACATGGCGAATTGTGGATGCATTCTGCATAACACTAAATCTGCATGGCAAAATGTGGATGCATTCTGCATAACACTAAATCTGCATGGCAAAATGTGGATGCATTCTGCATAATACTAAATCTTCATGGCAAAATGTGGATGCATTCTGCATAAAACTAAATCTTCATGCCAAAATGTGGATGCATTCTGCATAACACTAAATCTTCATGGCAAAATGTGGATGCATTCTGCATAACACTAAATCTGCTGTCGTTGTATTGACAAATGTTTTCAGATCAAGATGCCTGTCATTTGAAAAGTAGCCACAACATATATATATATGTCATTGTAGTATTATCTTGAAAAGAAATTTCGTGTTGTTAACGTCCATGTAGTAAAGCATATAAAAAGAAAATAATTCAATCATGGTAAATATTAAATCTGAAATTGCTGCTATCACGCACTACAAAAGCTGTTAAGATCATCTTGCCTAAATAGAAAGATAAAAATTCTTGCATACAGAGTCATTATCAGACCAATTGTTTTTTATGGCTCTGAGGCATGGATTATGAGAAAGTTTGAAGAAGAGTTGTTGACAGAGTATGGAAAGAACGATTTTAAAAAAGATTTTTGGAGCAGTATATGAAAATAGCAAATGGAGAATTAGAACAAATAAAGAAATTATATAACTATTATAAGGAATTAGATATTGTTGCGGAGATAAGGAGAAGGAGAATTCAGTGGCTGGGTCATGCAGAGAGAATGGAGTTAAACAGAACAACAAGAAGACTTCTTAAGGACAATTCCAGCTCATCCAGACTTAGTGGAAGACCAAGAATTAGATTGGGAGATCACGTTGAGGAGGACTTGAAGACGTTCAGTATTACTAACTGGAAACAAAGGACAACTAGTCGTGTGGAATGGCAAAAAATATTGAAGGAGATCAGGACCCTTTCAGGACTATAGCGTCAGTGATGATGTTGATGAACTATTAAATCTGGGCGAAAAAGTTTGAAAACAGAATTTTTTGTGTTTATTAATTATTCCATACTACTATAATTATTGCATATTTACAAACAAAAGGAAAATATAATTAAAAAAACATGTACCATACTCTATCCTGTAAATTTTACATGCATTTCAGTTTTCCTCCAAATAAATTTTAACAGCAAATTTAATTAGATGCTAAATGAAATTAAAAGTCAATGATTTCACTTTTATATAAAACTAATAAAAACATTCTGTCATTATTTTCAACCACATCTTAAGTTATACACTGAAGTGACAAAAGTCATGGGATACCTCTTAATATCGTGTCGGCCCTCCTTTCGCCCGGCGAAGTGCAGCAACTCGACGTGGCATGGACTCAACAAGTCGTTGGAAGTCTTCTGCAGGAATATCGAGCCATGTTGTCTCGATAGACGTCCATAATTGTGAAAGCGTTGATGGTGCAGGATTTTGGGCACGAACAGACCTCTCGATGGTGTCCCATAAATGCTCGATGGGATTCATGTCGGGCGATCTAGGTGGCCAGATCATTCGTTGGAATTGTCCAGAATGTTCTTCAAACCAATCGCGAACAGTTGTGGCCCGGTGACATGGCGCATTGTCATCCATAAAAATCCCATCGTTGTTTGGGTACATGAAGTCCATGAATGGCTGCAAGTGATCTCCAAGTAGCTGAACATAAGCATTTCCAGTCAATGTTCGGTCCAGTCGCACCAGAGGACCAAGTCCATGCCATGAAAAAACAGCCCACACCATTACAGAGCCACCACCAGCTTGAACAGTGCCTTGCTGACAGTTTGGGTCCATGGCTTCGTGGGGTCTGCGCCACACTCGAAACCTACCATCAGCTCTTACCAACTGAAATCGTGACTCATCGGACCAGGCCACGGTTTTCCATTCATCTAGGGACCAACCGATATGCTCACGTGCCCACGAGAGTCGCAGCAAGCGATGTCGTTCTGTCAGTAAAGGCACTCGAGTCGGTCTTCTGCTTGAATAGCCCAAGAAAGCCAAATTTCACCGCACAGTTCTAACAGACAAGTCCCTTGTACGTCCCACATTGATTTCTGCGGTTATTTGACGCAGTGTTGCTTGTCTGTTAGAATTTATGACTCTTTGCAGACGTCGCCGGTCTCGGTCGTTAGGTGCAGGCGGTCGACCACTGCGCTGTCCATGGTGGGATGTTATGCCTGAAATTTCATACTCTCGGCACACTCTTGACACAGTGGATCTGGGAATGTTGAATTCCCTAACGATTTCCGAAATGGCGTGACCCATGCGTCTAGCTCCAACTAACATTCCGCGTTCAAAGTCTGTTAATTCCCGTCGTGCGGTCATCATCACGTCAAAACCTCTTCACATGAATAACTTGAACAGAAATGAAAGCTCTGCGAAAGCACTGCGCATTTATACCTGTTCTACGCGATGCTACTGCCATCTGAAAATTTGCATATTGCTATCCCATGACTTTTGTCACTTCAGTGTATTTAATTCCGCTTATTTAATCAATAAGTCCTGAAAAATTAAAAATGGTTTCTAAAGATTAATTTCTTTATTTTTGAAATGTACCGAGGTTCATTTTTTTTTCCATCCATTTTACTAACTTAAATAGTTCATAACTAAACAGTTGCGTTTAAAAATAAATTTATTTTTTATGTTTCAAAATGCATTTAACAGCATTTCTATGTATTTAAATAAATGATTCTTTTCATTCTAAGAAGCAAGCATTTAATGCAAGAAAACTTACAAAATATATTAAAAGAAGGAAAAAAAAAACCTTTTAACTCCTGCTCTGGGTCTTATTTTCAAAGCTAGCAAACTTATCTGATGATCAGATTGTTCTATCCTTCATTTTAATCACTTACTGCTATCATAAACATACTTAGTCATGGCGGTAAAAGCTTGAGGAGTAACTGAATATGAAGGTCGAAGCGAACGAAGGAGTGTTTTTCGATAATATTTTTTATCAACGGTATAAGAATGAAAAAGATTCCAAATATCGTACAATATATACTATATATTAGTTGCATACGTATAAAATGGTTATTAGAATCTTAAAACATTCTGACAGAAAGAGTATTTTAATATTTCAAAATTTTTCACTGTTAATTGTTTTTTTTTAAAGATATATAGTTCAGCAAATAAGTAATAATGTTTTTAGAAAGTTTAAATAAAAAATAACATTTTCACTACCTATAATGAGATAAGTACAATGGGAAATTTTTTTAAACAATCAAAATTAAAAATTTTAAAATGTAGATATTAATTTTTATTCACTTTGTGGAAAAAAGATGAATGAATGATCGTTAGAGGGCGCTGCGACGCCAAGTTAATTGGTCGAAAAAGTGCGTGTTTGAGAGAGTGCTTGGATAGCAAGAGAGAGAGACGTAATCCTAGAAGTGTGAGAGGCATTAGAGATTAGAATGTGTGGTATTATTATCAATTTGTAAATATTGTACAAAGTTTTAAATATTCCTAGTATGTGTAATAAAATAGTCAATAATTAATTCAAGAAAGTTGATTTATTTGAACCACCGATATTTGAACCAATTTATCAACATTTGTGAACAACTAAAAGAACCCGTACGTTGGCGAATTCATTTCTTCTTCTACAGTGTTTTCGTCATAGTTTTTTGGTGCATCGGTGGAGAAAGAGGCCTAAAAAGGGAGAAAGAGGCCAAAAAAGGGGAAGAGGCCTAAAAAGGTAGTGTGTGTTTTAAAGTGATTTCAAGATTTAGAAGAGGGGTGAGTAGATTTTTTATTTACTAATTGACTATCATTGACTGCTAGGAAAATGAGTGAAGAGGAGAAATTAAAAGTACATCCTGAACCTATTGAAAAAAATAGGAGAATTAGAGGTTCATTAAGAACAAATGTTACAAAATTAATTAAGAAAATAGATGAGGAATTAGCAAGCGCAAACCCTAATTCTGACAGTTTACAAGAGTCGATCACTATATTAATTGAGAGAGAACAGAAACTTCGGAATTTAGATGATATTATTATTTTTCAAAGCCCAGATGCAGAAATAGAAACTGAAATGGAAAATTCTCTAGAATACAGTGAACAAATTATAAAATATAAGTCGCGAGTTAATAGATATTTGAGTGAATCGGTACAAGTCGGTAAAGACGAAATTAATAAAGTTCCTGTAGTTACTAGTAAAATCAAAAGAGAGTGTAATACAAAACTCCCCCGAATTAATTTGGAGAAGTTTAATGGGGATATCTCGAGATTTCAAGAATTTTGGCCGCAATTCACATCTGTTATTCATGATAATCATAATCTTAATGATATAGAAAAATTCAATTATTTGAAGACCTTACTTACTGATTCAGCCTTAATTGCTATAAGTGGACTGCCCCTCACAGCGGACAATTATAAAAAGGCAATAGAAATTTTAACTGATCGTTTCGGAAAAAAAAATATATTAATTAGTACTCATATGAATGTTCTTCTTTCATTAGAGCCAGTTAGAAAATCTAGTGATGTTTCTACTTTAAGAAAATTGTACGATGAAATTACTATACAAATTCGATGTCTCGAGTCACTTAAAGTGGACATTAATTCTTATGGTAATTCATTATTACCAATTTTATATAAGTGTATCCCAAATGATTTAATATTGCGATTTAATCGCCAAAATTCAGAGAGTGAAGCTACAGTGACAAGTTTACTGTCCTGTATTAAGAAAGAAATAGAAGCGCGAGAAAAGACAATTTGTTTTAATAATTCAAAATTCACTAGAAGCGAAGATAAACGTTTTGAAAATTTTCACAAAAATTATGTTCCCGCCAAAAAGAAAATATTTTCTGCATCTACTCTAAATACCATAGTAGAGAAAAAAATGTGCGACTTCTGTTATCAAGATCACGAATCAAAAAACTGTCATTTGTCAATATCAGAGCGGCATAAATCATTATATGACCAATATAAATGTAAGAAGTGTTTGAAAAAGGGTCACAAGAAGCCACTCTGCAAAGCGAAATGGGTTAAGTGTAAATTATGCAATTCACAATCGCATTTAGAATGCCTATGTTACTCACATTCTGTGGTGCCACCCGAAAGCAAAAATAATAAAAAGGAAATAGCATCGAAGACCAACGTTAGTTTCCTTTTTCCCGGAAACCAGAGTAAAGATATTCCTAAACAAACAATTTACTATCAGACTTTGAGGGCGCAAATTATAAATAATAATTGTGAATATAATGTAAGAATAATTTGTGATTCAGCTTCTGAGAGATCTTATATTTGTGAATCCATAGCTGAAAGAGCTGGATTAAAAACCGTAGGGAAAGAGAAATTAAAAATCTTTACTTTCGCGTCTAATGAAGCTTCAGTATCAGAACTAAAAAGAAAGCGAATCACTTTGAAAAACTGCAACAGTGACCTAGTTATTACCCTTGAGGCATTGGCAACCAAAACCATCTGCGCATCTAAGATTTCTAGTCCATCTTCAAGAATGGTTGAATTACTACAGAATGAAGGGTTTGAGTTATCAGACAGTGGGGCCAGTAGTGGGAGAGTAGATATATTAATTGGGAATGACTATCTAAGTGCTGTTTTGACAGGGAGAACGCATCGTTTAAACAACTGCTTGATGTTATATGAATCGGTGTTTGGCTGGACTCTAAGTGGGAGAGATGGCGAGTTTAATGAGCGGACTGTGGGGAAAGAATCAGCTGGGTTGTTTATTCGAAGTAGTAACGAAAGTGAGGAGAATTTATCGCAAGAGATTCGAGCTATGTGGGAGATTGAAAGTCTAGGGATTTGTGATTCTGAAAAAAGTGAAAGTGATAAGCAGGTCATTGAGCGGTTTGAAAAGAATTTAAAGTTTGTTGACAATAGATATGAGACCGGATTGTTATGGAAAAGAGATGCAGGGGATTTAAGTGACAATTTTGATTTAGCAAGAAGGCAATTTAATAAAGTGCGGAGAGAGTTAAAAAATGATACCTTTGTGAAAGAACAATTAATGGAAGTAATTAAATATCAAAAAGAACATAATATTATACAGGAGTGTGGTGAAAATGAAAATGGGTATTTTATGCCTTTTCGAGCGGTGGTACGCAAAGATAAACTGAGTACCCAAGTCCGAATGGTGTTTAATTGCAGTAGTTGTGCAAAGGGAAATTTGTCATTAAATGATTGTTTGGATCAAGGACCGAATTTAAATCCGAGTGTTTTAGATATCATTCTTGGATTTCGAAAATTTAAGATAGGGTTTTGCGGTGATATTGAGAAGGCTTTTTAATGATTGGAATCGCAGAGGACGATAAAAAGTATTTGAAATTTTTGTGGTATCCCGATGACGATAGCGAGGACTTTAAAATTATGCAAATGAACCGAGTAGTGTTTGGGTGTAATTGTTCCCCATTCTTGCTGAGTGCCACCATTAAATATCATATAGGGAAATATTCGGAAACGAATAAAAGTTGTTTTGAGATGCTTAATGGTTCCTTGTACGCGGACGACTTGTGTCATGGTGCAGATGACGTCGAGTCAGCATTTAATCTATCTTCAGACGCGGTATCTATTTTGAGTGATGCAAGTTTTAATTTAAGGAAGTTACACACCAATTCGAAACAGTTGCATGATTTGTGGATTCAGAATGGCTTGTGTGAAGAAAATAGTTTTGAGAAAGATAATAAGTTGAAAGTGTTAGGGTTAGTTTGGAATTTGGAGGAGGATATGTTGAGGGTAGATGTCACATCACTGTTGGAGAGTTTTAAATTCTTGGAAAATACTAAGAGGTCAGTTTTGAGTACGGCAGCTAAGGTGTTCGATCCAGTTGGGTTTCTTTCACCGTTTGTTGTGCGAATTAAGAGGCTTATGCAGGAGATTTGGGAGAGGGGATTAGATTGGGATTCGAAGTTACCGGAAGATTTAGAGTCAAAGTGGAAAAAGTGGTGTGCGGAGATTGAGGTATTAGGTGAAATGAAAATAGAAAGATGCTATTTTTCGAGAGTGGTAGGAAAATTGGACTCGGTTGAGGTTCATATTTTCAGTGATGCATCTATTGTAGCATATGGAGCGGTCGCCTATTTTAGGTATGTGAATTTCAGAGGAGAAGTTGGTACGTCGTTTGTAATGTCAAAAAGTAGAATATCGCCGTTGAAGAAACTTTCACTTCCCAGGTTAGAATTAATGGGAGCCCTTATTGCTGCAAGGTTGTGGAAGTATTTGTCAAAGGTGTTTTGTGGTTTGGTAGACGGAGTGTTTTTGTGGACAGACTCAGAAATTTGTTTGTGTTGGATAAAGGGTTCGGCACGTGAATGGAAACAGTTTGTATCGAACCGAGTGCTAGAAATTCAGGACTGCACATCTCCTGACAGATGGAAATTTTGTCCAGGTCTAGAAAATCCAGCAGATAAATTAACACGTGGTGAAAATTCACATACATTGTTGAATGATAGTATTTGATGGCAGGGCCCAGTTTGGTTGAGAGGTAATAGGAATCAGTGGCCAAGACAAAAATTTGAAAGAGTGACTGACGAACAGAAACTAGAGAAGTTAAATACTTCTGTTCATGCAATTCATCCGCAGACAGAAATTATCTTGGATGAAAATGAATTCAGCAATCTGGGAAAATTGCTTCGAGTTACAGCTTGGATGAAGCGATTTGTTGCCAAGCTAAAAAAAAAGACTTGCGAGAGTGGAACGTTGAGTGCTGCAGCGATTAAAGAAGCTGAGGAATACAGGGTAAAAAGAGTGCAATTAGAGAATTACTGTTCAGATATTCAGATTTTAAAGAAAAACAAACCAGTACCTCCTCATTCAAAAATTTACAGCTTAGTACCGTATGTAGACGATAGAGGAATCTTGCGTGTCAAAGGACGTTTGGAACAAGCGGAATTATTTCACAATGAGAAACATCCTGCAATATTACCCAAATCTAAGTTTACTGACTTAATTATAATGAGCGAGCATATAAAATCCTTCCATTCGGGAGTTGTGTCAACTTTGTCTAGAGTCCGGAATAATTTCTGGATACCTAGAGGAAGACAAGTGGTCAAGAAAGTTATTAGTGAGTGCCTTATATGCAAGAAGTGTGCATTGAAACCTGCCAAACAACTTACAGGACAACTGCCTAGAGATCGTGTCGTCGAAAGTCCTCCATTTGCTGTTGTAGGAATTGACTTCACGGGAGCTATAACCATCAAAGCAGGAGATCAAAGTTGCAAGAAAGTGTACATAGCCTTATTTACTTGTGCAGTTACACGTGCGGTGCATATTGAAGTCGTCTCAGACATGTCAGTGAAAAGCTTCATATTTGCTCTTCGACGTTTTTTATCAAGAAGAGGTGGCTGCAAAGTGATTTATTCAGATAACGCGAAAAGTTTTCGCTGTGCATGTGAAATAATCAAAGGTTTTAAGAAAATTATCGTAGATCCAAGTGTTCAAGAGTTCATATCGTCCAAGGGTGTTACGTGGAAGTTCATCCCTGAACGTGCGCCATGGTGGGGAGGCTTTTGGGAGCGACTGATGAAGAGTATCAAAGACCCTCTAAGAAAAATATTGGGCAAGGCCCTTTTGACTTTCGAAGAACTCACAACAATAATGACTGAGCTCGAATGTGTCTTAAACAACAGGCCAATAACGTATGAAACGAATGAGTTGGGTGAGCCACGTTGTCTCACACCTTCCCAGTTCTTACTTCCAGGACGTGATAACAGCCTTCCTGAACATTTCCTAGAGATTTTCAATAAAGTTGTTGATAGAGAGACTTTGACCAGACGCAAATTATATCAGTCCAGACTTTTAAAACAGCTGTGGACTAAGTGGAAAGATCAATATCTTTTGCAACTGAGAACTGCTCACAATTTTACTAATCCTTCGTCGGAGCGGAACCTTAAGTCCGGGGACATTGTTCTTGTGGAAGGACCTAAGAAGTCTAAGCTCCTCTGGGATATGGGAGTGGTTGAACAAGTGATCGTAGGAAGAGACGGCCATGTACGAGCATGCATTGTTCGCACACCCAAAGGACAATTAAGAAGAGCCGTACAATTATTATATCCTTTTGAAATTTAACTCAGATTTTTGAACTCTTTTTATAGAATTTAACTTTTATTAGAACTTATTATTTTAGTAATTTTGAACTTTTATTTAGAACTTTAATGTTTGATTTCTTTGCATTTATTAGTCTAGAATTTTGTATTTCTCATTTAATTTCATGTTATGATGATTGTTATGATTTCATTAATGATGTTATTTTATGTGTTGTTTATAATGTGTTAATAATGTGTAAATTTAATGTGCAATTGTGTGTACTCTTTAACAAGAGTACAGGTGGGGAGTATGTGGAAAAAAGATGAATGAATGATCGTTAGAGGGCGCTGCGACGCCAAGTTAATCGGTCGAAAGAAGTGCGTGTTTGAGAGAGTGCTTGGATAGCAAGAGAGAGAGACGTAATATTTGAAGTGTGAGAGGCATTAGAGATTAGAATGTGTGGTATTATTATCAATTTGTAAATATTGTAAAAGTTTTAAATATTCCTAGTATGTGTAATAAAATAGTAGAGATTAGAATGTGTGGTATTATTATCAATTTGTAAATATTGTACAAAGTTTTAAATATTCCTAGTATGTGTAATAAAATAGTCAATAATTAATTCAAGAGAGATGATTTTATTTGAACCACCGACAACTTAATAACATTTGTGAACAACTAAACGAACCCGTAAGTTTGGCGAATTCATTTCTTCTTCTACAGTGTTTTCGTCAATGTACAGGCACGATACATAACACTAACTTATAAAGACAACGGGTCGCATATACTCACTGCCACTCACTTAACCATCTGTCGCAGTCATTTCACACACACAAAATACGCTTTCAGCAGTTCTATAAAATATAATGAAATCTCGAAATAAAGTTTGCCCATGGATTTATTTGATGTCAAGTTGAAGTGAAATCCTTGCGTTAAAGTAAAAAAAAAAAAAAAAATTTTTAACTTTTACACGTGTACTTAGTTTATCTCTCCCAATTTTGTTTAATGCAAAATTTCGTAGAAAATTGCAAGTAATGTTAATTAAATTAAATTAAATTAATTCGTATATAGTAAAATCAACCTGTAAACAATAGCAGTTTTTCTAACGGATCCTATTTAAAAACTATTCTATACTTAATTTTTTTTTCATTCTTTCTAATGCATCTGGCAAACACTTAGACAGCTTGGTCTTGGATGCCTTAAGGCAAGCGCTGCACAGACGTTACTCACTTTGCATTACCCAGGGGGCGCGTGTAATTTGAAGAAAAGCCACGCACGCGGAGTAACAATGTCCCCGCAACGCTCTACGATCCTGTTAGACCGGGACCTACAGTTTAAAGTGGATTCCGAACTACTACAAACATCCATGGCACCGCCGGGACTCGAACCCGAAACCTGTGGTACCGAGCACCAGAACGCTAGCCACTCGGCCATTCAGGCCCTTCTATATTTAAATAAAAACCTCATTTGTTATGGAAAAGAAAAATTAATCTTAATTTCTGAATTTTTTTTTCTTTCAAATTATATATGATATCAATCTTAAATTATCCGTCAAACGTAATAGCCAACTACAAATTTAGAACTAAATATAGATTTTTACACAAGAGTTCCATACGCATGTACTTAATTTTTAATGCCTTTAATTAAAGCAAAAATATTCAAAACTGAAAATAAAATCTGAATACTTAAATCCACTATCAAAAGACGAACTGATAAAAAATCCTTTAAGGTCACATGAAAAAAAAGAGGCAATGATACTTTTCAAGTTTTAATATGTAGGCAGTGTCTCTAATTGTTCTATAAACCGTGGTATTACTCAATACCATCTTACTTAATATTCCTACATTATCTCACAGTTGGTTATCGCAGCTGACCGTGAGATCCTTCATTTGCATGCTCATTAAAATTCTTGGGCGAACCACTGTTACGCATGCAAAAAGTTTTAATAAGAGAAATTCAACTGCTTTTTCCATAAGGAAAAAAAATTCTTTTAAATTACAGCTAGAATAAGATTCAAGTTTAAAAGATATGAATAGTTTTTTTTTATTTTTATTGGGACATGCCTATTTAAAATTATTCTTCACATTTTAATCCTACAGCATGCGCACTTATAAAATATATGCACAAAATGAATCAATTTGACTTTTCTCTTTCGAATTATTTACCTATTAAAGAACCAGCTTATTAAAGCAATTGATTGAGTAGTATCTAAAGTTGACCTATATTAAATTAAATATAAATTTGATTTGCTCAATTTTTTCCAAAGTAATATGTAGTTGCTTACAAACGTCAGATATTTTAACCCAAAATATTTGCCGTTAGGACAAAAAAAGTATACGTATGTATGATCAACAATACTTCCCTGACTGATAGAGTAAGAACTCAATACAGTATTTGAAAGATTGGCCAAGTACCCTGGACGAATTGGGGCAGGATATCGTTTCTAAACTAGCTGTTTTGGACCAGATCGGATCAGTGTGCTTGCAGTGGATTCCCTCCCATGTGGGCATCTATGGAAATGAAATTGCTGATCTGCTCGCTAGGGAAGGTTGCGAACTTCCCACAGCTTTTTCTTCTAATCTGCTAGCTTCAGAGGTTCATTCCATGACTTTAGCCAGAGTGAATACCGCTTGGAGGTCCTCATCAATTCATGCTAAATATCCTGGTATGTCCTTGCAGTGCTCCTGTCCTAGATCTGCTCAAACGGCTTTGGCTAGACTAACGACTGGCCACACTAAGAGTTTGACCTTCAATGGAGACGAGAAGACATATACCCTTTGTCATTGTTCGGCCATCGCGTCTCCCTCTCATCTCATCGATTGTATTGGTGCCTCTGTGAGGCAACTGCTGAATGAGGGGAGGACCGTTTACGATCTATTGACGCAGCATGATCTACTGGACTTGGTTTAGGATTCTAAATCAAGGGGATAAGCAACATCAACAACAACAATACTTCATGGTACGAAATTAGCGTTAACACACGGTGATCAACAATACTTCATTCAATTTGGACATAAATGGGAATTGCAGCAGTTTCATAATATCTGCCTTCCTTCTAGAATCTACAGAATGCCTTTCTGTAGATAGTTTTTCCGTCATGCACATCTATAATGTCTATTTCTGGCATAAAAATAGGGGCTTCAATTTCGATTTTCGGTTTTACTTACAGGGTTTTAAACCAAACAGTAAATTCAATACGCCGTCCACTAAGTAGCTCTACCACTTCCGGTATAACTTCAATTTACGGAATTTGAACTTTCTACTAATTCATTATTTCTACGTACTTTCCTAAGTAGGTCAAATAAATATTGCTATTAGAATTAATTCTCCTTAAGTCCTAATAGTAAATGTTTCGACTCTAAAACGCATGATACTAGCAGAAAAATATCCTAATCCTAAAAGCAGAAGCATAATGTATAGCAGAAGCAGCAGAAGAGTATCCTAATCCTAAACAAAAACTCTAAAGAATATCCTAGTTCTAAAAGTTAAAGGAAATACCTTATTTTTTCCCCCAACCACTCAGGAAGAGAAACTTGCTTATAATTTTTGATTATTTTCAAGAAACTTTCAACAAAATAAGTAAAATGAGGTCAAATTTCTCTTTATCCTTGTGTTTACAAGTTAAGAAAATTTTTCGAAAACAGCATATATATCAGACTTAATAGTTATATATTTTTTTCTTGTATATATTTTTTATAAAATAATTATCAACACTAAGTAATAAAATGTTGAATAAGTACATATAATGTTCTTTCCAAATAATACATTATTTTGATTTTACATTGCTTACTTCATTGATATCAAAGAAATTTCAATTCAGATATTATTTTGAATACATATGAAAGTTTTTTTTCCTAATGCAGCTGGCAAATACATAGACAGTTGTCTTTATGCCATAAGCAAAGGCTGCACCGACGTTACTCACTTAGCACTACCCAGGGGACGCGTTTAACTTGAAGATAAGTTACGGACGCGGAGTAACAATGCCCCCGCAACGCTCTACGATCCTGTTAGACCGGAATCTACGGTTTAAAGTGGATTCTGAATCTCTACAAACATCTATGGCATCGTCGGCACTCGAACTCGAAACCTGTGGTAAGTACCCAGCATCAGAGAGCTAGCCACTCGGCCATCAGGACCCTATACTTATAAAAACCAAAATAAAACTTTCGTAATGAAAATAAACTTTTGATTTTAAGCTTTAAATTATATCTATGTTATTTCAAACTATATATAATATAAAACCATTGTTCCTTACCACCCAAATGAAAAGCAAGCACAATCAGATATGAATATGACATAAAATATCCTGCAACCGTAATGTAAAGAACAACATACCATAATGTAAAAAACAACAACAAAAACATTTCGTGAAAACGGAAAACAATAATTACTTCTCTAGCGTAATAACCGAGAACATTAAAAATTAATATTGTAAGAACAGAAAGTCATTTATACTAATCACCTTCAAAAACAAAAGAGGAAAAGGAAAAGAAATGGTTATGAAATTTTTCCAGAAAATAATAATTGAAAAACTGGAAACAGTAATAGCAAAACAACGATTTTTTTTTAAATTCTGAAAATATGAGTGATTTTCTTCAAACAGATAATTAGCAAACCATTATATCCAATTTATGTCAGAAAAGCCGAAGTTACAGTTGTCCTTATCACAAATAAATAAAAATGCATGGATATAATCAATATTGAAAAATACTTTTAATGAGATGAATATGATTGTACATGGATAGTACATTAAAAATGTTGTTGATGTCAGCAAATTTGCTATGTTGCAAGCACTTATCGGAGGATATAAAACCTGAGATCGATCAAAGTGAGTGACTGTATCTCAGCAATTGATCTGAAATAATAATACCGAAACTGCATAAAATCATTGTTTCGATGGACACTAATCATTGTTTCGTTTTCACACTTCCTTCTCTTGTTTGTAATCGACTCTTCCAAAAATGGCCGTTTCATATACGCTTCGAAAATGGTTTTTTTATTATTTTTTTTTAAAGAGGGTTGACGGGAATGAGCACAATAAACCGAAACAGTAAGCCGAAAGGTCCATCCGTACAGCTCGAAGAAGCATAAAGAAAGTGGGTGCCCCTAAAAGTCACTTTAAGAGTTCCAAATTGTAGTGACAAAATTTGGGTGCGTTGTGGCTGGCTCCAGCTGATGCTGTGATCAACCATCACTGCTGAGATGAGTATTAATGTACTGTGCTTTCAAATACGACTCCAATTCGCTTTTTCATGATTTTATTTTAACACAACACCTGACTACACACACAACTCACATATAAATCTATAAGAAAATCTATTATCCATTTATAATATAGTTTTCAAATTGGTTTATACCGATTCCAAATGAGGTCTTGCATCGACCAATTCGATTTCAATCTGGTACATTCCCCCATTGGATAGGGACGATACGCGTTATAGTTTCCCTCTTGCAGAGATTATCAATTACCCGTGGTTCGAGATGCCACAGATGCATCCTCTTGCTAATTTAGCTATATATATGCCTTTACTAATGCTAACATTAGCTATATATAAGCCTTTATTAATGATAAATTAGCTATACGTGTGTCTCTTAGCTAATGCTAAATAGCTATATATCAGCTATGTCTAGCTAATGCTAAATTAGCTATATATATGTAGGATTTGTTTGTGTGGTAATCAGCAGGCGGCGACACATCACGGTTGCTTGTCTTTGACAGAGCCTGTCTACAATGTGGGGGAGTATTCTACTATGAACTCTGACCCCACGAGAGGGGGGCAGGTCCCCGTGGTTGAGGAAAGAAGAAAAAGAACGGCTGGCGGTCAACGAGAGAGGAGCGAGATAGGGCAGGCTGCATCAAGCAGCGAGAGAATATGTTTACCCCTTAATTAATAACTAATGTAAATATCATTGTAAAATAGCGTGTCATTAAATGGCTTTATTTAAAGAAACGCATCACTTTATTGTGTCTGTCAAATCCCCTAGACACCCATTGCAAATGTCCAGCCATTGTTAGACTGGTAGACTACAAAAACTGTAGGTTCGGCGGGATGAATCTATTGGATCCGGTTGAAGTTCTACATATATATCTTTCTAGGTGCGAATAATGTCAGCCAAATTACCTGGTATTAAAAAACAACAACCATTGAGATGGCATTAGATTCAAGTATCTTTAAAGTTAAAGTGTTAGATTTCTGGCCTGAAAAAGTGCAATTCCAAACACAACAAGCGAATCGAACACAACAACTATTTCAATTTAGCCAAGTAAGAACAAGTTAAATTTGCAAATCGTAAGGATCTTCCATGGATACATCAGATGATCTGGTGCGAACCACAAGATGTATCCTTGAGAGTATTTATTATAAATTACGGTGGGGAGTATAGGAGTCAAGTCCAATACTAGCTAATCGGAATATCATTGAAAAATAATCAACAAGTTTACAAATGTAATATCCCACACTTTGATTTAATCCTTTCTTTATTTTTTTTTTATGTAATTTTTAACCCTAACTAACTACTTGGACACATTTGTAAAGCTCTTTGAACGCTCGTGTACCCACATTTTGTAAAGCTGCTCTTCACAAAAACAATAACCAAAATGTCGAGAATCCATAATATTTTGGATTTAGTTCGTCGCTCTGCGGTCATTTTGTACGTATTTAAAGCTAATTAGACCGGGACCTACAATTTAACGTGGATTCCGAACCATTAACAAACATCCATGCCACAGCCACGATTCGAACCTGAAGCTTGTGTTACCAACGGCCAGAGCGTTAGCCAATTGGCCACCATGCTGCTATAATATTTTGGATGTGTTCCTGCCTATCTAATTGTTTCAATAAGATTTACTGGTTGTGAACATTAAACTTCATTTTAGTCAAACAGTTATTTTAAAATGTGGTACAGAGCAGCAGATCCCTAGTGACACACCCTGGGTAACACTAAATATACTACATATATTCTGTAGTAATTTTTTATTATGAGCGAATGTAACATATTTATATTTCCTTTAAATTTTAAGCATATACGATTTAGAAATATTTATATGTCTTTTGTACAAAAAGATTTATTTAAACTTTTATTGAAATCAACATTGTAATCTTCGTATATTAGTCGATCTAAAATACTAAGCATTATTATTATACTTGTATCAAACGTATTCTAGACGAAGTGTACCTTAATATATGGAATTTTTGCAGCAATTTTTTAACAAAAACTTTGGCGCAAACACATCCTGCATAAGAACAAACGAGGACTGAAAACTAAATTTTCAGAATTCGAAACTTTAAATGTCGAAATAGTTCTATTGCGAGTAATCTTTTCATTGCTGCATGTTTAGAGTAAAAATTTTATACTAAAAAAAAAAATAAAAAAAAAAAAAAAAAAAAAAAGCAATAATGGAATTAGAAATGAATATCAAGACACCAGTTTAGTAACTGAGAGAATGATTGAGATGAATAAAAATATTATGGTAACTATAACAGAAAATATGATCAAGCATAGGCATAATAAAAACCGAGTGTAGTTTGAAATACATACATGCATTCATGTATGCATGTAAAAAATAATGCAGTAGCTAGATTATGTGAAGAAAAATTTTAGAAATGTAGGTGATCTGACAAAATAAAAATGGAAATAGATGCAAAAATGATAAGAAGCCACACAGTATTACATTTATGTCTGAGAAAAATGTTTAAAATTCTATGCATGGTTTAAAATTCTTTAGTTTGGCATCATGTTTTATGCTTGCAAATTAAGTTTTAGCAAGTTTAAAATCAAGTTTCATTTTGTATGCTTTATACGTAAGCATAATTCAGTAAGCAATAACGCAAAATATCATTGCCAAAGCAGATTTCTTTTTAACATTTTGAAATTTTCCTTTATTTTGACCTACTTCACTTTTGATAATTTTAAAAACAAAAAACATATTTCTTACATTTATCCTTTGATAATACATTTTAAAAAATATTGACAACAATGAAATATATATTATACTTGTTCTATATGTGGAAGATTGTTATTCAGTTGAAGATTTCAGCAAATGACATAAAAAATCAGATAAGTTGTCAAAAAGTAACTTTCAAAAAGAAGTTTTTTTTATATGCTATTTAAAGAATAGAAAAAAAAAATTCAAATTATATTTTTTAATAATACATATTCAAGTGAAAAAAATTAGAATTTTTTTATTGCATGACTTCTTAATTAAATATTGTTGTATTATTAATTAAAATTATTTTAGTATAATTTCCATGATTCTACAGGAAGAAATTACACAACGAATAATTAACGGCTTACTTAAAATCTTTTTTTCATACTGAAATAGAAAAATAAATGTTTTTATAATACTACAATGACGTTCAATAATGTTCGTGTCCACTTTTTAAACTTATGTGAAATATGCATTTATACTTTTTGAATATTAATTTAATACCAATCCAATATTATTAGATTAAAGAATAACACAGACATTTCTTAAAGTATAAGAATAAACCTTCATTTTCCAATGAAGATTTCCCTTGATATTGAACTTATTCGTCATTTATACCGGAAATACAGATACTTATAAGATTAAAATTTGTATTGCTAGAAAAAACATTACAGAAGCCTATACACACTATACAAGAGCAATAAAGGAGAAAATCATTTCTAAACATTTTTAACAGCAATATTTATATTATACTTGAGAAAAACTAGAGAACATCGCACCAGCCATTCCAACGACAAGAACACTTGTTGTTGTCTGCTCCAGCCAAGCCAACAACCAGCCAACTCAACAACAAGTCCATATGTGTTTACCATTTGAAGTAGGTCAGCAAACTGGGATAAAGTATGATATTAATTTTTCAACTAGAAAGACTAGGGTTCAAAAAAATAAAATACGGCAAATACCAAATACGCCGAAAAACCAGATTCTTTTTTCAAATCCTACTATTAGTTCACACTCTTCCTATATATATTTATATATCTTGTTCAAATTTTCAATCGTTCATAAAATACTTTTTATTCATCCACTCAAGTTCAAATACATTTCTTTAAACTTGTGGTGGATGACACTTCATGTTAATACAGTTTTTTTTTTCAAATATTAATTCATTAATTAAATTTAATTATCTAATTTTAGTTTTATATAGGAGAAAAAAATTTCTCTTATATAAGATATTTAGCAGAATATAAATTTAGGAATAAATACCGTCAGTGGCGAAGCGTTTAGATCGCTGTAAAAAAAATTTCTTTTTCAGATTCTTTTTTATTCTTGGTTCTAATCTGAATCAATTAGGAAACAAAATGGAAAAATAGAAAGCGAATAAATAGTAACAAACAAAACTAATAGTCCAACACCATATATAGAAAGGAAAATGGAAAATTGCAAGGAAATTCGCTTTCTATTTTGCCTCTTAATATTGTGATTCTGTCATATGTATATACATATTATATTAATTGTAATTATTTAACAAAAAGTAACTAAAATAAAATTTTTCTTTGTTGAACTAAGTCGGAATTCATTTAAAAATTTTTTTATACTACTTTTTGTATATAAACATTTTTTTTTTCAAATATTTCTAAACAACTCATCCAAAAGAAGTGCATAGCAAACACATGTAAAATACCATAAAGACATTAAACTTACTTTACTGGAACAATAGCTTTGCTTACTCCTGGTTGGGAAGTCTTATCCATTGCAGCACTGTTGGTACGTTTCCTAGTAGCCATTTTGATATTGGTTACATCTGAAAACGAAAAGAAGATATTAAAAAAAAGAACTTTTTTTCTTGTAAATATAAAAATTTTTAAATGAAAAATCTTTTGTATTCCCTAATATTGGGCAATATAAATATAAATACTAGACATTAAAAAATTCAACACTGGTTTAGAAATTCCACTACGAGGACTAAATAGATGATAATTAATTTATTTTAAATATATTCAGAAAAGGCGAATGGAATTCGATTTATTCGAGTCGAATATTCTGCATATATTTTTGTAATAGTGTCAAAAAAGGAAATTACTCTTTTGGTAATCTGTTTGAATTAATAATAAAAACATATTGCTAACTTTTTTTTTAAAATTTAAAAAATATTTTAAAAATAAAAGTATGAAGTAAGATACGAAAATGTTACACAGAATTTTTAATAGCTATTAGAAAGTCGAAATTTAATTTAATTTTTAATAAATTAAATTAAATTACATTCAGATGAATGTGGTTATGCAGCACTGTATAAAAAAATTTTAAATACACTCTATAGAGATACAATAAATTTTTAAGATTCTATGATTCTATTGTTTTAAATAAACTATAAATTAGTAAGTAATTGTTTAAAGTAAAATGAATAATCATATGAATAATGTTAATGATAATCATATGAATGTTGTTGATGTTTGTTGCTATTATAAGATCACTTTTTTCCTTAACTAAAACTTTCAAAAAAATATTTCATCATCAAAAGTGTTTTATAATTTTTTTTATACTCATTAAATATATTTACTAAACCATAAATTAATTAAATTAAATCATAAATTTGTTTTAAATAAACCATAAATTAGTACGTAAATAGTTCAAAGTAAAATGAATAATCATATAAACAATACTGATGATAATCATATGAATATTGCTGTTGTTTGTTGCTCTTATAACATCATTTTTTTCCTCAACAAACACACTTTCAAAAAAAAAAAAAAATATTCATCATCAAAAAATGTTTTAAAACTATTTTTTATACTCAATGAAAAGATATTTTAAATAAACCATAAATTAGTTAAATTAAAACATAAATTTGTTTTAAATAAACCATAAATCAGTTAAATTAAATCACAAATTTGTTTTAAATAAACTATAAATTAGAAAGTAAACTGCTATAAAATCGTTTTTTTCCTTAATTAAAACACTTCCACAAATATTTCATCATCAAAAATGTTTTATAACTATTTTTAATACTCAATGAAAAGATATTTTTAAAAAACCATAAATTAGTTAAATTAAACCATAAATTTGTAAGTAAATAAAGTTTAAAGTAAAATAAATAATCGCATGAATAATGCTGATGATAATCATATGAATATTGCTGCTGTTATAAAATCATTTTTTTTCCTTAACTAACACACTTTAAAAAATATTTCATCATCAAAAATGTTTTATAACTATTTTTATATTCAGTGAAAAGATATTTTAAAAACAAACACAATCGAATAAAAAGATATTTTAAAAATATTTTAGAAATACAAAAGATATTATTTCTGTAGCAAAATCGAATAAAAAGATTATAAATAACAATATAATCTTTTAAAAAAATATCTTTTGTATTTTTAAAATATCTTTTTATTCGATTGTGTTTGTTTCTAAAATATCTTCTCACTGAATATAAAAATAGTTATAAAACATTTTTGATGATGAAATATTTTTGAAGTGTGTTAGTTAAGAAAAAAAAAATGATTTTATAACTATCTTTATATTCAGCGAAAAGATATTTTAAAAACAAACACAATCGAATAAAAAGATATTTTAAAAATATTTTAGAAATACAAAAGATATTATTTCTGTAGCAAAATCGAATAAAAAGATTATAAATAACAATATAATATTTTAAAAAAATATCTTTTGTATTTCTAAAATATTTTTAAAATATCTTTTTATTCAATTGTGTTTGTTTTTAAAATATCTTCTCACTGAATATAAAAATAGTTATAAAACATTTTTGATGATGAAATATTTTTGAAGTGTTAGTTAAGAAAAAAAATGATTTTATAACTATCTTTATATTCAGCGAAAAGATATTTTAAAAACAAACACAATCGAATAAAAAGATATTTAAAAAATATTTTAGAAATACAAAAGATATTATTTCTGTAACAAAATCGAATAAAAAGATATTCATTAAGCAAAGAATAAAAAAGATTGCATTATTAAAATGGATTATGAATGACAAAATTTCTGAATTTTCATTTAAATGGCAAAAATAAAACAATAAAAAAATCAATCATTTATAAATGAGTGCAAAAAATTACCATGGATATTGTATTTAATATTTCAACATAAAATACTTAGACGTAACAACATAAAATACATAAATACTCAATCAACGTCTGGTTATTGCAACATTTCTACATATGTTATCGTTGCCATTTTTTTATTCGTAAATAAGTTGACAAGTTGTTTCACACCAAAAGACATTTTAATTTTATTAAATGTTGAACTTGATATTTCTTAATCATAATTTGCAGTTTTTACTAAATAAATTCGCATGATAATAAAATAAATTGCAAAAAATGATTGTGAAACCTGAATGTTTGTTCTCTTTTGACTTCATTGAACTGTTTTCTCAATGTTAAGTTTCCTCCCTGCTCGATGATAAGTGCAGGACTTCTACAACCAACATTTCAATGTTATCAGTTCTGAATTCGAGGTATGAAGGGTGAAGGTAAACCACCTCCCATGACATGATTTTTTCTTCTTCTGGCATTGAGTACTTATCTTCCATATGCAGAAATGACATTTTTCGACAGTCCAGGGTTTTTTTCTGTCATTTCATTACTTTTATTTTTACTTCATTTTAATATTATTCTGAATGTGTAATTTGAAGCAAAGCTAAAAAAAAACATGATAATACTATAAGAATATAACATATTCTTTAACAATATAGCATAAGACTATAGCATATTCTATAATAATATAGCATATTTTATAATAATATAACATAAGGACATAGCATATTCTATAATAATATAGCATATTTTATAATAATATAACATAATAATATAGCATATTTTATAATAATATAACATAAGGACATAGCATATTCTATAATAATATAGCATATTTTATAATAATATAACATAAGGACATAGCATATTCTATAATAATATAGCATATTTTATAATAATATAACATAAGGACATAGCATATTCTATAAGAATATAACATATTCTTTCATAATACTATATTATGACGTGACGTGATACGAATATTTCTAAAGATGAAAAGTGGGATATTTGTAATTATAGACTTTTTGTATTAAATAATTTTTCTCAAAGTATACGCCTATTATATTTTTTACAGATAAAAAATTAATTCACTTAAGGTTAATTAAAAAGTTGAAAAAATATCGAAGAACTGTTATAAGTGCTCACATTTTTCATAAAATACATAAAAAAAATTTAATTACTATTAATATTTACATAACAAAAATACTAATATACTAAATTGCCCCTTGATTGTAATAAATTGAAAAAAGGAAAAACATTAAAGATATTAATTAACTTTCGCAACAACATATTGATGAGAGAAATTTTTTTATTTGCCTATAGTCAAGCGCGGGTTAAAAACTAATGTCTCTCAATGATACTGAAAATTTAATAATAATAATAACTAATAATAATAATGGTAACATATTTTAAAAAAATTATTTTAATAATGAATTAACTTATCCATTATATAGACCCATTACATATATTACCATTATGGCATTTAAATAATTCATACTTTTTGAATTTTTTTTTTTCTTTCTAATGCAGCTGGCAAACACTTATACAGCTTGGTCTTGGATGCCTTAAGGCAAGCGCTGCACAGACGTACTCACTTTGCATACATAACCCAGGGAGCGCGTGTCACTTGAAGATAAGCCACGGACGCGGAGTAACAATGTCCCCGCAACGCTCTACGGTCATATTCGACTGGGACCTACTTTTTAAAGTGGATTCCGAACCACTACAAACAACCATGGCACCGCCGGGACTCGAACCCGAAACCTGCGGTACCGAGCGCCAGAGCTCTAGCCACTCGGCCATTCAGGCCCCATACTTTTTGAAGTAAGAAATTAAATAATTGAGATATACATTAGTTGCTACTTATTACTTTGAAAAATTACGAATTGTTGTTTCTTATCCCACTTGGTAGACAGCAACATCTAGACAAAATCCAATAAACCGTATGGTCTCATGGAAGGAGGGAACGGGGCCTTCGGGTGCATCTTCTGTTGTGATGGAGCATGTAGAAGACTGATTTGGCCCCATGACGCTGACCTTTTACGGGGTGGGGTTGTCAGCCCTGCGTCTAATGGTCTACAGCCATATTAAACCGGAAACTATGGTAAAAGTGAACTCTGAATCACTACAAACATGCATGGCATAGCCGGGATTGGAACCCGACACCTGTGGCACCTAGTGCCAATCACTTGGTTATCAGGCTCTAAAATTACTAATTAAAAATATTAAACGAAAAGTAGATTTAAATGGTTTTCTAAACTTAAAACTAAGTTATTAATAAAAATGAATTAAAAATACTTTTCTTTTATTTGTAGTATTCATTTCAGAGAAATAGATATTGAAAATTTAATGAGAATATCCTTGAAATGCTGCAAAATGTTATGAAAAATTATTGTCTTCAATAACTAACAAAAATTCTCTGAAATACTAAATATATTATAAAATATATTAAAATATTAAAAATATTATAAAATATATTAAAATATTAAAAATATTATATATTAAATATTATAATATATTATAATATAATTATATATTAAAAATATTCATAGTAAATAACTTTTAACCTAATAATAAAATAGCTAAAAATACTTAATAGCTTAACAGGATATAATAATAATGAATATTATAAATTGTATTTATCCATCATTATTATAAATGATAAAAATTAAGGAAAAATTTAATACAGCAATATTTAAAAAAAATATTCGCCCAATAAGATAGTTAAATATTAAAAATGTTCAAACTTATTTCTTAAAATCACCGCCTACTAAATTTTTATGTAAGCAAATTTATATGATATCTCTTAGATAACCAAAAGTTTTGGCATCATAAATAAGTTGTTTTTATTTGAAATAAATGAAACATTTTTTTTTGTTCATAAAATTTTTCTGCTACAAAAAAAAATGTCACAAATTAATAGCAAAAAAAATCTTTTTATAAGATTTCTCGCAACTGATAAAAAAACACAACATAAAAAATAAAATTCATTTGTTAACAAATTATTTTCTCTGAATTGATTATTACATTGTTATTTCACAAATTAACAGAAAACTAATAGTTGAGACAAGGTTAATTATTTTACATCATTTTTACTAGAAAATTGATACAAATGTAACTATCAGATTAAATATATTTATGCGGTTCTTATAGTAAATATTTTTTATTTTGATCAAAAATAAAAAAAAAATTTGATTTTAATTGTGTAATATTATATTGTTACAAACTGATATAGTTACCAAGAATAAATTAAATTACATACTTTCGTAAATTTAATCAAGATTTTTTTTTTTTTTTTTTTTTTGCTATGCAATAGAAAAAATATAAATTCAGAGAAGAAATTTAATTTCTAAATATTATACTTTTAGGCTATACCAGACTCAGACTTGCTCTTTAAACAGAGAGCTTATTATGTTTAAAAAAATTAATATGGAAAAAAAATGTCTATTTAATTTTTCAGTTTATATCTTTTCATTTTTTTATTATTATTTCAGTTAAAAAATGAATTAATTTCATTACAATCGTTTTGGTAATAGCGATTGTTTGGAAGTTTTTTCTTTCTTTCTTGTTTCCAAAGGATCATTCAGTTGAAATGACAAATTTAGATTTGCTTAACGTGGCAAATAAATATTTGCTTAAAGGAGAATTGTCTGTCATGCATAATAAAATAAATAAAAATATTTAAATACAAAATCGATAAAAATTAAGATTGATATGAAAGATTGAGGTATCTCACTATGTGCTTCAGATTGGAATTATATATACATAACTAAAATACGTGTACAAAATGTATAATAAAAATATTAAAATTATCAAAAAAATGTAAACTATTTACGACAAAAAAAAATCAAAATTATTTATCTTCAGGATAAAAATTTGAGATGATGCTTTGTTATTTTGAAAAGTCAATATAGATTGCTTCAATGCAAATTAAAAGTAAACAGAATTAAAAAAATCCAGTTTTGATAGAAAACAAAATACAATAAAAATAATATTCTAAAAGAGAGAAATTCTTTGTGAAATGATTGAGTTATTTAGAAAAACGTTTTCAAAGGAAAAATTTGCTTCCTTCTTTTGTTCTAAGGGAAAAAATAAGGAAAAATAAACACTTTAGTTGTTTCAATAGTACTAGAATGAAAATGTAAAGGTAGAAAAAAATTAAGAGAATAGCTAACTATAAAAAAAAAAGTCATATGAATAACAAATGTCAAAATAAATGAGCAAATAAAAAATAAATAAATCACCAAATATAAAGATAAATGAGCAAATAAAAAATAAATAAAACAAAGATTAAAATAAATAAACTTAATTATAAATAATGCTTAAAATACAAACGATGTTTTGTTAATTTTTCTTAATTTAATACAAAAAATAGTAATAGCTCTTTACAAAAATATTTAATTCACAATAATTTTTTTATGTGACTTACTTGATTAAATCCCTATTCACTGCTAAATTTCATGTTTTGCCAATTTGTTTATCAATATATAAAAGGTCATATGTCAATTATTAAGTCTAATACCGACTGCGAAAGTTAATAATTCCGTACAAAATTTTTCAACTGTATATACAAAATTTTTCAATTTTTTAAAAATAAATATCTTACTCTAGGCATATTATTTTCAAGAAACATCCGTAATATTTCCCCTTTCTTTTCACGATATGAAATGTGATACAAATAATAAAACATTTAATACATATATATTTCATTTGTTAAAGATCACATAAAAATATTTTGATTTTAATAGGTCAGCTTAAATGCTAATTAAAATCTTTTTTCACAAATTTAGATACATCGAACTATGCATTAGGAGCCGTTCTTATCTGAGTACAAGGTCCAGATGAACACCCACTAGAGTTTGCTGGCTCCAGCAAAAAAAAAAATTGTTACACCACGGAGAAAATTTATTTTCAGTGGTTTAAAATTCATTAATTAATAGTAATTCTTTTCCAAAATCCCAGTGGGTTTTGGCTAAGAATCTCTGAAATGCCTTTTGAGCCTTGAATTACCGAAAGGTTATCTTACTGGATGGTGTATCTTATAAGCTAAAAGTTGAACACATACCCGGATAGATAAATTTCATTGTTCATATGATCTCTCGCCCTAATTTAAAAGAATGAAAAAGCAACTTGCGACATTTTCATGGTCTTTGTCGATTTATTATCTTGTTGAATCCTTAATATTTGAGTGGAACAAATGAAGGATGAAGATGTGAAGAAAACCACAGAAAGTTACAAAACCGTTTGTTACACAGTTAACTAAACGCTTAACTGTTTGTTTGTTACAAAAAGACAAAATTTAACTAAACGAGATTATTTTATGAACCAAGGCGCCCTATATGGCTATGAACCAGAATATGAGTCCACGAAAGGGCAGTAGGTGATCCCCATCAGTGCACGCGCAAAAGTTACGAGTAAATATCATTATGTCGTAATCGCTGGATATCATGGTACAAATGTCATATTTCGTACAATTTGCAGATATTACTTCCTTGGATTACGCAAAAGCATCATTGATTATGTAAAAACCAGCCCTGAGTGGGACAGATTTAAGACTGTTAATAAAAGCCTGCTGAATTGTTGCGAACTTCAGTCTATCGGCGATTTAGATTTGTTTGACTCAATCATCAGGTAGAAAAAAATCATCAAAGATACCTCTACAAAGTAAATATAGCTTTTCGCCACCAACAGCGTCACGGCGAAGGAGTGTGTGGTAATTTTGTTAGAAGTATACACTTTAGGAATTCCATGATGACTCATCAGTGGCATCGGATACTGTTCTTCAGCAAGTATACTACCTTCTAGACATAATGCATCACGCATACCTAACAGTTTTGAGTTCAACAGTTCTGAAACTGATGAAACAGTTCTTTCATCAGTTTACTGTCCCCAAGCGAACTCCGTCAAAAGAAAAAATAGATATCAAAACTTCAAGATTGAAAATGTTAGTTGGCGAAAATCACACAGAATAAGGGAAATTAACTTCCAACAACTAGTTTTCCTTAAACACATTAAAATATAATCTCACTGAATTTACTTTCTTACAGATTAGAAGATAATATCATCACATAAGATTTAAGAACGGTATTTTGCATTGTTAATTCTTCCTTATTTAAGAAATTTTGCTTAGCTGCCGAAAGAAAAAAAAAGACACTGTTCTTTCATTAGTTTATTGTATCAAAGAAAGGAGGATCAAAGAAAGCAGTATGCTACTCAAAACAGAAAGAAGAGTCCTCAATACCCACCTGGGGATCGTGTGTGACTAACTTTACATCTTTATAACAATAAAACCAACTTTGCCACTCCTTCTACTCATTCAACCATACATGATCGCCATACTCACCCAGCGTTGTTTAACGACCTATGAAATCGCCAACCCAGCTATTAGAAGCGTTTCTCTTCGAGCTTATCATACTTCAATCCTGCGCCCTTGTCACCAAGCTTTTTAAGCAAAAAATATGCCAATTAATCCTATCAGGAAAAGAGATCGGCTATCCAATATTTCTCCATCAAATGAGTCTCAACGTAACTGAAATCGGCAACTCAAATTTCTCCTGTCTCCTTGAATTGTTGGCTATGAAGCTAAAGGGAGAGACTACTACTGTGTCCAAAAAGTAAGACCAATTTTAAATTTAAAATTCCCATCGCTTATGGAATTTCATTTTTTTTTCTTTTTTAGGTTGCTGGCACTGTACTTGACATCTGTGTGAAATATGACATCAAAATATTCATTAGTGTTTGAGTTACGCTTGGCATTGAGACGCTAAAACTGATTCCGGCGATTTTTGAAATGTCTGAATTAATTGAGCAAAGAACTTGCATTAAATTTTGCTTGTAGAAATGTATAGAATGTTGTAGAAAGCATTCGGTGAGCATTCCTATATCGGATATATTCCTATCTCGGTGGTATAAACAGTTCAAAGAAGGCAGAGAACGCTTTGAAGACGAAGAACCCTCTGGTCGACAATCACCCTCAACAGACGAAGCTCACGTCCACAAAATTAAAGATTTCGTGCTTGCAAACCGTAGATTTACAATTAGCCGATGATGCTGGAATTTCAAAAGGATGGGTTAATTCCATTTTGGGCCTCAAACGCGTCAAATCTCGATTGGTACCGAAAACACTGAATGCGCCAGCTCACACTGTATTGATACTTCGTGACTTTTTCGCCAAAAATGAAACCCACATCATTCCACAACGATAGTATTCACACCGTGCGACATCTGGCTATTCCCTAAACTGAAAAGACTACTCCGGGGACACCGTTTTGAGTCGATTGAAGAGACTCAACGTGAATCGCTCCGCGCTTTGAAGGCCATCTTTGCCGATGACTTTTTAGCATGTATTGAGAATTGAAAAACAAGTTGGCAGAAGTACATTGTGTCCGGAGGGGATTACTTTAAAGGCGATGAAATAAATTTGGAAGAATAAATAAAGCCTTTTTGAAAAAAAAATTAGTCTTACTTCTTGGGCACAGTAGTATAACGCCATCCTATCCTTGCATCAATCCTCGTATCAACTATAGGACTTATGGAGGCATATGAATAGTTTGATAGTTGTACTCAACACATACATGACTTGGTTAACATTCCAAGTTAATTTTATGCTTTCCTTTTCATCGTTTTTGCGTTGTTCCATTACTTATATGTAATGTTTTGCTCCATTAAATATCAAAATTGTTCCGATTACTAGTTATTTCAGTCATGTTGGACAACACTAATATTCAAAATTACTTTCAGGTGAAAAAAACGAACAAATTTTTAAATCTGATCATAATTTGTTTGTTACGCATAAGAAAACTTTTACTGCTTATTTTCAGTAGTAAGATTTAAAAAAACGGATTTGGAAACTGCAAAAAAAAAAAAAAAAAAAAAAAAAATTTTCCAATTATTTCCAAGGTGAAACAATTTATTAATCTACCCATAAATGGAGTCATTAAAAATGAATGCATGAAGTTCAATTAGTATTATTCGAAAAATTCCTTTTAATTATTTTTATAGAATAATCTGAGTTTCAGGAGGATTATGAGAAATTAACGAAGGATTTTCTTTCCAATTTGCAAGAGCTTAAAATTTATTACTTTTTTTTCAAAATCCTACTTGGCTAAAAATATCCAAGTAAGGAAAAAAGTAAAATAAGTTCCTTGTGTTCATTTTTATTTATTTTAACAAACAAAATCTTTTTTTGTAAAATAAATATTTAAAAAAATTCGTCTCTTTTTATTACGAAAGGCAATGAAAACATCACAAGGAAGGTGAAACAAAGGCAGTGAAAGGCAACAAAACATAAATGACTATTATTAGAATTTAATGGCATTCTTACAATAAAAAATGTAAAGAATAGCTATTATGTTTTCCAACACGTAGATATTCAAATGCACTAGCACGTAAAATTTAAGAAACGATGTAATTTTTAAGCAGATAGCCGTGAAATTGTAGAAAAGAGCTTTTTGCGATCATTACAATGAACACCTAATTCTATAGAAATACTTCGTATGCAAATAACAGGAACAAGACGTATGGTGAGAGTACGCAAAACGCATGAAATTAGTGCACGAAATGCAAGACATAAATAAAAAGAAGAACTAAAGACCACATTAAAGACATTATCTGTAAAAACAAGTGAATTCATACGCGAAATATGGGTAGAAAAACAATCCGGGTGAGTTACACGTGGTAGAATGATCGAAAAAATGAAAAGGGCGCAAGTGTGGCAAAAGGTGCCCAAGAGTTTTGAATTGATAAAAGTGTTATTACGTAACTGCGTAAGGCAACAGAACGAGTGCCGCGCTTTAATGTGGCTAAACTTCTTCATAATAGTAATTTATTCGCTAACCCGAAGATTGAACCCCAATGACAACTGCCCATTGGCGGCACCGTTTAGATTGGTGTATGAAACACAAAGAATGACATCCCATAAATAGAATCACGTACCGAGAATCATTACAGTGTCACAAGCAAATCTGATTGCCATTTCATATTAAGAGAGATAAGGAAAGCTAACACTAGGATAGCTACATGACCTTGGCACTCTATTCAAGGTTTGGTTTGTCGCTCTACGGTCATATTGTGCACACTTCGGGCTAATTAGACCGGGACCTACAGTTTGATGTGGACTCTGAATCACTAACAAACGTCCATTCCACAGGAAGGATTCTAACCTGAAGCCTGTGGTACCAAAGACCAGAGAGCTAGCCAATTGGACATCAGGCTGCCTCTAGTAAAGGAGACATTATGATTAAAGGGGTGCGTGTGTGTAGTGGGAACTGTGCTCCAAATGTTCGACAAGTAGCTATAGCCGGAGATCGTTATTGTCAGAAAATGGTTCTTCTCCAAGTGCATTTGTTGTCAAGTGCTATTAGATATCGTCTTTATGGATGATGTCGAAAATGAACTGTAACCAAATTGAACATAACTATAAATGTAATCAAACTCCTCCACATACGCACTTTCTATATTTTTTATAACTAATTTCTTATGTGATTTTAATAAGTGAAAAACAAAGTTTTTTATCTCCCGTTAACATTGATTATTTTGTTATTCGCTCAAATTGGATAAACTCCCTACAAACCCGCCCCCTGGAAACATTTATCACTTAGATGGATTTCGTTGATTTTCCCTACCTTTTTAATTGATAAAAAATGGTTAGTAAGTTAACAGGTGATGGTACTAGGCCTCATCAAAATTGTACTGTTGAACAACTTCTAAAAAGTGTAGAATAGATTGATCAGAAATTCCATATGACATTTGTGCGATATTTTAGATGACCTTCGGTATGATTATATCCAACTATTCAACAGGTGCTGATTGTCGAATGAGTACTCTAACCTCAATAGTTCTTGGTTAATACGGAGTTGAGTATGGAGAGACGATAGTAGTAAATGGGTGTCATAAGTCTTACTAAGGGACATCTGTTTGTTACTCTTCGCAAACAAGCATTTGTTCCAATGCTACTATTTCGACAAAGTATTTTTTGTTCGATTCCATGCAATAGAGGAGTTCTACTAATTTTTGCATTAGTTTTTTCATCCTTTAACTCCAGAATGGTGGCTTGATATTTTGAACATCATGTCTTCCAAGAGATTCCTTGCGAAGCTAAGTAGGAAAAGAAAGTCATTGCTTTTGTTTCCACACCAGTGAAATTCAAATTCAAAATATTTTTTGATGTGAAAACGTCTACAAAATCGGTATGGATTTAGATTGGAATGTTGAGTTTTCATGTTCAATTCGAAATGTTTTTTTTTCTAATGCAGCTGGAAAACACTTAGACAGCTTGGTCTTGTATGCCTTAAGGCAAGCGCTGCACAGACGTACTCACTTTGCATTACCCAGGGGGCGCGTGTAACTTGAAGATAAGCCACGGACGCGGAGTAACAATGCCCCCGCAACGCTCTACGATCCTATTAGACCGGGACCTACACTTTAAAGTGGATTCCGAACCACTACAAACATCCATGGCACCGCCGGGACTCGAACCCGAAACCTGTGGTACCGAGCGCCAGAGCGCTAGCCACTCGGCCATTCAGGCCCTCAATTCGAAATGTTAATAATTTTTAAAACTATACATAATATGGAACATCTAAACAGATCATCGTGAATAAGAAGGTTGGATGATTATTTTGTTTGAGCAGGGAAGGGAAGGGGAAGGTTCTAAAACGCGTCGCCGTGTGCATAATTCTCGCTGTTATATATTGGATTTGGTTTGGTCTGTTGCTCTACGGTCATGTTTTTGCATATTTTAAGCGTATTAGACCGGGGACTACAGTTTAACATGGATTTCATCCATGCCATTGCCAGGATTCAAACCTGGAGCTGTGGTAGCAAATGACAAAGTGCTAGCCATCAGACTGTGTTATATCTAGGAATCCTGACATATGAGGGAGCGATCAAGGGCTCATTTGAAAGATTGTTGTAAGATATAATTAAATATAAGACACGATGAAATAAAATCTATTCGTATGAAATCTTAAATTGGTGAATGTCGGCTTATATGCAACGAAAGTAGAAGCAAAATTCGAGTAAAGCATTGCAAAAGATAGAGGGACTCAATGAGAATCCAAAAAGTCAAATGCAGATAGACAATGTGAGTGCAGGATCCGAGATTGAAATTCAGTGGGCACAATAGTTGGCACCAAGTAATTGTTGTCATTGAGCCAATGGATTTAAATGATGCGTCGAAGAGCCTACGGACGGTGTTTTCAAGAGGGTCATTGCATATAATGATAGTTCTGTTTCAATAAATGTCTACGTCCATCCACCCCTTTGTTTTCTTATTTCATCCCCTAGTAAGTGTTGTCATTGAGTCAATGTATAGTGAGGTGGAGCATATTATAAGTGTAAAAGAGACGGTGATTTCACGAAGGCCAGTGTATATAATGGGGCCTTATGGACCAGTGACTAGCGCTCTGGAGCCCGGTGCACAGGTTTGGGGTTCGATTCAAGGTGGTGCCATTGGTTTCGGAATACACTGCCTGAATAATCGACCTGATTGCCGAAGGACTACCGCTCGAGTCTCGAGGTGCCATGGATGTTTGTAATGGTTCCGAATACAATTTAAATCGTAGGTCCATGTCTAATATGATTGTTGAGCATTGGGCGTAGGGCTGTCAACCTTACCCAGTAAAAAGAAAACATTTCATGTTTCGAAATCTGCCAATAGTCAGACGGCTTTGGCCCACCAAAGGGGCTGTTGCACCAATGAAGAAGAAGTGTATATAAATGATCGTCCTGATTCAATAAATGCGACACTATTCATCCACTTCTTTGTTTTCTTATTTCATCCACTACCCCACAACTTCCCCCTCGTTCCACCTTCAAATCTGTTCTCAGGTTTAGTTTGGTTTGTCCCTCTACGGTCATTTTAGCACATTTTAGGCTAATTAGACTGGGACCTGCAAACTAACGTGGATTCCTTCAACAACAAACATCCATGCGACGGACAGGATTCGAACCTGGAGCCTGTGGTACCAAAGGCCAGAGAGCTAACCAATTGGCTAACGGGTAGCTTAAATTTATTCGCAGAGAAGTTTTCGTATATTAAGACAACTCTGAGATCCAGACACTCAACTCAGACTCAACACCAGAGTACTATGTCTCTGTCAGTTTTTTTCTTGCACAAAATATTAATTTAACAGGGGGCCTGAATAGCCGAGTATCTAGCGCTCTGCCGCTCGGTACCACGGATCTCGGGTTCTAATCCCGGCGGTGCCATGGTTGTTTGTTAGTTGTTCGGAATCCACATTAAAACCATAGGTCCCTGTCTAATTTGATCGTAGAGCGTTGCGGAGGTAGTGTTACTCCGCGTCCGTAGCTTATCTTCAAGTAAGCTACCCACTGGGTAGTGCTAAGTGAGTAACGTCGGTGCGGCGCTTGCCTTAAGGCATCAAGGACAATTATCTAAGTGTTAGCCAGCTGCATTAGAAAAAAAATAATTTAACAATTTCAAAAGTATAAAAATTTAGATAATTTTTAATTCTCTAAAAATCATATAATTTTTTTAATTCCCTCTTTTTATAAGAATCAATATAGATGTAAATCATTTTTATGAGATTCAAACTAAACAAAAAATAATTTTTATACTCCTCGAAATAAGTAGAAATCATTTGCTTATTTATTTGTTCTGTTTCCTTTTAATAATTGAACTGCTTATAAATTCTATTTCAGCACTAAATGAATAATTTTTATATCTTTGAAAAGGGAAATTTTTTAAAAGTAATGACTTTCTATTTGATCTTTCATTTAAATATCTTTTTTACTCCATTACAAAATTCCTGCTTAAATTTCTATTTATATTTTGAATGAATTCTCCTAAAGATAAAGAAGGATTTTAAGTGTTAATAATTTGTAAGTACGTTAAAAAACCAAATTATGAAACAGAATCGTACTTTTTCTATCACTATTCTTGAAATTCTATAATTTGATAGTTCTTTTAGAAATTATTAATTATGGATTCTAAGGATAAATTAAATTTCATATGAATTAAATTCTTATTTATTATAGAGATTTTCAGGAATAGTGATAAAAATACTAACAATTCTTTTTTTATAACTTGGATTTTTAATATACTTTCAAGTTGTATTAAATTAAAAGCACATAATAATTCTCCTTAAGATAAAAAAAAGATTTTTTAAGTTTAAGTAAGTGAAGTTTTAAGACTAAAAAGAAAACTTGCAAGCACAAAATTTTATTGGATTTTTATTCAATGAAAAAAAAAAGTTTGTTTTCTAAAATTAATGAAATAAAAACAGGCATTAAAGAACTGAAAAAAAAAAAAAAAAAAAATCGAATACAATGTTATTAAAAAATAAATAAATAAATGACGAAAAACCGAATAGAATATTATTTGCTGCTTAATAGCAGAAATTTGGTTTGAAAGTCACTTTTTTTTAAGTTTACAATATTTATTATCACTATACAAGAAAATTATATTTATAATGTTTTTTTTTCTTTAAAAAGCATTATTTTAGCTTTTAAAAGGCATTATTTGAAATAAAATATTCCGACAAATCTGAGGAAAAAAGGAAAAATATTTATAAAAATACAAATAAAAATATATTTTTTAATTTTATTTCAATCTCACTAATAAAAAAATTAACTAAGAAATTTTCAATTTATTTGAAATTTAAATGAAATATATAATTAAATAGTAGTCATTTAAGCAGGTAAAGAGCATATTAGTGATAAAACAATGGAATGTATTAGTATAAATTTCTATTGAAACAGAAAAATAAATATCTTGTAACAGTAAAGATACATATCGTTTAATAATTTACTATCTCCACTATGAAGTAAAAACACACGGGTATAGCATATATTAGCGATAGAACAATAGAATATATCAGCATAATTTTTTTATTGAAACAGAAAAATAAATATTTGTCCACGAGCTTACATAAATTCAACAAAATGTATTTCAATAAAGTGTCTTCACATGTCTTTCTGTTTTTGTACTATATGAATTGTTATTATTTTTTAACTATTATGACTACTTTATAAAATTCAAAATAAAAAATGCTAAAATTATATACTTTTTCAATATTTTTTCTGTCTAATTGCTACTGTACGAAAACAATATAAAAAGTATATACAGTTTTTTTCGAATATTAATTCAGTATTTAAATTTAATTAATTAATTTTAGTTTTTTTCAGATTTAAGTTGCATATATCTACCAATAGATGGCGCCAGATAAACTTAAAAAAATGAATGAAAATTATTTATAAAGGACTTTCTGCAATACAGTGAAAAAAAAGTACGAATTGGTTTAAATTTTTTTTTTTTTAATATTAATTGCTACTGTACGAAAATACTGCTAATTGCTACTGTACGAAAATAATATAAAAATAGTAAATTACATTTTTCGATTGCTTGAGTGACATTTTTGCAGATAAGTTACTTTCTATAATCAAATTATCTCCAGATAAGAAAAATTGAACTAATTTAAAAATTCGTTTTTATATAACATTCATCATCATCAGTGACGCAATAGCCCCATGGTGGGCCACGGCCATCTACCTACTGGCAGATTTCGAGACAGGAGATGTTTTCTTTTTACGGGGTAGAGTTGTCAGCCATACGCCCAACGATCATATTACATCGGGACCTACGGTTTAAAGTGGATTCCGAACCATTACAAACATTCATTATACAACATTAACAGAAAGAAATTATTTAATTTTTAAACTATAATTTCAATTATTAAAATGTTAATCGAATTAAATTAAACTGCCTATCCTTAATTGAAATTCTTGTTTACAAATAACAGAATAACATAAATTTAAAAACTGGAAAACGTATTTACATGATTTTATATTTATTCTCAATATAAGAAATAAATTTCTGAACCTATTTTTAATGGATATTTGATATAGAACAAGTTGGTCTTTTATTCTTTACAAAAGATGACTTGTTATGAATACATTTATCTAGTGCTTCCAACTTCATGCATTTCCACTACTTAAAAGGTATTATTAAAGCACTTAAAAGAATACTTCATGCATTTCCACTATCTAATTTTAAAATGCAAATTAGGAATCTTATTTTAATACACGAGGGATATTATTTTAATACACGAAGTACCTTATTTTAATAGATGGGGATATTATTTTAATACATGAGGGATATTATTTTAATACACGAGGGATATTATTTTAATACACGAAGTACCTTATTTTAATACAGGAAGTACCTTATTTTAATAGATGAGGGATATTATTTTAATACACGAGGGATATTATTTTAATACACGAGGGATATTATTTTTAATACATGAGGGATATTATTTTAATACACGAGGGATATTATTTTAATACACGAGGGATATTATTTTAATACACGAAGTACCTTATTTTAATAGATGAGGGATATTATTTTAATACATGAGGGATATTATTTTAATACACGGGGGATATTATTTTAATACACGGGGGATATTATTTTAATACACGAAGTACCTTATTTTAATAGAAGAGGGATATTATTTTAATACATGAGGGATATTATTTTAATACACGGGGGATATTATTTTAATACATGAGGGATATTATTTTAATACACGAGGGATATTATTTTAATACACGAAGTACCTTATTTTAATAGATGAGGGATATTATTTTAATACATGAGGGATATTATTTTAATACACGGGGGATATTATTTTAATACACGAAGTACCTTATTTTAATACACGAGGGATATTATTTTAATAGATGAGGGATATTATTTTAATACACGAGGGATATTATTTTAATACATGAGGGATATTATTTTAATACACGAGGGATATTATTTTAATACACGAGGGATATTATTTTAATGCATGAAAAGTTTTGAAAAAGACTTGGCCGGAGTGATCTCGTGGATAACGCATCTTTGACTCGAGTAAGAAGTGAGGAGGGTACGAACCCCCAAATGCCATTATTGATCATTTGGTTTCGTTTGTCGCGATCATTTTTGGCACGCTTTAGACTAATTAGATCGGGATCTACAGTTTAACGTGGAAGCAGAACCACTATCGAACATCCATGCCACTGCTAGCATTCGAACCTAAATAAAGCCTGTAGTACCACAGACCAGAGCATTAGCCAGTTGGCCATTAGGCCGCCCATCCTTGGTGAGGTTTCGTTTAAAATGGTGGCAAAATGTGGTTGCAGTGTAATAGAGCACTATGTTTGACCAAAACATTATGACCACCCCTACATTTTGCAATGAACTCGCCTGGATGACGTGGAAGTGGTATTTAACTGGTATTAAGTGGTGGTATTAATCCCTGCCAAGGCAGGTTGAAGCTGTGTTGCGCGCCAAAGGTGGGCCAACTCGTTATTGACAGGTGGTCATAATGAGTATATATTTGCTATTTCATTGATGATTGAACTCGAAACATTGTGTCCCAGCATTTGAAAACCATAACTTTATTAACAATTTTTAACTATAAAACCATATGACTTTCACGCCACTTCACTCTAAACCTCCTTTGCACCAATCTTGCATTCGTTTATTTAATCTACTTTGCAGTAAAACTGCAATTTTAATAAAGAAAGAGCTAGTAAATACTACCGTACGCGAAATATAAACACAATTGCATCAATTGTACAAAAATATCTTTTTTGTTTTTAATAAACAAAGTTTGTTTTAAAAAAATTTAAAAATTTCGAAAAATACGAGGTAATTCAGGTACGAGCCAATGTCATGGTTATCACGAAGCCTGAATGTGTCTGCTGTACTTTTTATTTTAAGGACTTTATGTATATATTAGCTTGCTTACGCAGCCTCACCAAGTCTGACAGAACCGTATCATCAATTGCCACTGTAACACTATACATGATACAAAGTGCACAGCTGGGATATAGATTATTATCATAATATCTGAATAATTAAAAAAATACACACACAAAAAAAAAACATACTGATTACAAATAAATTTAAACTTACACTTTTCAATCGTAAAAAATATGTAAATCAAAAATTGCAAATAGATATAATATTGATTTTTTTTCCCGATGATTTTGTACTTCTTAAAAGCTATGAAGCCATCATTAATGTTATATTCTATTACCAAGTTTGCTTCAGATTAACACGTACGCAATTTTACTTAGGCTTCCTCAAATGTAAATATCAAAATAATTAACAGAAAAAAATCAAAAGTATAATATATAATTAGAATTACATATGATTAATTAATTTATAACTTAGAATAATATCTTGTAATAATTAATTTACTGAATAGATATTTAACATTTTTATATTAATTAATTAATTATGTTGTTGTTGCTTATCTTCTTGATTTAGAATCCTAAACCAAGTCCAGTAGATCCTACTGCATCAATAGATCGTAAACTGTCCTCCCCTCATTCAACAGTTGCCTCACAGAGGCACCAATACAATCGATGAGATGAGAGGGAGACGCGATGGCCGAACAATGACAAAGGGTATATGTCTTCTCGTCTTCATTGAAGGTCAAACTCTTAGTGTGGCCAGTCCTTAGTCTAGCTAAAGCCATTTGAGCAGGTCTAGGACAGGAGCACTGTAAGGACATACCAGGATATTTAGCGGCGTACCATGCATGAATTGGTGGCGACCTCCAAGCGGTATTCACTCTGGCTAAAGTCATGGAATGAACCTCTGAAGCTAACAGATTGGAAGAAGAAGCTTTGGGAAGTTCGCAACCTTCCCTAGCGAGCAGATCAGCAATTTCATTTCCGTAGATGCCCACATGGGAGGGAATCCACTGCAAGCACACCGATCCGATCTGGTCCAAAACAGCTATAACTATATCCTGCCCCAATTTGTCCAAGATGCTTGGCCAATCTTTCAAATACTGTATTGAGCTCTTACTATCAGTCAGAATCCAAACATCAGGTACTTTAAAGTCTAAAGCTAGGCTCAGAGCTTCGCTTATAGCAGTTAATTCTGAGCGGAATACTGAGCTGAAAATTAGCTTAATTATTCTCATGCAATAGGTAATTTATACATTACAGAATACACAAAATGCAGAACGTGAAGAATTTCCTAGAGATCCGACTTTATAAAACCAGAGTATCCGGATTTACAAAACCAGACATGTTATAGGTGCTGTTTTAAACTGTGGCGCCACAATGTGGGTGAAATGTAGCAGCCCTACGTAGAATTAGAAAACAGTGGCCCAGTGGCTATGTGAGCAGCTAGCCTGCAGGAGAGCTGATGCTCGAATCCGATGACGACATTATTGAAGTCACTGCTTTCAAAAATGAAGAGCCTCGATGGAAAATATAAAAATATGTATAAAATCGTCTAGCCTCGACACTCAGGTTCCAATGCTGGGAATTTTCCGGGTTTTATCCCATACAACCAGCTAATTCGGGGTAGTTATCCTTAACAGTCTGCCCGGAAGGCAATGTCCATCCCCATCATCCGAGGTGGGCTGTTCGTGGTATACATTAGACCCACCGATGTTCCACCTTTACCTTTCTAACTACTAGGAACTACATAGCCTTAGATGGTGTGGAGAAAAGAAAAAAAAATCATTAAAATACAAAAATACATTATAGAATATATACTTATGTCCACATTTAAATGTCCGACATTTATGACATTTTAAATGTCCATTGTTATTTTCGAGATATAGAGAATATAAAAATCTTTCAAAATTAAAGAAGATTTAATTCCAAGTTATCATAATTTTGTAAATAAATCACAATTTTTTTATAAACAAAAGGGCTATATAATGGTGTTTTTTAATGACAAGATTTTAAGTGAAAATTCAATGCCACTGTTAGTGTATTCTTTTACATGCAATTTATTTACCACAATGGAATATACTTTAACAATGAAACTTTAAATAAGTTTAACGATAAATATTATAATGAAGAGCACTATCAGCATGATCGGTGAAAGAGAATTTTCAAGATAAACCTCAACGATTTTGAAATGCATAATGTTAAAAGCTGTTGCACGTGCTTGAATTGCGTTTCGCGTTTTAATGGCACTTTAAAATTAATTCACCCATCTTCATGTTGAAGCCATATAAAACAAACAATGTAGGAAAATTTTGCGGCTTAATATTTCCAGTGCTCCAGGGGAAATGCTTGAATCCCTACAGACAGCTCTTTCGACAGGTTTCCGAAGATAAGGGTAAATATTACGCCACAAAATTTTACTTTAAAATTATTTGAACCTCAAATGCGCCAAATAAATGAAAAAGTTAAAATTGTTTTTACAATATCAAACATAACATTGTTTTTTCTTTTTCTATTTGCAGATAATTTTCAAATTACAAACAATCACGAAAAGTACTGTAAATATAAGAGCTTTATAACTCCATTGAGTAAATTAATTCATTATACATATATATATATAATTAATTAAGTTAATTTCTATATATTGAATTATATGATGAATTTAATAATTTTAATTAATAGATTATATTGTTGTTGTTCTAATGCAGCTGGCAATCTTAATCTTTATGCCATAAGAAAGGGCTGTGCTGCTGTTACTCATTTATCATTACCCAGGGAGCACGTGTACCCTTGAAGATATGCTACGGAATAGCACTACCCCACAATGCTCTACGATCCTATTAGGACCGGGACCTACGGTTTAAAGTGGATTTCGTACCACTACAAACATCCATGGCACAGCCGGGATTCCTACCTGACACCTGTGGTACCGAGTGCCAGAGAATAGCCACTCGGCCTAATTAATAGATAATATATTTAATAATAACGAATTTAATGAATTAATTTTATTATATATATATATATATATACACTGAAGTGACAAAAGTCATGGGATACCTCTTAATATCGTGTCGGCCCTCCTTTCGCCCGGCGAAGTGTAGCAACTCGACGTGGCATGGACTCGACAAGTCGTTGGAAGTCTTCTGCAGGAATATTGAGCCATGCTGTCTCGATAGACGTTCATAATTGTGAAAGCGTTGATGGTGCAGGATTTTGGGCATGAACAGACCTCTCGATGATGTCCCATAAATGCTCGATGGGATTCATGTCGGGCGATCTAGGTAGCCAGATCATTCGTTGGAATTGTCCAGAATGTTCTTCAAACCAATCGCGAACAGTTGTGGCCCGGTGACATGGCACATTGTCATCCATAAAAATCTCATCGTTGTTTGGGTACATGAAGTCCATGAATGGCTGCAAGTGATCTCCAAGTAGCTGAACATAAGCATTTCCAGTCAATGTTCGGTCCAGTCGCACCACAGGACTAAGTCCATGCCATAAAAAAACAACCCACACCATTACGGAGCCACCACCAGCTTGAACAGTGCCTTGCTGACAGTTTGGGTCCATGGCTTCGTGGGGTCTGCGCCACACTCGAACCCTACCATCAGCTCTTACCAACTGAAATCGTGACTCATCGGACCAAGCCACGGTTTTCCATTCATCTAGGGACCAACCGATATGCTCACGTGCCCACGAGAGTCGCTGCAAGCGATGTCGTTCTATCAGTAAAGGCACTCGAGTCGGTCTTCTGCTGGAATAGCCCAAGAAAGCCAAATTTCTCCGCACAGTTCTAACAGACAAGTCTCTTGTACGTCCCACATTGATTTCTGCGGTTATTTGACGCAGTGTTGCTTGTCTGTTAGAATTTACGACTCTTTGCAGACGTCGCCGGTCTCGGTCGTTAAGTGCAGGCGGTCGACCACTGCGCTGTCCATGGTGGGATGTTATGCCTGAAATTTCATACTCTCGGCACACTCTTGACACAGTGGATCTGGGAATGTTGAATTCCCTAACGATTTCCGAAATGGCATGACCCATGCGTCTAGCTCCAACTAACATTCTGCGTTCAAAGTCTGTTAATTCCCGTCGTGCGGTCATCATCACGTCAAAACCTCTTCACATGAATAACTTGATCAGAAATGAAAGCTCTGCGAAAGCACTGCGCATTTATACCTGTTCTACGCGATGCTACTGCCATCTGAAAATTTGCATATTGCTATCCCATCACTTTTGTCACTTCAGTGTATATATATACAGGGTGATTATAATTAAAGTCCCGTCCCATTTTCAAAATGCTATAAAAAAAAAAAACTCGTTACAATGAGTTCAAATTTGAACTGAAGATACTTTAAGAAGGAGGAACCGCTAAGGCATCAAAAAAAAAAAAAAAAAAAAATATTTCGATGTGTATTAATAGAGGGCGCTGTAAGCGGTATAAAGAAAGTGAATTCGGCTGCCGGTGACAATTTTAATCGAAATTACGAGGAATTTGACCTGATTTGCACATTAAACCAATTATAGTGTTCAATGGACTTGATTGTTTCGGTTTTTTGACGGAAAAAAATGACTTCCAAGTCATTCAACATTTGTGACACTGTTAGTGGAAAGCCCGTACACCATGGCAAGGTCATAGCAATTGGATGAAAAAAATACTTTTAAATTTTTTTTTTGATGCCTTATCGTTTCCCTCTTCTTCAAGTATCTTAAGTTCAAATTTGAACTCTTTGTGACGAGTGGTTCTTTCTTCACAGCATTTTGAAAGTGAGACTTTAATTATAGTCGTCCTGTATATTAACATGCATTGAGTTTTGTATTCAAAGCATCAGTAATTTATGAAAAGCAAGTGACTTAATCAGCAGTTTTTAATGTTAAGTATCCATTTTCACCCGGTAGTATTGAAGCACTTTTTAGATAAAAAGAAATCTTACGTAACAAGAAGAATTCATTAACTATAGCAAACAACTAGTTTCATAAAGTCCATTCAAAATATTCAACACCGAATGTCGAAACAATAAAAATAATGTAACAACTAGTTATATGTAACAGAAAAAAATAACCAAGTTCCATTATAGTTTCAACGCTTTTCAATTAAAAATCTTCTACTTGTTGGCTGATAAAGAAAATTCCATTCAAGTGGCCCAGACTTCACCCATTATGATTAAAATGACTTCTTTTTCCATTTATAATAATCTACTATGTACTTTTCTTTAGAAGAAGAAAGGAAGAAAAAAAATTAAACTGTGAAAGTTTCGACATTTTTTCTTCGATAAATAAAGAAATTTAGTTGAATAAGAGAAAAAAAAAAAAAAAGAAGCCGTGAAAGAAAGGAACTCGTTAAAACAACTATATGACAACATTTTAACACTTTTTAATTCAGGCTAGTAAAGAATGAAAGTATTAGTTAAGTTTATAAAGAGACCATATTTTTTTTAATTGAATCTTTTTTTTCCCTCTCAAGTTTCCTTTCAATGAGCTTTTTTTATAAATTATTTTATACAAAGCATTAAATTTTCACAATCGAAAGTTACACTTTCTACTAAGGATGGAGATTAACAATGAAGTACAAATTATATTAAAGCATTGGATAATATTAATGATTTTAACATAAGCTTCTTGGAGGAACTTAAATCCATTGTTTAGTATTTAGATATATTTTAATATAACGTGTTTTTTTATGTTTGTCGTGGACCTCGCGTTACATTAATACAGGGTCTTAAACTTTTTTTACCATTGACCCTTTCTAAGTGTTTCTTGGCTTTTAATTGCACCATGCAATTCATTTTTACAATTAATTACTTTAAAAAAACAAATAAAAAGAGTGTTTATTTAATGTCTATTTACGTATTTATTATTATTTTAGCTTTAAAGTCAAAGGCAGCCTGATTGCCAATTGGCTAGCGCTCTGGTCTTTGATACCACAGGCTCCAAGTTCGTATCCTGGCGATGACAGATATTTATTAGCGGTTTGGAATCCACGTTAGGTCCCACTCTAATTAGCCCAAAGTGTGCACAAAAAGACCGTAGAGCAACAAACCAAACCTTAAAGTCAAAGAAATACTTTTTTTTGACAGCATAAGATTGCATTTTTGATATAAAGTATATAAAATATAATCTTAATTAAACAAATAAAAATGAGACTTTCATAAACTTAATATAAGACGAATTGTAATAATTTGGATAGAAAGATTCATCTGTGAAAAGAACTGCCATCATATATAAATTAGAAAGTATACTGAAATGCAATTTAAAAGCATGAGTATATATTTAGCAATTAATTGAACAGAAATATAAATAAACTAATATATTTAGCTTTGTAAAATTACACAAGATTGTATCAAAAATTGGAAGACAAAAACATCAAATAATGAAATCAAAAATTTATGTTGATTTAAAAATTTCCCTTATCTGCACTTCATTTTTAAATTATTTTACCACCTGATGGTGTTCAATGATTCTCTTTAACTGTAAAATTTGGTAATATTTTAATTATGCTGGAATAATTAAATTAATTTCATTTATTCTTTTACCGTAAATCACTTAACCTTCAGAATATCCACTTTTGATTATCCAACAAACCCTAATCAATACCTAGGGTCTATATGAACCCCTTTGACCATTACACAACTCCTGATCGACACCCAGGGTCAATAAGTACCACTTTTGCCACCATTGAACTAATTTATACCATCAATTATTTATTAAATTCGAACTTAAAAGAGTGATGATATTTAGTGAGTGATGTGCAAAACACTCTGTTACTTCACTTTGTCAAGAAGGTCACAGAAAAAAAAACTTTTAAAGCCTTTTATCTTAATTAATGGGGCCTAATGTCGGAATGACTAGCGCTATAGCCCTATGTGCCACAAATCTCGGGAGGCGGTCCCGGCGGTGTCATGGATGCTTGTAATGATTCGGAATCCACTTAATATCTAGTCTATTATGACTGTAGAGCGTCGGGAGTAGGGCTGTCAATCCTACGCGTAAAAAGAAAACGTATCATGTCTCGAAATCTGTTAGTAGGCAGACGGTCTTGGCCCACCATGGGACTGTTGCGCCAATGAAAAAGAAGAATTTTAATTATTATAATAGAAAGACATTGAAAATTAACCTATTTAAAATATTTCATCTTGAACTTTTTTGAAGAACATTGGCACATACATGGCTGTAAATTTTTTAAAATCAAAATTAACTGATAAGAATCAGTTAGTCCAGATTAACTGAACTTAATGATTAACACAATGACAACTGAACAAATTTAAATGCTTTAGAAAAACAATTACTATTAATCTTGAAAACGAAAAACTGTTTTATGTCAAGCACAGATAATATTTGTGAATAACATTGCTTTGAAAATACTGCAACTTTAGACAGTATCTTAAAAATGTGACTTAAAAATTCGTCAATTTTAAATTTGTCAGATGAAACTTTAAAACAAATCTGCTATATTTTTATATTATACTTATAAAACCCATGGCAATAAGTATATATATATATATATATATATATTCCATTTGAAATTTATTATTATTACTTAGTGGCCACATATGACTTCAAATTCTATGCTTATGAATAAAATGAACCAAAAGTGATAATTATTTTAAAACTGGAAAAAAAATTCCCTCTTTGAAGTTTTCAATTAATCAAAAGACATTTTGTTCGCATTCCCGATTTTACATGAAAAGAAAGAGTTTTTAAGAGTATTTTTTGTTCGAATGATTATTTTTAATAACGATTATCTGAATCCAAAGAAAAAAAAATGTTATATGGCAAAAGCCAATTAAAAGAACCCATAGGAGTAAAGTAAAAAGTCTTTATTTATTCATTTAATTTCCATTTAAACATATTTATAAACATATAAATTTCGAGCAACCAACATAATATAGTTCATTCCAACATTCATGCATTACAAATAATTGTTTGATTATAATTATTAGACTTATACTAGTTACCAAAACTGTCGGATGACTTAATAATTAAATAATAAGACGAAAAAATAAATTAAGTTATAATTTTTATTAATATAATAATACTTCCAAAATATTTATAATTAGGTAAGAATTTCCAATTTAAAATAAAAAAATGTAAAGAATCTAGATTCCTGTCATAATTTATTTATGCGCTTGTGTTGTTTTTATTAGATTACTATCCAATTAAAACTCAAAATAAATATTTTTTTAATTATATCAAGGAAATTCTTTTGGTTATACACCGGATAAAAAAAATAATTCTTAAAAACAAGTAAATTATTTCTGTGACAATCGAGATCATTAAAATATTTATCAATTGGCTAATCATTATTACCATTTCAATAAAATGCAACTGCCAATTATAATATTCATAATACTTTGATATTTAAATTTAAAAATGCTTGTTATTTATATATCGCTAAAGAAATTTGAATAAACCATCTTATAATTAATAATAAGAAATAACAAGAGATGTGTGATAGAATTTTTCTGTTTTTAGGAAATAGGGGAATAGAAGGTAGTAAAGACAATAAATTTGAGTAAGAAGTAATTCTCATACAAAGGACAAATTAAATCATTTTATTGTGTAAAATGATAATCTTCTGTAAACATATCTCACAAATAGTTAGGAAACATTTGTAGAATTTTTATGATATTGTGAATCACCGTTTTGGGCAACTACAAAATATTTAAAGCAATGTTCTCAGCATATTTATATGAAAATTTCTATATTATCTTATTAGTAATGGTATTGCTAAAATGAAGTGAAAATATATATATCAAAAGGATAATAGTTTCAAAATTTTAGTGATAGCTTATCGAAATTGTCTGTTTGTTGACATCAATATCTCAGATTCTTTCATAATATTATTATATCATAAAAGAGGTAAAATTTTGTACCGTTTATGATAAAAACAGACTATGCAATAAAATGTAAGAAATTTTTAATTCGCAAAAATAGAAAAAATTACCTTTAAACGTTAGAATTTCAATAAGTTTTGAAACTGGGCTGCTTTAAAACTGGAATGTGTTATACAGGAGGTTAACCAAAAATTTGTTCAGAAGAGTAAAATGTTTAAAATAGAATCCCCCAAAAAATTGTCGATTGCAATTATTATTATTATTTTCGGATTTTCTTTCTCAACAAGGCAAGGAAATACATCTGAAAAGTCCCCTTGGATTGGTTTTGTTTGTCGCTCTACAGTCATTTTGTGCACACTTTACGCTAATTAGACCTGGACATACAGTTTAACGTGGATTCTGAACCACTAATAAACATCCATGCCATCTCCCACCTCCAGGATTCGAATCTAAAGCCTGTGATACCAGAAATCAGAACGCTAACCAATTGGACATCGGGCCGAAAGTCTCCCTGGAAGACGTCACTAAATTTTCTTGTCTCGTGGAGCATATTGTTTTGTGTATCAGCCTTATTAATACTGTCTCTGTTACAATTCTGCGCATTTATGCTCGTTGATGTCTTGTGATCAAGTACCTAACATTAAAAATTTCTTTTGTACTACCACATATAAATTATTTCCTATTTGATCCAACCAATGCTTAGATTTAAAAGAGAATTAAATTAAATTAACAAAACAGCTTAAAAATAAATAATAAAAAATTATTTTAGAAATTTAGGTAATAGAAATCACTAAAAATCCTGAACAATGTATACTGAATACAAACTTTCAATGCTTAACAAAACGGTATAACGGTATAGTATATACGGTAAGTTATGTACGGTATATTCATATAAACGGTTCAATTATTAACAAAACAGTAACGTATATATCCTACAAATCTGTTATTTTAGATGTTTGTATTTGGTGCAATACTAGAGAGTTTTTGCATACCGTACGTTAGTTACCGTAGGACGTCCGTTAGCTTTTTCTCCCTAGCGCGCATGCTCATAGGAAATTATGTTTCCTCTCTACTATTTTAATGTGACAAAAGTATGACAAAAGAACTTTTTTTAATAATATTTCAGATTAATTCCTAAATTAAATTTTATGACTTCACTTATTCAAGTTAAACTTTTGTTTTCTATTATAACAATGTTCCCTCGTCTCTTCCTTCATAAACAAACAGCGGAGTGACATTTAACTCTTTATTATACCGCTTCCTCATTTTGTAAATAAAAATATATTCCAACCAGACCCAATTCGCCATATTGTAATGAAGGTTAGCGTGTCTGGAGAATCCAGACAGTGAGCATACTCGAAAGCAGGTCAAAAAATGTAGCATATGCAGGCCCAAGGCACATTTCTCTTTGAGGTTAGAAGAAAAATCAATTTTCTGAGATGGTCTGATTGTAAAAATGTTTTCATTTGAAGATTGTTGTTACAAACATATCTTGTAAACATTTAGCTAATTATGTTAATAGTAATAATGTTTTTGTTAGTAATATTAAATTACAGTAAAACTGTTTAAGTTTATGGTATGTTATAAAAATTCTTTTCGATTTACAAATAAATGTATGTTAATTAGATACTTAATTGTTGTAAGAGTACTTACTATAAATAAATAAAAAGATTTTTATAATTTACTATAAATATGATTTACTATACTTCTTACAGCCTAACAGCCACAAGATGAGCCAAGGCCGCCTGGCAGATTTCAAAACAGGAGATGGCTTTCTTTTTACGGGTAAGGTTGTCAGCCCTACGCCAAACGCTCTAGTTAATAACGATTGAGTGATTTACTATACTATAACATTATATACTTATTAAAAATAAGTATTGTTTATAAAAAAGAATTCATTATACCTGATTTTAAGATGTTTAACATAGAAAAATAAATCTCATTTGTATTATATTTTCTCATATATTTAATTTAAGATTTAAATGAAACAAATTTAGTAATGGGTATGTGATATCTTCCATTACTTATAAATTAAGCAGCAGAATTAGTTTTACGCAGTATAAATCACTAGGAAATTCCACATTGCATTCACCAAAAAAGAAGAAATAATTGGTTTTTGAGAATCTTGAAAATTGTCCATATTTGTGGAGGAAAAAAAAAATCAGAAAAATACTTTTACATTCAGCTAGCAATGGGGTGTGATGGCCGAGTGACTAGCGCTCTGGCACTCGGTACCACAGGTTTAGGGTTCGAATCCCCGCAGTGACATGGAATAGTGGTATGGAATCCACTTTAAACTGTATGTCCAGGACTGATATGATCGTAGAGCGTTGTGGGGGTAGTGTCCCTCACGCCCTTAGCATATCTTCAAGCTACACGTGCCCTCCTGGGGAGCTCTAAATAAGTAAGTGGTGCAGTCTTCGCTTATGGCATAAATATTAACTGTTTCTGTGTTGCCAGCTACATTAGAACAACAACATTCTGCTGGTAGTGATGAATATGTTTTCTATTATTTAAAATGGTGCTAATTAAGGAAAGAATCCAACACTTACCCTTCAGGCAATGTCTTTAATCACCCAAACCATGATTAAGTATTTCAATAAAAGGGAATATATATCTTCTTTAAATATTGGAACTCCGATCCATGATATGATGGTATGAAATTTGACAAAAATTAGCTTATCACAAATTTTATAAGAACATATAAGGTGATATCATTTCTCATTTTTACAGAATGTTATATTGTTAATAATAGATAACAAGTTTATGCAAGTATACAAAAATATTGATGTGTAATTTTACTTGAAGATTATAAATATTTAATTGCGAAAGCCCTGTTTCTTTTTTAAAAAAAATGCTGTCATATAACAAAGGAGCAAATAAGATTAAAAGGAGATAAAACTACCGAGAATGAATATTGAAAGAACACAAAATAATACGAAAGAATTCATCAAATAAAGCAAGAAATAGTTTGTAAGAATTTTAAAAGTAATATAAAAAATAGAACAGGAAAAGGGAACATTATAGAAAGAAATGGAATACCATCTTTATTTGTTAATCAGAAAAGAGCCCATTTTTATTGATTTAAACAGTATCATGAATTACACATTCCGAAAATAGTTCTGTGTTTTGTACCATTTCACTGAAAGCACAAGATTTTTTTTTTTTTTTTTTTTTTTTTTTTACCATTTTGAGATCTCTTAATTACATGTTAACCAAGCAGGATCGAATGTCTTCCTTGCGTCACTATGCCAAACCAATAAACGAAGAGATAAAAACAACAACATTCATTTTACTACATCACAATAACAACGGACACTTAATTGACATCAAAAGTACAGTGAATAAAAATGCCGTAATGAGGGGTTAAAATAGCATTTTATTGCTAAAATTAGAAACTCTATTTTAAAAGAAGAGATGTTTCCTAATGGACTGCATGCGTCAGAAGTCAGAAAATTTAACCCTCATTACAGCAATTTAACCAATTTAAACAATTCAGATTAGATAACTACTATCCATAAATAAAAGACCATTACTGAAATAAAAAAAAAACCTTCAATAAAATTTAGAAAGACAATACATTCACTCTTTTAAGATTGCATGAAAACTAACTAAAAATCAAAGTCTACAATTTTAAAAGATATGCGTAATTAAACGCTTTTCAACCTACACAAGTCGTGAGTTTATTATATTAGCAAAAATACGTATTTCATCTGCCTTTCCCTTTGACAAATTTTGTAAGTTGAAGGAAAAAAAAATTAACTACAGTGACAATTGAGATGATTGTAAAAGCATTCCCATAACAAAAAAACCTAATTAAAGTGGTTTTTCTTTAAAGAATTTAAAACTTCATCAATAAATAGTATTAAATCAATATTTCTTAAATTGCTAGGATGGATTTCCCAGGGATATGTGTAACATTCAAATAAAAAATGAAAAAAAAAAACATTTTGATGACAACCCTACCCCGTAAAAAGAAAACAACTCCTGTCTCGAAATTTGATAGTAGGCAGACGGCCTTTGCCCACCATGGGGCTATTGCGCCAATGAAGAAGATTTGGTTTGTTGCTCAACGGTCATTTGTTGAACACTTTGGTCTAATTAGACCGGGACCTACAGTTTAATGTGGGTTAAGGTTACAGTTTAATCTAAGTTATAGTTCTATTCTATTAGTTCAAGATTCTCTAGTTCAAAACAAATACATATAAATCACAACAAATAATTTATCTCATGTTTGATATTTTACTAAAAAGTGAATTCTTAGAAGTTTTTTTTCTTCTTCTTCTTCTTCATTGCGACCTGATGGCCAATTGGCTAGCGCTCTGATCTTTAGTACCACAGACTTCAAGTTCGAATCTTGACGGTGGCATGGATGTTTGTTAGTGGTTCGAAATCCAGGTTAAACTGTAGGTCTCGGTCTAATTAATCCGAAGTGTGCAAAAAATGGACAGTAGAGCGACAAACGAAATTTTTTTCATTGGTGAAATAGCTCCACGGTGGGGTAAGACAGTCTGCTTATTGGAGACAGACGTTTTCTTTTTACGTGGTGGGGTTGCCAGCCATACGTCCAACAGTCTACAGTCATATTAGACGTGGACCTACGGTTTAAATTGTATTCCGAACCATTACAAACATCCATGGCACCGCCGAGACTCGACCGATAGTCCTTCGGCCATAAGGCCCCAGGAGGAAGCGTTTTTAGGAGTTTAAAATAAATTTTGATGATAAATTATGGATAATAAACCAAAAAATGTTACAAACTCCTTTCCAAACAAGAGCGGATTTCTATTTTTAATATAAAAATGTTAAAAATTAAATGCTTCCTAACAACTACCAATACCACTTCTATTATTAAATATGATATCACAATCGCCACCAAGTCTCCGGATTTGTAAAAGTTGTGGCGGAAACATAACGTTGTAAGAAGAGAATTGATATCTCATCCAATTGTATGTTAGTTGGGCTTCATTTAACTATTTTTTTAACAAAGAATATATGACAGCAAACAAAATATGTTTATTTAATTACCATTTAATTGTAGAACGTATAATAAGAAGCGTTAATTAAAAAAGAAACGTTTGAGATGTAATTATTTTCTTAGGATTTATCTTACTTAAAATTAAAACAATTTCTTACGTAATAATGTAAGGAAAATGATAAAATGAGAAACCAATTATGATTTCCTAGTTCAATAATCTAATGGGTACGAGGTAATAATTTTTCTGCTTTAAAAAACGGGCAGAAATAAAAAATTAAGAACCCTACATGAATGATGAGACAAATTAATAATCAAATTGGAATTTAAACAAATATATCTTAATGTGCACATGAGGAAGCCAAGGTAAAAGTCTTTGTAAAAAGTCTGTGCTGATTTAAGGCTTCTAATTCTAATGAGACATAATTGTTTCAAAGGAAGTAATTGTCTCAATTTAAATGATAGGACATAATTAATTCAATTTATTTGTGGTTAAAATAAATAATTCACCTATTGTACTTTATAAAATTCAGAACAACAATAGATATAGATATCGTACGGTCTAAGGAAAATGTATTTAATCAAATCAATTATAAAAAAAAATCAGTAATGAAATCTTGTAGAGAAGCATTTGAGATTGTTTTGTAGTTGGAAGATTATTTTTTTACATTTAAATTTTTCGTTAATTTATTTATTTTTTTCCATATTTTTTTGGATTTAATCGGTTTATTTATTTACTAACGAGTTTTTTGCATGTGTCAGTCATGTTAAATTTCATGGCTTAACGTGTCCAGCCGAATAAAGGATTATAGAATGAGAGATAAATTTAGGATTGGAATTAGGATTTACTGTAACGTTGCGGAAATTTTTTTTTTATTTACTTTTGTATTCAATTTAATAAGCTAATTATTTTGATTGTTTTAATTTTAAATAAAATAAATCCTGTTCCTTTACGTAACAACTGAATGATAAATTGCCAAAGCAATTATGACTTCTTGTTCAATAAATTAATGGGTACGCTGCAATAATTTTTTTCGTCTTAAAGAAAAGGACAGAAATAAAAAAATTAGGAACCCTACCTGAATGATGAGACAAACTAATAATCAAATAGGAATTTAAGCAAATATATGTTAATGTGTCCATGATGAAGCCGATGTATAAGTCTATGAGAACTTTGTTGATTTAAATCTTCTGATTGTAATGAGACATAATTGTTTCAAATAAAGTAATTGTCTCCATTTAAATGATAGGGCATAATTAATTCAATTTAATTGCGCTTATAATAAATAATTCACCTATTGTACTTTATACAATTCAGAACAACAATAGATATAGATATCGTGTTTCTTAAGTAAAATGTATTTGATCAGATAATTAAGGATTTTTTTTATAATTGAAGTCTTGTAGAGAAGCATTTGAGCATGTTTCGTAGTTGAAATTTTTTTTTTTTACACTTTTTAATTTTTCCTTTTATTTATAATTATGTTTTTCATGTTTTTTTGGAATTAATCGGCTTATTTATTTACTAACGAGTTTTTGCATATGGCAGTCATGTTAAATTTCATCACTTAACGTGTCCAGCCGAATGAAAGCTTACACTTAATAGGGAGATAAGATTCCAAATTTAAGATAAACGCTGCAACGATGTGAAAAAAGTTTAATTTTCAATCTTTCCAAATACGCATCTTTCCAATTGCCTTCAATCTTTTCCAAATACGCAACAATCTTTTCCAAATCTCTTTATTTTATTAATTTTTTTTACTCGTGTTTAATTAATATTAATTTAATAAAGATGGCTGTCCTAAATTCACAAATTTCAGAATAATCAATTAAAAATTTTCTAATTTATTCTAAAATCTTTTACTAGCAAATAAGTGTTTTATGGATTACAGATTTTTTTAAAATTGATCTGGTCAAATGCATTTTCCTTACGCAGTACGATGTGAATCATCTATTTTTGTTTAGAATTTTATAAAATTCTATAGGTGAATTATTTATTATAGCCCCAATTAAATTTAATCAATTATGTCCCATCAATTAAATTGAGACAATTATTTCCACTGTAACAATTATGTCTCATTAGAATTAGAAGTTAAAAATTTTTTTTAATGTTTTTGGAATCTTATCACTCACAGACTTTTACCTTGGCTTCATCGAGTGTACACTTATTTTTCTTATAATAAAATACGGAAAATAATGCTGAAGTTTGTTGAACGGAACAAAAAAAATGGCTTGATATTTCTAATCAAATTGCTTTCAGCAATCCTCATGAACTGTTCTCACAGACACTGGAGACTACAAAATTATCTACACATTTCACAGAACATCGAGAGTAGTTTGATTATGGGGCCACTATCGCTTGCCTTCAGATGCGGCGATGTGTGCTTTCTGTTATACGTCTAGGCGGACCTGGTCTTTCTCATTTCGTTCATCGATTCATCTGGTTCAAAATGTGTGCATAATATGACGGTAAAATCAACCAGTCGTTCGTAAGCCAGCAATTTAATCCCTCGTAAAATCTTCCGATAGCACTACGATCACGTGACCAACATGCATTCAATATCATCTGTGTAACTTGTTCAGCTAAAAAGTTTCATCTGTGTCAGCATTTCACCAAATTTGCATATATATACGACCGAATCTTCACGGAGTTGCATTTTCTATGTTTGGAAGCTCATAGGAAGAAATAAGGAAATAAGTGATTTTTTTTCTATTTTATTCAATTTAGATATTAAACTACAATTTCTGTTTTATATTCTGAGATATTTCTAATTTCAGTGATTAAAATTTTCCGACTTATTAAGATTAAAACGATTCGCTCTCTCTAAAAATATTCAAGGATTAAACTGATCCAAAGTTATTCAAAAAGAAAATATTATGTGTAGCGATTACTGTTGAGTTTCCTCGCGGTGGGCGAACTGATGGCCAACTGGATAGCGCTCTGGCCTTCGGTAACACAGCCTCCAGGTTCGAATCCTAGACGTGGCATGGATGTTTGTTACTAGTTCGGAATCCACTTTAAACTGTAGATCCCTGTCTAATCAGCCCTCGTGTGCACAAGATGACCGTAGAGCGACCAACCAAACTAAATCAATGCCCGCGGTGGTTCCCCAAATAATTACTTCCAGACTTTGTTTTGAATATATATATAATATTCTTTCTTCACAGATTCATATACAATCAAGGATTTATGATTTACATTGATCACCCCTCACAATAATTAATTAAATAAATAAGTGAAGTCTTGACACAACATTACACTAAACTCAATTGATCTACGCGTCAATTGACGCTCTCATCTCTCTCAGAAACTTAGCAAAAACAGGACCTCTTTCTCCGTCGAAATTTATTTTGCATCTGCTCAAATTCTTTTTTTTTTTTCTGCTTTCTACAAACTCATTTTAAGTTATTATTGCTTATGGCAAGTTTAGAAATATGTAACAGCAATTAAAAAGGGTCTCAACTTTTGCAAAAAAATATTTTAATTCACAACTTTTATGATGCTATGAAATCTTCTGATACAGACTTTACTTTTCATCTGTATATAAATCGCCTAATAGTTAGTTCAATTTTTATAATAGTTTATAAATTTATTTTCATATACTGTTATAGTTAAGCAACATTTGCCGTTTAAATTTCACTAAAATTGCTGAAATAATTTATTCCAAATGAAATCGCTTTGTAATAAAAAAGATAATACAAATAAATTTTATATACGATTCTTAAAATCAACAGATTATAAAAGAGAAAACCAATCAATACGAGTTCTTGAACCAATAAAAATATTCTGCAGTAATATTTTAAATAACAAACTTTTAAAATACCATTAAATTAAAAAGGATGGATAAAAATGATTTTTTAAAAGAACAGTGCAAATTAAAACAGTGAAATATTTATGAAGATCAATTTTGGTTAATTTAGATTAATATCGGAACAACAATAATAACACAACCACCACCAACAATAATAACACAACCACCACCAACAATAATAACACAACCACCACCAACAATAATAACACAACCACCACCAACAATAATAACACAACCACCAACAACAATAATAACACAACCACCACCAACAACAACCACTTCCAGTAATAATAATAACAATAACAAAAACCGCCACCCTTAACAATAATAATAACAACAGCATCACTACCACCAATAATAATAATAATAATAATAAAAATAGACTCTTAATTATTTCAGATTACGTTATTCTTCTTATCCAAAATATTATTTTATTCCAAGGAATTGATACCTCAACCATGACTCGTGGTAAAAATATGGAAGTTTATATAGTTGCCATTAGTGACTGCTTCGGAAAAGAAAGTAATTGATTAAGTACCCAATTTTGCTTAAATAATCATATTTAAAACTAACTAATTTAGCTTTAATAATATTCTTCATCGAGAGCTACCAAATGTTATTTTCCCGTATGAAACAAATGTGAGATAATTTCTTTTAAAAAGATCTCTAGAAAGTAATCTATTATCCTAAATGACTACTAGCAATAGCAGTATAATAAACATTACACTATTAGAAAGAACGTAAAAAATAGAAGAAAAAACTACAATTTTCTCACAAAAAAACTATTTTCCTAACTGGAAAAAAATGGAAACGTTTTTTATTTGATTTTCAAATAATTTGCACTGATATAAAAAATTTGCAGCAAATTCAAGCTTACTATAATTGCTCCATAAGAACAACAAGAGAGAAAAATAGTGATCTTCTTAAACAAAAAAAGGAATCCAAAAAAATTATTAAAATTGTTTGAAATAATCTTGAGAGTTCGAAAAAGTTTTGAGATCAATTCAACCACAAAGAATCCATTATTTCTAAACCAGTCCTTGCATATGTAAAGAAATCAATTGCGTTTATTTCTAAAAAGTATGGATTTTTAAGGTGCACAAACAAGAATTTCCACACGAGTTCAACTCATTTACATTTTTATTCATTATACTTTTCCTGACAAATTTTAGATTTCATAAATACATTTAACAACAATCTGTGATTTTACGAACGATAGTGAAAAAAATATATCTTACATATAATATATACTTAATGCATAAAATTTTCAGAATTTAATTTAAAATTTCATTCAAAAATACTTTAACATAAAAAAATAATTACTTTATCTATATAAAGCAAAACCTTTTTTAAAAATGGTAGTACTAAGAATTTAATTTAGAAAATTATCGAAATATGCATCAAATAAAAAAATCAAATTTGTTCCAAAATTAATAGCAAATAAAAACCAACCTTTCTAGGAAAGTTATAAATATAAAACTGGAAAAATAATGAGGACTTTTCCAGGAATTTTCATACCAGCCAAGGTCGTTTGAAAGTGAAACATTTTAATGAATCTAACTAATCATCACATTCCTTTAGGTACTAACATTTCTTAAAAGATAAAAAGTATAAATAAAAAAATTAATCATATATATCTCTTAAATTTATTTTATGCAGTCAAAAGAAAACATTAAATAATTAAAAAAATAAAAAGTAGAAAGACATAAAAAGCTTAAATACTTTTAGAAAATATTTATTTTAGAAATAATTTGAAATCATTTCTTGTCATAAAAGCTAATAAATGATTCTTACTTTTTTTTACATGCTTTAATAAAAGTGTTTATCCATGAAAGAAAAAAAAAAGCAATAAAATGTAAGCATTATAACTTTAAAACATAAAATTTAATATTAATTATCGACCTGATGCATCCAATCATAAATGAAGGGATATATAATTAAAATGAAAAAGTTTCCGTTTTTATTATTAGATTTAATAAACCATGATTTAATATCCTAAATAGAGTTAAAGCAAATTATAATTAGAAAAAATTCGTTAGAAAATTGCTCGTTTAAATTAATTAGAAGAATCATTAGAAAAAATTTAAGCAATTTGGAATGTTACAAGCAGTTCAAATTTGGAACAATGTTAATATATCAAGTTTTAATTAATTAAATTTCATAATAAAGCAAATATTTAAAAAAAAATATATCAATTAAATAAGCAGCCAAATAATTAAAAAAAATTTTACTGATTTAAACATAATACAAATTTACATTATGACGTGACGTAAATTTGTATTATTATGTAAATTATTATTATTTGTTTTAGTAAACCTTGAGTTAATATCCTAAATTGTGTTAAAGCAAATTACAATTAGTATAAGATAGGAAAAATAGTTAGAAAAAATTAATTTAATTAGAAAAAATTTAAGCAGTTAATTTGGCCGATGCTAATATATCATGTTTTAATTCATTAAACTGCATAATATAACAAATATTTAAAAAAATATCAAAAATAAGTAGCTGAAAATTTTTTAAAATTTTACTAATGTAAATTTGAATTATGTTTATATTATTATATGATGTAAATTTGTATTATTATGTAAACTAATAAAAAAAATTAGTTTGTGTACCTTTTTATTAATTGCTAAATTTTTTACTACAATTAAAATAATCTCTCACTATATTTAATAATTTATCACTGTAACAACATATGACAATGAATAATGAAAAATTTCAAATATTACAAAAATACATATCAGTTTTAACACTTAAGAAAATAAAAGTTCACAAACATCGTTTCTTATCTTACGTACAACAAATTACTAAATTACATAAATCTCATCTTACATAATATTTTAACATTATCACATAACATTATTACGTTTTTATCACATAAGTGTTATCTTACATACAAAAGCCATTGTTCGTATTTACTACGATTCTAACTATTGATGCAATACATTGCTTTCAATACAGATAGATATGAAAGAACAACTTAAATTTACAAACAATATCTTTCAAATATTACAAACACAATTGTTACATGCCAGATTTTCTTCAAAATTTTCCCTAAAACAATGTAACTCGCAACTACATATTTTGTAAAAAAATCATCTTGATTCAAACACGTTCAAATAATTTTTTCATTTGAAAAAAAAATATGTATTAGACACATAAAACAGAAATAGAATAAATTTTTTTTAATTTCAAATCTATTTAATTTATGTGTAATACGACTAATATCAACAAGTCTATCATAATTCATCTTTAAAAAAAGATGAATATATAAATTGTTACCAAATATTTAAAGAACATTTATGGAAATTAACGAAAACTACTGACTTCATAAGTATTTTTTAACAAGTTGGATTTTTCGTGAAACACAAAGTATATTCCTTATTACATAATGAATAATACATAATATATTTATAAAATATATTCTTTATCAAAAAATAAGCTTTAATAATTAAATTTAAGAGTTTATATTATGCTTAAGAGTTTATTATTGTTTATGACTAATTAAATTAAAGTATATCGAAGGCAAAATAAATTCTCATTATTATAATATGTAACCAAAAAAATCAAATCCATTTAACATCTAAATTTTAATTTACCTGTAAATATTAGGAAATTTAGTTTAGTCTTAAAATTTAGTTTTTTTTAAAAAAATATTAGGAAAACATATGTGTTGACCGATGATAACTAAACTAATAAAAGACAATAAAAAGGGTAATTTTAAAATAAAAAAAATTATTACTTTTATTTAATTAAAAATAAACTAATAGGAGTTTTTTTTTACTTTTTAGGTATACATTGATAAAAAATATATTAAAAGAAAAATTTGACTTATGTTTATTATGTTTTTTTATAACCAGATTTTCTATGTGTTTCTGGTATTTAAATTGTATTATCCTAACAATAAATTAAATTGAGTCTAACTTTTAGAAATTGTTTCAATAGTTTGATCTACCTACATACATTAAAAACAAAGATTAAATACAATAAAATACTCCAAGAAAAGTATAACTAAAAAAAAAATCAATAAACAACAAGTGAAAAAAATATTCAAATTCAAGAGCTACAAAATTAGTGGACTTTTAAACTAAATACTCAGAAAACAAACCTATAAAAAAGCATGCGCAAGGAATAAATTGCTTCAGAACAATTTTAATTTAAAACTCCATAAGAGAAAGAGAAATTCTGTCTAATTAAAAATATAACAATTTATTCTTACTTCATTAACAAATTCATGAAATTAATCTCCAAGAAAATGTTTAAAATAAAAAGATTAAGTATCTTACCAGTAAAACAAACTACTTTCTGTATATATTTTAAATTTAAAATTGAAGACCAGACATTATAAAATCAAGAATCAGTTTTTAATATACTAAATCTCTACTTTTTTTTTCAAAGACATTTTACAAAATCTACAAGAAGAAAACGAGATACAAAGCTGCTTTGCTTTTAACATAGTCATTAGCCGGATTATTTTATTTTTCATCAACACGCTGCAGATTATCTTAAAGTTTAGAAACTTTTTATGTGTATTCGTTCGCCCGACTACACAAGCACTACTTATTTCTTAGTAAATCTAGTAGCGGATTATTTCTAGCCTATTTTTAAAATCATTAGTTCCGAGCCATTAAAAATTGCAAAGAAACATATTATAATACTGTTTCCTATTCATAATAAAAAGAACTGTGCAAATAATCTGCCCGCCCATAACAGTGTTAATGTGTTCCGTGTTGTTCAGAAACCAATGTGAAAAATTAAGATGTAAAACAAATTGACGAAGGCGTGGCCCAGTAGCAACGAACGCAGCTAGCATAGAGGAAGGGACCACTGCTTTCAGAAACAGAGAAACTCGATTTCGATTGTGAGAATATGTGTAATAAAAAGAAAGATCTGATCAAATAACAGTGTAATCTGCCCTCCTATAACAATGTTAATTCGCTCCATGATGTTTAGAAACCAATATGAAAAACTAAGATGGAAACAGATTGCCAAAGTCGTGGGGTAGATTGACCAATGTTTGAATCCGTTGGTAACATTTTTGTAGCCACTGCTTTCAAAACAAGGAAACTCGATTTCGTTTCTGACAAAATGTGGAATAAAAATGTATCAAAAGAAAAAACTATGCAAATAATAGTGTAATATGCCCTCCTATAACTGTGTTAATGCTTTCCATGTTGTTTAGAAACCAGTGTGAAAAACTAAGATGTAATATAAATTGCCAAAGTCGTGGCCCAGTAGCAGCGTGCGCATTTAACATGGACGTTTGAATCCGATGGCAGCATTATTGGAGACACTGCTTTCAGAAACAAGGAAACTCAATTTCGATTGTGACAATATGTGTAAAATCTCTTATGGATAGGACAGCTGCTTGGTAGGAGTTTTCTGAGTATTCCCCCATACATAAGCATTAGCGGGGCAGTTACCTTTAAAAGCACTGTCCTTTCTTCATCACGTTGATGGGCTGTTCCTGAGATATTTAAGTGGTACATGATGCCCACATATGTTTAATAACAAGAATAAAATGAGATAATATAGATCCCTAACGCTCTAGCAGTCGATGCCACAGGTTTCGGGTTCAAGTCCAGGCGGTGCCACAGATGTTTGTAGTGGTTCGGAATCCACTTGAAACCGTAGGTTCCGGTGCTAATATGACTGTTGAGCGATGGGCCTAGGGTTGACAACCCTAACCAGTAAAAAGAAAAACATCTCTTGTTTCGGAATCTGCCAGTAGGCAGAAAGCCATGGTCCAATAGGGAAAATAGTGCGGGGAGTTAGTTAGATGAAACATTCATGCTAAAAGACTGTCACAAAGTGTTATAGCGAGTCTTTATGATTTTTATGTTGTTGTTGTCGTATCAAATATCGTGGTGCTCCCATATTGGCTATGCTAATTGCCAGTTCAGAGTACAAATCCTCTTCTGACGGATGGTCCAGACAATGCATGGCGGATGTAACAACTGGGCAGTCAAAAGACATGTAAATGAGACACAGGAGTAAGGAGTAAGCTCGAAATTTGGGTAGTATTTTTTTAGTATTTTTAATGTCATCAGGGGGAGCCTGTAACCCTCACAGGGCGCATCCCCGGGAAGCGGATTGGGGTATGCCTCCATCGGTTTTTCCGTTAGGTGGTAGGAGGGAAATAAAATACCTCCCGTAGACCGGCAGATAGAAGTCCAACCATCCGAGGCCCTGGCAACCCTTTTCCTCATGAGGAATCGTGAGTGCGATTAATGCTACCGAGTTCGGCAGCCGACGAATCAAAAACTGTAGTTCGGGCTTCTAAAGCTAAATATGTTACGGTTTTCATACCTTATATAATCGAGATCATGTTTTAAGTTTAGTGCAAAACATTGTAACACTTTTTTTACATCATAATATCGTGCCACCAAAGATTTAGAATTAAAAAAATGCTTTTTTTGAATATTTTGTATGTTTTATGAATTTTGTATGGATTATACCTTGGTTGTAGATTTAACACTGATTTCAATAATAAAGGGTAATATATATATATACTGTATCAGTCTTGGGTCTTAAACTCTCAATTTGGATAATTCTCTATTATGGATAATTCCACTTTGCTGGGTAAATGCTGTTCTCTAGTACAGCAGTGAAGCACCTTTATATAATGTATTGTTCTGGAGAAACTGTCACGCATTAATTAATTGGTTCGGCATCTCAAAGCAGTCATTTTGTAACATCAAATACTCACAGCTTTCTCAACAGGTTAAAAACTTTTTTATTAGAAATACTTCAATTTTTAAAGTAATTTAATAATACTCTATTTTAATTTTTTTTTTGTACAAAACTTGGAAAAAACCTGGAAAACTTCCGCCAAATGGTCTAAATCGATAATAGATATTATGCTAAAATTTCCATCAAATCCGCCTTTCCTAAAATAGTAACTGCAATGCATTCATTCAATCAGCACAAATTGAATTCATGTTCATATATGTACAGTGGGTCAACGATCATTTATGATATGAACGACTTTTTGCAAATTGTCATTAATATTTCTTTGAGGAAACAATACCAATCATATAAAATCATAACAGCAATTATTTTTGTTTAAAACACGAAACAACCAGTAATTATTGTAAAAATATTTTATTTCTTGCATATAAAATTGATATGGACATACTATTATTTACAACTTCAAAAATATTTTATTTATTAAAAAATACATTAAATGGCTATAAAATGATAATGCCACTTCTTTCTAGAATTTGTTTTAATTGAATAATTTTTATTCCATTTTAAAAAACAACATCTGCTCCGCCTGAAAAATTAATTTACACTTTTTTAATTCATACATTTTTTTTTTCAGCTCTCTCGTTGCATACCACAAGAAAAAGGATTATTAAATTACGTTATTTATGGTAAAAAAAAGTTATTAATCTGTGGAGAAAGCCGTGAGCATTTGACGTAACAAAATAACTGCTTTGATCGCCGAACCAATTAATTTCGTTAATTGCTTCTTACCAGGTATTTGTAAATAATTTGGTATTTCGGAAAGAAATAATATTTGATATTTGAGAAAAAGCACAGAAATTTTAATTGAAAAACCTAATTAATTTTAAGCTTGTTTTTTATCTCTAATGATCATTCTTATTAATCAAAGGTTTCGAATATAATTCAAAATATATCTGTAGATTATTTATTTTGAATGCAATAAATCACGAAGCTAAAAAAAACCAAAAAAAAACCAGATATTCATTTCACTATTGAAATTGTATTCAAAGGAAATAAATTATTTTTCTTGCTTAGATTTTATTTATATCAGTATTTAGTATTTATTATTTAGATAAAAATGAAATATTAAATATAATTTCATACGCGCAATCATAAAAAAAATATTGCGTTTTCATTACGATAAATGATAAAACATCATAAACCAATATCATAATCCATTTAAATCAGGTATATAAAAACATATGAAGGCAGTGGTAGCAGCTTATGAATTTCAGAAAAAATTGACTACGAGACACACAATAAAACTAAAATTGGTAAAAATTAAATAAAATTTATTATTTGTATAAAAATGAAATATTAAATATAATTTTATACACGCAATCATAAAAAAAATATTGTATTTTCATTTGGAAAAAATGATGAACCCCACGAAAGAAAATATCAATACCAGGGTGATCCATTTAAATCAGGTTTATAAAAATGTATGAAGTTAGTGGTAACTCACAAAGGCTCATAAATTCAGGGTAGCTTGGCTACGAGCAATACCATAAAACTAAAATATGTGTAGTATTCCACATCTGTATATAACAAAAATAAATACTAAAAAAAAAGCAAATAAAGAATTTGGTGAATGCTATTGCATTAATTTAATATTTTAGAATTCGATTTAAATATTATGGTAATCAGTCACAAAAGTACGAGTAACAATGATCAAAAAATGAAATTTTTAATATTTTTTTTATGATCACGCTAATTTTTAATCTTTCTGAATCTGCCGGTAGGCGACGGCCATGGTCCAACATGGATTGTAGTACAAGGGAGACAGTAACATTGTATTGCCTAAAAATGTTTATTCCCGAATATATGTTAATTCAAAGAATCTTTTACGTTTTAATGTATTACATGGTAACAACAGGGAACCTGATGGCAGGGCGACTAGCACTCTGGCTCTTGGTGCCACAGGGTTTCAGTCCCGGAACTACCATGAATGTTTGTTGTGGTTTTTAGAATGCACAGTAAAACGTAAGTCTCGATCTAATATGACTGTAGAGCATTGGTCGTAAAGATGACAAACCTATCCCGTAAAGAAAATATATGCCATTTCGGAATCTAATAGGCGGCCGGCCACGGTCTAACGTGGATTGTAGTGTCAGGGAGTTAGTTACACAGTATCAACCACATTTACTTCTTTTACTGCAATATTAAAATGAAATATGTTTTCAGCAATAAATTTTGTCTCCTTTATTCTTAATTTCTTGCATTTACTTTCATACATTCCGACCTACGGATTTATCCTACCGATCTCCGGTATACATACGGAAACTTTCGGTAAGACTTTGCTAGTCAACATGTTACCCCACCATGCTACTCACTGTTAAGAACATTAACAAACAGAAGAATAAGAACCATTTGTCTATTTTTGAGCTTGATTGAAAATTTTTTTAAAACATTTATTAAATTAATGTAATGACATGTTATAGATTTTTTTATTTTCAAATGTCTTTTTTCGGCACTATCGCCTTCTTACAGTGAAGAAGGCGATAATTCTTTCTTAAAGCTATGCATTCCTTTGCTAATATCGGTAATATTTTGTAACATAAGAAAACAATTAGTAATTGCAGCTTTATATCATATCTTTAAATTACATCTACTAATTTCTGGCATTTTATAGATTACAAACAATAAAAAAAAATGTTTTAGAGTTGAGAGAGCTAAAGTGTTTTGCGTTTAAAATTTGCTTCGTCAACTTTTTCTAAAAATTTATTTAAAAGTTTCAAAGTTTTAAGCAATTCTTTCATATTAAAAAAAATAATATTTTGGTTTACTGTCTTCTATATGATATAAATTTATAATTTAAGAGAAATTAAAAAAGAAGTAGAATTTCAGAATTATCCAGAAAAAAAGTAATAATAAAAATTTTGCTATTTCTACAATTTAATAATCTATCTACATAAAATTTGGTGTTAATGAAAATTTTGAAAAGATATGATTTCCACACATAACTTCATATAATATTAAAAGAATATAATTCAAATGCATTCATTATAATCAAGTTTTAGGACACAGCTTAATTTTTTGTGCTATATATTTAAATAACAGTACATAGGATAAGATATTTATGTTAATGTAAAATATTAAAATGTGTGTATATATATATATTATAAGAATGAATGTATAAATATAAATACATATAAATATAAATAATATTATTTATTGCAAATGTATAAATATAAAAGTATGTAAAATATTTTACAATACAGGAATAAAGATTCCATGTCTCCTTCATCATTAAATACGTTAAAATTTTAATAACATATACTTTGCTATCGAAATTGTTATATTTCTATGCATGTGATATATAAGAAAAACTGAAATACTACATATTTTTTTATTCATTTCGAACAATTTAAATTTTATAATAATAGATTTCACTATTGCAAAAAAAAGGTATGCATGCATCAGAGCAAGTTTATATAACTTACTATTGAAAAAGGCAAGTTTGAATAACTTATACCCGATTATAACAATGAAATTAATTTAATTGTTTTAACGTAGTTATTTTAATGTACTAATATTTACTATCACAAAACAAAATTGTTTAAAATTTTCGGAGTTCAATACACACGTGAGCAGAAACAGTATGAATTTAAACAATTTTGAAAAGATCTCATCAATTAAATTAGATACCAAAGGCAATGGAACAATAGAATATAATTGAATTAGTTGTAAACTACACTTTGATGCTAATAATATTCAAGTAGGAAGATCAAAGGAGTTATTGTGTTATTTGATCTACAACAATCGCAATGCATTAGGGAATTCAACATTTTGTTAACTGACTAACTATTAAATTAAAAAAGTTAAATTGAAATAAATGCATTAATTGAATCTAGAGGGATTCAACGTTTTAGAATAATTCATTTTAGATAATAATTTGCACATAAAAATTGTTTGAACTAAAATCTGAAGGCAAAATCTGAATTTCTATTGGAAATTTATTGAAATACTTATAATATTATATTACTATATTTATATTGACTTATTTACTTATTGAAATAATAACTTATAAAAATAATTATAGTTAATAATGTTCATGATAAATCATAATAGTCATACTTTTATAGGAATATTACAACAATAAATTAAAAAAAAATAAATTGATATAAATAAATTGATTGATTTTAGAGGGATTCAACGTTTTAGAATAATTGATTTTATATAATAATATGCACATAAAAATTGTTTAAATTAAAATCTTGATGTATTTCTCTTGGAAATGATTTACTTAATGAAATAACAATTTATAAAAGTAATCATAATTAATAATAATCATAATAATCATACTTTTATAAGAATATTAAAATTATAAGGAAAATCTTTTTTGTTTAAAGAATTGCACATTTTGCTTCTAATAAATTACAATAATTATTAAAATTAATACTAATTTACTAAATTTTTAATTTTAAAAATTCGCTATACTAAATGCTATACTTTACTAAAAATTTCACGTGAGAAAACAAAAATTATTTTATTTCCAATAAAAGTTGTTTAAAAAAAAAAAAAATTTAATACTGTTTTTAAGAAAAAAATATTTTAACGAAACAATTGTTTTTAAAATATCAATGTTTACAATTATTCTATATTTTAGAATAAAATACTCACAGATTCGCAAGTTTTCAAAAAGTAAATTTTGGCTGTTTGTTTTTAAAATCTGAAAGAATTTCTTTCTAAAAACAATATTTATTTCTTAAAAATCTTTATACAGAAATAATAAATAGAATTAGTAAAATACACAAACTAGAAAAATTACAAGGAAGTACTTTATGCGAATTAAAATTTAACCTAATGCTTCGAGACCATAATAAGCAGTATTTGCTATATTTATAAAAACATTCAAATATAGGGGGAAAAAATCTATTAATTATGGTAATAAATGTTTTAAGAAAAAACGTTCTTGCATGAAATGAAGATTAAAACTATATGCTTCATTTAAGAGAATTATAAATTAAAAGAAACAAATACTTATATAACAACAAATCCTTTATTTTTTTCCCCTCTAACTAGATTGATGTAGGCAATTTAAAATACAGAGAAAAAATCATAGAAAAGTAAATCATAAAAGCCTAATAAAATCATAGATTTTAACAAGCATCTGTAACAAATTTTTTACCTATTGCAAATTTCTAATTATATTAAATGATACATATACTGAACATTAAATATTATTAACTCATTTCTATTAACTTTTGATCGGGTTGGTTTGTCGCTCTACGGTCATTTTTTGCACACTTTAGGCTAATTAGACCGGGACCTACAGCTTAACGTGTATGGCGAACCACTCACAAACATCCATGCCACCGCCAGAATTCGAATCTGAAGCCTGTGGTACCAAAGGCCAGAACGCGAGCTAATTGGCTATCAAGCCGCTATTAACTTTTGAAGTATGGCTACGTCAGAGGTAAAAAGTTCTTGAAGTTAAATAATATAGCCGTGACAATTACCTAATGTTTGTTGCAAAAAGGATACAAACGTTTCTTTTTCTCAATTAGTAAGAAATTGTTCATCAGATATGTCTAAATAGTTGTTGAAAACTTACAAAATTAAGCTACAAACAAATAAATATTACATTTACATATTAAAGATATTTTCTATTTTTTAAAACGGAGAAGAACTGACGGCACACATCGACGCCTTTTTTTTTCTTACGATCTATCTATCCTACGTCCATTTTGCTTCAAACTATAATTTTTATTATTATTTTTTTAAGTTTTGGATTTTGATGTAAGATTAAAATAGGAAATATGATTTAGCTTTAGTTTAATTAAAAAGTGAACATTTAATTTCAGAAAATACTTTATTCAATATTTTTTATTTTATGGATACCTATCTACTTATTTTTTATTTCTATAGTATTAATTACCCAAAATGTTCCATTTAAAATTTCGCTAAATAAAATAGATGCTTTTATTGTTATATTAAAACGCACATGTTAGAATTAAGCGCTTTGGATTAATACATATTCGTGATTATTTCTAAGCATGAATATATAGATATATAAAAACTATTTAGATAATCACATTTACCTTTGGTTATTAGAAAAATCGAATCAAACACTTATTAAATTATGAACTAAATTCTTTATTTACTTTTTTTTGTTGTAATATATTACTTATTTTTATTATATAACAAGAAATATTATCTTTCGATGATTTTTTTATGTGGCGTACGAGCAAGTTACAGTGAATATAGGGCCCTTTATAAGTCTGTGCATTCTTGCTTTAAAGTACAAATTTCATAAATTTAACTTTGAAAATCAAACTGATTTCATGAATAAATTTCTTCCTATATATCACCAAACATTAAACATATACACTGAAGTGACAAAAGTCATGGGATAGCAATATGCAAATTTTCAGATGGCAGTAGCATCGCGTAGAACAGGTATAAATGCGCAGAGCTTTCATTTCTGTTCAAGTTATTCATGTGAAGAGGTTTTGACGGGATGATGACCGCACGACGGGAATTAACAGACTTTGAACGCGGAATGTTAGGGAATTAAGAGCTGATGGTAGGGTTCAAGTGTGGCGCAGACCCCATGAAGCCATGGACCCAAACTGTCAGCAAGGCACTGTTCAAGCTGGTGGTGGCTCCGTAATGGTGTTCGCTGTTTTTTCATGGCATGGACTTGGTCCTCTGGTGCGACTGGACCGAACATTGACTGGAAATGCTTATGTTCAGCTACATGGAGATCACTTGCAGCCATTCATGGACTTCATGTACCCAAACAACGATGGGATTTTTATGGATGACAATGCGCCATGTCACCGGGCCACAATTGTTCGCGATTGGTTTGAAGAACATTCTGGACAATTCCAACGAATGATCTGGCCACCTAGATCGCCCGACATGAATCCCATCGAGCATTAATGGGACATCATCGAGAGGTCTGTTCGTGCCCAAAATCCGGCACCATCAACGCTTTCACAATTATGGATGTCTATCGAGACAGCATGGCTCAATATTCCTGCAGAAAACTTTCAACGACTTGTTGAGTCCATGCCACGTCGAGTTGATGCACTTCGCCGGGCGAAAGGAGGGCCGATACGATATTAAGAGGTATCCCATGACTTTTGTCACTTCAGTGTATAAGACCAAAACTTTAAAAATGCATGAGATAGTATTTACACTTCTTAAAATAAATATCAAACTGAAATCACAAAACACTTAGAAATAATAAATATTTTTCAAAAGAAATAATAACCTTAATTCAAATTACCCATAAAGTGTATCAAACATGCTCTCAGAAGTTCAAATTATCATATAACTCAAACAGCTTTATTACGATATTGTTCAATATAAAAAAAATAATCCAGTGTATTATGCATATATACTGTATTCTATTAAAAAGAAATTGGCAGCTGAGTGAATAGTAAATGATTTGTGATACGTTTAACATATCAAAAACAAAGAATCAATGATCTTAATGATCTATTTATCAGCGGTTGCTATAGAGGCAAATCTATAATATACCAGATTCGATTAAACGAAGGCCACGCATAATTTTGAACATACAAATTCACTGTAAATTGACAGCAGGCTACACAAAAAAGCATTGAAGTTATATAAATATATAATTACAGAACGATAACAAGGGTTTAATTTAAAAAAAAAGGATCCTAAATTATCAGCGATGTGAGCTAAAAGCCGTTGCATCAATCATGGGCACATCATTACAGATAATATTCAAATTACGAAGAGCCAAGTCTAATAGTCACAAAGAGAATTCTAAGCGTGGAAAATTACCATTGTCACAAGGTTGTCAAGAATCAAAGGTTTTAAAAGGCAGTCAAAACGTTTCTACCAAGTTGGTGACGTCTAAAAAATGGCTTTTTTTTTTGTCCCAACGCCATGGACAAATTGGATTTGAAGAATAGATTGGTATAAGAAACAGTGGTAGAAGCTCGAAAATTCATAATATAACATTAAGCAAACAATTACTAATAACATCGATATCCAGCATATTGCACGCATTCAAAAGTTCTTATAATCTTGTTTTAATAAATAGAAAAAATAATAAATTAGAAAATATTAATAAATAAATGAGAAAATATTAATAAATAAATAAGAAAATATTTTTCTGTAGTGCTTATCTTTCATTAAGTTTAGATATTAATATTTCAATAATTCCTCAAATATATTTCAAAAGAATTATCGTATGAATTAAAGTAAAATTTATATATTAGGAGACAAACAACCTGCAGTCTGTGCATCCGTGAATTAAATAATTGAACTATGAAGCAAAATTTTATAAATCTTAAAAATAGTCGAAAATAACTTTTAATTTAATTCAGTAATAAATACATTGAAAATAATGTACATTTTACTCGCATTTTCTATGAAAAATTAATGATTAGTTTTATGAAAAATTGAATTTCTTAAATTGGGAAGAATAATATATATGGCGTCTATAAGAACGAAATTTAATATAGTTAGAATTTAGAAAACTGAGTCTGTTATAAGCAATGAAAGTACAAGTATTTTGAAGTTACAATAATGAAAATATTTTGAAACAGGATTACTATATTTCTGACAAGTGTTTGTATTGTCTCGATAATAGGAAACATTAAATAAATATTATGAAGTTGCAATAATTAAAATATTTTGAAACGGAATTACTATATTTCTGACATGTGTTTGTATTGTCTCGATAATAGGAAACATTGAATAAATCTATTTATTAAATTTAAAAAATGTTGATGCTTACCCTAAATTTCAAATGTAAAAAAAACATATTTCAAATGTAATTTTTAAGTGGCAAAATTATATTTAGTTTACTATCTAACTAAATACATGTAAGCATATTATTATACGAACAAATAAATTAATTTTCAGCAGTACTTTCATACTATATTTACCAATTTTTTTCAATTCCTACTATTAGTTCACATTCTCCCTATATATAAATCTTGTTCAAATTTTCAATCGTTAATAAAATACTTTTTAGTCATCCATTCAAGTTCAAACACATTTTTTTAAACTTGCAGTGGATGACACTTGATGTTAATACAGTTTTTTCAAACATTAATTCATTAATTAAATTTAATTAATTAATTTTAGTTTTATATGGGAGAAAAAAATTTCTCTTATACAAGATATTTAGCAGGATATAAATTTAGGAATAAATATCGTCAGTGGTGAAGCGTGTAGATCGCTGGAAAAAAATTTCTTTTTCAGATTCTTTTTTCATTCTGGGTTCTAGTCAGAGTCAAGGAGGAACAAAATGGAAAATGAAACATGTGAATAAATGAGTGAGAGAGATGGAAAGTGTGTATGGGAGAGAGAGAGAATTTTTTCTAGCTTAAAAAAATGAATGAAAATTATTTATAAAGGACTTTTTGCAATAAAGTGAAAAAAAAGTAAGAATTGACTTGAAATTTTTTTTTATATTATTTGTTTTCTATAATTTTCAATTAAAATTTATACTTTGAAAAATAAAAGTTTTTCAATTCCGTTGTTTAACAGCGTATCTTATCTTTCCAGTAAAAGGTCTTAATTTGTTTAAGAGAAACCAAATTTAAAAAAAGTCAAATTTTTAAATGTGCTTTTAAAACAACAGCGATTGACATTCGTTAACAACGCATCTAAAAATAAAATAAAAAAACAACAACTTAAACAGACTATAAACACATTGTATAAGAATTCTTTATTGTCTCTGTCATGTATTCATTTTGCCTACATATTACTCTGCTGAAAAACCTCTTAAGATAAATGTTTAAGAAGATAATAGGCAATGAAATGAACATAAATTTTCCTCAATAAACAGACTCAAAATAAGAATTTAAAATTTATTTGTTTACACCTATAAACCCAAATTTATTTTATCAATTTTTAAAATTCGAATATGTATGCAAGAAACGCATTTCCTTATTCAACCTTCCGAACAATGTAATAAACATACTTGTAGGGTTTTTTGCAATTCAAAAGTAGTCCAGTCGGCAATTAAATTAACCTTGCAGTGTTCGTTCCACTTATTATCCCATCATTAGCTATGCAGATTTAGGGTCACGATAAGCAATGCTAAGTACCGCCAGAAAAAAAAAAATCGCACACTAAGAACATACTTTCATATCTTTTTTTTAAATCGCAATTGCTCAAAGCCAATGTTATACGCTGAATGTGGAATGGATTAAGTTGAGATTTCATTTGGCGACGGGAAATGGTTCTGCTAATATACATATTAACGTCGTTTACCGTGTTCTCCTGTTTTAGTTTCGCCAATGATTTATTTGCATTATTGGTTTAACAAGTTAAGAGGATTCATTTAAAAGGCTTTGTAATTCTTTGTTTGTACTTTAACATATACAAAGTCATATTTCAAGTTATATTTACAATATAAGAAACGAATACATTTTAGAATAAAATTTAATATAAATATTTATATATTTATTTATATATTTTTAATAATATTTATAAACTTATATATTTTTTAAATATAATTTAGAATGACAGCTTAATTTAAATGTTAATAAACAACAAAATACTTTTTTATTCGGTTATATTTTAGCCATTTTTACAAAATGATAAAATTTTAATTTTGAAAAAATAAATTAACGGTGTTTATATTGAAACACAGATTTCTTTTCATATTTTTTTAAAAAAGCAGTCAATTATCTACAAATATTTCAATAAATAATTTACTAATGAAAATTTTCCAAAATGTTATATAGTTCATTCTGATATAAAACAAACCTTAAAATCTCAATACACAAATATAAATAGATTTGTGCCACTTATAGTATTATTGTCACACTATAGTATATTTTAGTGTCCAATCTTTTGGTTTCTTTGTAGATAACAAAAGATAACAAAAACAAAGATTTTTGAAGATAACAAAAATTTCTTCAATGCGCATTTGGAAGAAAAAAAATTGTCGGATAGCACATGAAAAGTATTAAATTTAACAACGATTGTTAAGTAAAACATTTAATAAATATTGAGATATCTAAAATATTCATCACGGAAATAAACGCATATTTGGAATCAAAATAATTTTTGATTTCATTTTGCATACAATTTTTTTTAATATTCAATCATTGATGTGATGAAGAAATTTTAATCACGGAAAGAAGAAATATTTTAGAAAAATATAAAGACTCAGGCTAGTATTTAAGTATAAACTGTTCATTAACTTCTTGTTTTTATAACTGCTCATTAACTTCTTTTTATGTTTGTAGAATTAGAATTTAACTTTATTATTTATCCAATTCCATATTGCTTGAAACCGCTCTACAAACTATATGCATCACAATAATAAAGAAAATAATTTCTTGATTGCTTGTAATAAATCGATTTCCGTTGACTTTGAAAATCTTTGTTAGACTCAGGATCAAATCATAACAGCTGAAAAAACTAGATTTAAAATACCAGCGCAGTATTCCACATTTAAGGCAGACCTCTGCTATATTTATATTTATATAGAGAGAGTTCAAATATCAATGCAACACTTACATGATTGAAATTAGATTAGTAATTACATTCATAAAATTTTAAAAACTGAAAACCAAAATTACCAAAGTAATAAGATTTGCCAGACATCCGTATGTATTATGAATAATTTGTATTTTAAAAATGTCCTCTAGATGGCGCTATTCATGAAAAAAGCATTACATTTACCAAAATAAACGACCAACATGAAATACATATAAATCTTATTCTGAATTGTGCAGATTGTTTAAGTAATAAAATGTAAAACCGAGAAACGCCGTTGGTTCTAGGGGAAAAACAAATATCAGAATATGCATGAATGGAAACGTTATGCTAGATAGGTCTGGGTAGAAAACATTTGCAAGTTGTCACGTTTAATTTCGATGTTTCCAGCTGTCAATATGATGGTATCTTTATTTAAACGCACGCTATTGTTAAAGTTGTTTTAAAAATGGGAAAGTAACAAAAACGATAGATCTGCCGCGGTTCGCGAATTTCGCAGCAATAAATAAACTACAGTGAGGACCATGTCTACTAAAGGTGTCCGGGCCACTAATGTGAGATTTAAATAGGCAGGGAAATTATTAATTCAACCTGGAAGAGGCCATGTAACTGTTGATGTCATCAGGACAACTATTGTCGAATAGACAGACATTTGACTTTGGAGGCAGTATGTCTAGAGGCAAGCTTTCCTTAATGTCACCATCTGGAAAGTGCTTCGTAGCATAATGCATTTCTTCCCGTACAAGATCCATTACACCAAACAGATGCTAGATAAGGACAAGCTACAACGTCTCACATTCGCAATTCTTTTTGATAAACAGAATGGTCGTGGAATATTTTGTGAAGAGACGACGCATTTCTCCTGAATGGGGCAGTCAATACACATAATTGTCGCATTTGAGCTAAGGAAAATCAGCAGATGCACATTGAAATTGTCCTACATTCTTCTAAGTCTGTCTGGGTGAATTCAAGGTGACATCATTGGAACAAATGTTCCGTTACGATACTACGATATGTTGCAACCTGTAGTGCAACGACTACATAGGCAATGGCTTACATCGCTCATTTTCATGCAGCACCGATGACATCACCTATGGACATGTGGGGGTGCCCCCACATGTCCACAAGACCTTCAAGGCTCTTTTCTCGAATATTCATGGACGATCGTTTTATTAGTCCATATTTTATTAAACTACGATCATAGCACAAGCTGGATCTAACTGCGTGCGACTTCAGATTATGGAGCAACTGAAAAAAATCTGGTTTACCATGGAGATGTTGGATGACTTAAAAAACACCATTATGCTTCATGTATGAAACATCACAAGTGATCAGTTAAGATTTCGTTATCGTAAACACCACACATCGCCTTTACATTGTACACGATTAACAACTGCTCCTCTTGTGACATTTGGTCATATTCGGTACTTTTCTGCAAACTGATCTTTCTCTTTTTCCTCAATCAGCTCAGGCGCATTGTTATTTATTTCCTTACTTTTATTTAATGTGATTCGATGAAAAGGTGATCAATAAATACTCAATTTGTTTACGTATTAAGCGTTGGTCTATATTGTCTATTAAGCATTAGTTAAAATTAATGCTTTTTCATGAAAAACGCCATATAGTGGACATTTTTAAAATAATGTTTTGCTTTTCGAAATTGAGAGCATGTTGTGTATAATGTATATACCATAAGTAGTTACAATTTGTTCAACCGTTTTAAAAGTAGGATGCTGTTAATACGAGGAGTTTAATTATACCACACTATACGTATAACTTTATGGTAATGAGTAGGAAAGAGAGAAACTGTCAGTATTTTGTATGATGAAAATTTAAAAGCAAATTGAAATAATAATCGAACATAAAAACCCTTATATCTTTTAATTAGAAAATGATTCAAAGCGTATTTGCAGGCTGTTTTGCAAGTTTAAGCGGCGTTCAACAAAGAAGTATTAGTTTAGTGCATTTAAAGTATTAGTTTAGTAAGTATTAGTAATTAATAAGTAGTAGTTTATAGTGCTTGAATGCATTTAAAAGCTGTTTCCTAATAATTTAATCGGACAAGCATTAAACTAGCACGAATCAAGTAATTTAAAAGCTTACTACGACAATAATATTTAATTACTTCATCGAATTTATGGAATAAAATATGTCTATATGTACTAAATTTTAATTAAATAAATTATAACGACTTTAATCAGAACTTCTTAATAATTCCTGATAAAATTCATAAAGATTTGATAAAGAAGGCAAATTTATAGATTTTAAATTTTATTGTTTACTCTCGAGTGTTTTTATATTAAATTAGAAATTTTAATACCATATATTATTGAAAGGTTAAGAAATTTATATGATTTAGCAAATCTTAGTTTGTGAAATTGCAAAAAACAAATTTAAACTCTATAAAAAAAATTCATCACTATCATATAAAGATACTATAAAAAAAGAGAATTAAAATATTTTTTAGTAATTAATATTATGAACTATTATAGAGCTTTCAACATCCATTTTGCAGGTAAAAATAGAAACTTCTTTTTTTTTTAAATTCAATAAGTTCGACAACAATTTAAGAATAGATATTTCATAAAGTAGCTGCATATAAACTACGAACCAGCAAAGAAAAAGCAGAAGAATGGTAAGAATAAAAATTCTTACCATATATGAAAAACAATTTGTTTTTCAATGCATATAAAAAGTTTAATAAAAAATGTACGTATAAGCTTTTTCAGAAAATGTATTGTAATATATTCATAAAGACGCAACGCAACTGATTTATTTCTTTTATGTATTTTTCTTACTGTTTCTGAAAAGAATTTGATACATCAGAATGCAAATAATGTGTAACAAAATTGCAAGCGCAAGCAAATGAAATGCTAGATATTTATCGATTGCTCAAAAATTAATTTTACAGAAAATTAGTTTGAATAATACTGTCAGTAATAAAGGAAAATGAATTATTTTTATCAGTATTTTTCAGCAATATATAAATTAACGATTTGTCAATGTTCAGTAATAAATACATATGAAATGAATAACATTCTTAAATAATAATATACCGATTGTGCTATTTATCAAAATGTGCAAAAGCACAGAAAGTCACCCGCCTTCACAGAATACTACTGTGCCCAAGAAGTAAGACCAATTTAAATTTAAAATTCCCGAGGCTTATGGAATTTCAATTTTTTTTCTTTTTTAGGTTGCTGGCACTGTCCTTAACATCTGCGTGAAATTTGACTTCAAAGTATTCATTAGTGTTTGAGTTACACTTGGCTTTGCGAGACGCTGAAACTGATTCTGGCGATTTTTAAAATGTCTGAATTAATTGAGCAAGGAACTAGCCTTAAATTTTGCTTGAAGAAATGTATAGAATGTTGCAGAAAGCATTCGGTTAGCATTTCTATACTGGAAAGAAATGTTTAGAAGTGGTATAAACAGTTCAAAGGCGGCAGAGAACGCGTTGAAGACGAAGAGCCCTCTGGTCGACCATCCACCTCAACCGACGAAGCTCACGTCCAAAAAATTAACGATTTGGAACTTGTAAACCGTCGATTTACAATTAGCGACCTTGCTTATGATGTTGGAATTTCAAACGGATCGGCCAATTCCATTTTGACCCTCAAACGCGTGAAATCTCGATTGGTACCGAAAACACAGAATGTGCCAACTCGCATCGCATTGATTCTTTGTGAGTTTTCCGCCGAAAATGAAACCCATAACGTTCTACAACCACCTTATTCACACCGTGAGCCTTCTGGCTATTCCCTAAATTCAAAAGACTACTTCGGGGACATCTTTTTGAGTCGATTGAAGAGATTCAACGTGAATCGGCCCGCGCTTTGAAGACCATCCTTGCCCATGATTTTTTAGCATGCATTGAGGATTGAAAAAAAAGTTGGCATAAGTGCATTGTGTCCGAAGGGGATTACTTTCAAGGCGATGAAATAAATTTTGAAGAATAAATAAAGAGTTTTTGAAAAATAAAATAATTGGTCTTACTTTTTGGGCACAATAGTAAATTGACAATTTGTCAATTCTCAGTAATAGATACAAATAAAATTAATAACGTCCTTAAGCAATAATATACCGATTGTGTTATTTATCAAAATGTGCAGGATGAATCGCATAAAGGCAGCAGTCTTTACAGAAAATGTGGTGGAGTTTATTAATATAATGTGGGCTTTTCTTCTATTTCGGTTAAAATTGCATGCCTAGTTGACTTCAGCATGTTTCGATGAAGTTAATTAACCATGACATACATATTCAACTCACCGCTGTTTTACATAAATAAATGCCAAGAATAAATAAACATAATGCGTTTATACACAGTTGGTTACATTAGATTTGGAAAGCACGCAAACTCAAAAGATCTCTTATGCAATTGTGATTCGGCACGAATGATGATGCTTTTCGCCTATTATTTATAAATATTCATCTAAATCGTTCAAGCACAGAGCGTGGTAAGTCTCATAAAACGACAATTTTATTTTACAAAGTCACATTTGACTAATTTAATAAAAAGTAGGCGTTTGAATATTAGAAAAATATTTTTTTAGCGACTTCTTATTTATTGTAGGAGATAAGATATTATTTTTTGCTTTTTCTTTCCGACATTGACATAAGATAATCAATTCTGTCGATTATCAAGATATTAGCTGTCGGAAAATGTTAGCTTCAAGAGTACAATAAGTATTTTGCCAAAAACCCTATCTCATTTTAAAATTGCTCTAATAAAGTAGCCATGGTGATTGCTAAATGCATTTAAAATGTAAAATCCTATATGAATCAACATATATTTGTGAGAAAACATTATGAGGCACAGATAGTATTATGATAATAATGTACTATAGTATTTTTCCCACGGGAAAAGTTTTTCTTTTTCATACCCAGGAGAGAGGAATATATATTATTTGACAAGTACATAATAGCTACTTATTACTGAAATTTGACAGCAGATAAGTAGCATTGTGGATAGTTATATTAGATGCAATTAGTGTTTTGTACAAATGACAACAACCTGTCACTCAAATCTGATAGCAGATAATAAGTGTCATAGATAATGAGAGCTTATGAAATTAGCGATTGTCTGTGCGACCTTCACAGGTCAAAACAATTACAGACTCGAAATGGATTACGTGATCTGCATTGGGTTTGGTGATAGATCATGAGCTGAGAAAATGTCTACTCCAAAAAGAAGTGAAGAAAGCCGATCCCGCCCCTCTTGACGGATTTTCTTAAAAGGAGATTTTTCTAGAAGAAAGGAGAGAGTTCTGTGACGAGTCGACAAAGAGTGTTGATTCTCTCTTTTTTCTGAAGTAACTGAACACCGCCTGTTTCCAAAGTGAGCCCCTTGTGGTTTCGTGAATCGCGCCATGTGATAATTAAGGTCTGCCGAAGACCAGGTGTTTTAAATTCGTCGTAGACTCGAGAGCTCTGATAATCTCCGTCCTTGGAGTGTATTGCATTTGTGAATCAAATTTAAATCTTTCATTTTCATTTTTTTTCTAAATAATAAATTGTATTAGCCGTAAATTATTAAAAGTATTATAAATTGTTTTTATTGTATTACAGTTATGTATATACATATATGTAATGCTCATAAATAAAAATTAAAGTGTTCCCATGAACGTGAAAGTGGCCCTCTTCTTGAAACCGTTTTAGGGCTAGTATAGGCCGAGACGTTACAATATAAATCGACTAACTACTTTTGCAATTATTACTTTTTTTTACAACAAAATACCAACCGAATATGAAAACATTTAAATGAATCTTAACTCCAGTCAAATTCTTTGAAATATATTATTCCTTTCACATTACACTGTTTATTGATATATAAATGAATTAAATATACAACTTTCAAGTATTTTCTTTTTCTTTGTCGCACACGCTTTGTTTTTTTCGTTTTTCTTTGCCTTTCTCACATTTTCTTTTTCTTTGTTTGTTCTTTGTCAGCACTATTTGTCTCAGATAGTAGAAAAGTGAGCATCCTTTTTCTACATAAAATACGTATTTAAAACAACCTGTAAATGAACAAAACATGCATACGCAGATTATATAAGAAGATGCTTATGTATTCGATTTAGATAAGATACTAATCTTCATTTCTTTATTGACATCTCTTTTACACGTTCGATAGTTCATATCTTTGGGTACAAATAAATCATGCCAGTACAATTTGATAAATCTATAAAAGGGGAGACCAACACAGATGTCTTTTATCTGAATAACAAAGTGACTTATATAATAGTTTATGGAGTGGATATGCGTGAAAATAAAACGCTTTTATTATATACTTGATATAAAAAAAGAATTTTGCCCAAAGATGTTTTAATAAAATTACTATGAGTAAAAAATACATCTACGAACTCATAATTTCAAATTAATTAAGAAAAATTAATTAATTAATTTTCTTAAAAGAAGAAAAATGTTCATTTAAATTGCCACCACTGTGTTAAATATTCTTTATCTGTAAAAGAATATTTAACACAGTAGTGGCCAACCCAAATGATCTTGCGGGCTTTTTAGCATTGCATTATAATATTATATATCCCCATATTAAATTTAGACCCATTATAGCCTTTTTTTGGAGTGAAAAATTTAAACCTAATGAGTTATTATTATTGTGTTTACTATTATTCTTACATGTGAACATAGATAATATAATAATATTGATACTAAACGCACATCGTAAAGAAATATGTAACATTGAAAATGAAATATATAAATATAAATGAAATAAAAAAAAAATCATTAAAAAATATTTATTTCACTAGGACGATTTTGTTTCTCCACTCTTTCACTTAGATTTTGTAAATCGATGCGCGCTCATTATGAGTTCACAAAATATAATTTAATTATTCTGCGAATTCATAATTGTAAAGTCATAAATAAAACAGGCAATATCAATCATATATTCGCAAAAATATTATTTTAAAATCAAAGTTAAATTTTTCTCATAATTTCAACAGTTAATTTTTAAATATACGGATGCACAAATAATATATTTTTTTAATATATTGGTTTTCACTACTTTGGTCATTGTTCGATAGCTTACACATAAACCAAACTCCAATAAATACTCGACACATACACAGATAATAATAATAATGGACTGTAAATAATTAATCTCCTTTATTTAGGCAGTCATCAATCTCGAAGATGGACTGCCACACGCAACCTTTCTCGTTGGTTACAGAAGTTCAACTCTTTTATTATGCAGCCATCATGCTCGGAGATGCACTGCTACACAACCTCTCTCTTTGGTCGCAGTTGCTCAACTCCCTTTACTTACATTCTTTCTCTCTCTCCCTGGCCCTCACCCCCTACCAGACACCCCTACAGACAGGATGTTTTTCTGGACATAGGGCGTTGACCTCCCCTAAGCAGGGGAACTTGGGTTTCGACGTAACAGTCATTATAAAATTAATATATTTTGTAAAAGTGTGATAAATCTCACGGGCTGGAAGAATGTTCAAGGCGGGCCGCATGCTGCCCGCGGGCCACGAGTTAGCCATCCCTGATTTAATATAACACTTCTTTATGTTATGTTTTCTCCAATTGAAAAAAAATCAGATCACCATTTAAAAAAAAAATGTTTTAATTTCCAAAAATATCTTGTATGACAAAAATGTCCTGAATTTTGCAAGTAAAAGGCAACTGGATATAAGCATACCAGGATGTTTCTCCACGGCAGAAGTTAACCATATGCCCATATTAACCCATAAACCATATTTATCCACCCCATATATTTTGCCCAAAGATGTTTTAATAAAATTACTCTAAATAAAAAATACAATTACGAACACATTTACATTTCACATTAATTAAGAAAAGGAGAAAAAAAATATTCATTTAAATTACTCTGTAAAAGTATATTTAATATAATTCTTAAAATTTAATGTTATGTTTTCTTCAACTGAAAAAAAAATCAGATTACCATTTAATAAAAAAAAATGTTTTAATTTCAAAAAGTATCTTGTACGAAAAAATGTCCTGAATTTTGCAAGTAAAAGGCAACTGGATATAAACATACCAGGATGTTTCTACTCTGGCAGAAGCTAACCATATGGTCATATATGAAGTTACCATATGCCCATAACACTTAAACCACATTAATCCACCCCATATATTTTGCCCAAAGATGTTTCAATAAAATTACCATAAATAAAAAATACAACTACGAAAACTTATTTACATTTCAAATTAATTATGAAAAGAAAAATAATCTTCATTCATATTAGTCTGTAAAAGAATATTACATTATAAATTTAATTTAAAAAAAAAGTGTTTTAATTTCAAAAAATATCTTGTATGACAAAGTGTCCTAAATTTTACAATTAAAAAACAATTGGATTTAAGCATACCAGAATGTCTCTCTTCTTCCAGAAGTTAACCATAAGCGAATTCCTCTTTATAGAAATGGATCAAAGCAGGAGGAAAGTCGCCATGTTCTTCCATTCTATACCGATAGAGACGATGATCTAAAATTTAAAACATATCAAATTCATAACGATGCATAACATATAAATAATGCATATTTATTAGCCTAATTAAACTATTTATCCTTAACACACACAGAGAAGATCATGCAATTGGATCATTATTTGTAAAAATGAATAGGTTGGTTTTTAATGATTTATTATAAAAGAACCTATAATTTGAACATCTGCTCAGTGGATAATAATTTGAAAATAATGGTGAAAATAAAACAGTAAGGATAATCAAATTGCAAGTAAATACAGTTTTTCGATGACAGTTAATAATATTGTTAATGAAATTCTGAAAGATTCATCTGTTATGGTTCATGAAAATATTATAATCTCTCTTTTTTTAAATTGTCTTTGATTCCATAATCAATTTAGTAGGAAACATATTTATGTGGTTCATAAAATATTATAATCTCTCTTTTTTTAAATTGTCTTTGATTCCATAATCAATTTAGTAGGAAACATATTTATGTGGTTCATAAAATATTAAATGTTGTTCAGTTTTAATAGATAAAATGGAATCGTCAAACGAACTCTTGAAATTATATAATAAATTTCATTTGAAGTATTCCCTTGGAATATTTATATTTCTTTCTTAAATTCTATACCTACTCGTACTTTAAATTTTTACATAATTTATGATATATAGCTGTTTCTAAACTTAGGATTTAAAGAAATATATGAGTATTAAAATTGAACAATCCCCTAAAAATTGCACGATTCATAAAAAAATGAACTTTCTAAAATCTTCTGATAATGATTGAGGAAATTTACAAAAATCTTCAATTATATTTTAAATCCAACTATATTCTTGAAATTCATGTAAATCAAAAGCTTTGCTTCTTCACCTTATGTGTTTATGATTCAAAGTCTATTTTTAAAGAAATATAAAAATATAGTAATATAAGTTCACAAATAAAATATATAATATATAGTTCACTAAATACCAATTAAAAAATTAATGGAGAAAAACTGTACTTTATCAGAATAAAACAGGGTCTCAAAATAATTAAACTAATAGCTTTTATAGTTAATGACAATAAATCTATTAACAGAAAAAAATATTAGAAAATAAATTATTCTTCTAATTCCAGTTTAAAATTTGCTTATGAGAATATTTGAGCTCCTACTGAATCTTTATTTCTTTGTGATTCAATTCAGTTATTAAAATGCATCAACTGGATTAATAAAAAACTCTTTTAAAAAAAAAAACAATAAAAAACTCCAATTTTTGAGAATCTTCATTATTCTTCTTATCATTAAAAGAAATTTTTAAACATAAAATAAGTACTTCATGTTACAAAATTATTTAAATTATTTTACGTTACTGCGTTAATTTAAATTATTGTATGTCATCGTATTAATTTAAATCATTTTATGTCATCGTATTAATTTAAATTATTTTATGTCATCGTATTAATTTAAATTATTTTGTGTTATTGTATTCCATTCATGTAATAAGATAACACAGTAAAAAAAGCTTATGATATAACTTCAAAGGATCTTTGACATATTAATGTACACTTACAAAGTTAGCTAGTCCTTAAAATATAAAATGAATTTATTATTCACAGTCGTCAAATTTTTTGGTAAGTTATAAAAATACATCTATTTTTATTTCTATAATTTATACATGTTGGAAATGTCAAAATAACTTTCTTAGGATAGCATTTGCTTGATACATTCCAAGCACAAATTTTTTTGTTTTCCATCGAGAAAATTTTGGTTTAATATTATGGTTAGTAGACACGAAGAGAAACAAAAGTTGAAACATTTACAAATACATAAATAAAATACTGCTTCCACTCACGCAACATATATTTTAGCTGGAATGACAAAATATTGAGTAAATAAATTATTTCCTTCCTTAAAATAAAATACTTAAACTTAAAATTGATACTTTAGAGTACCGTAGATATTAAATATTGAGACTCTACATGTGCACCATATCAGTTTGATAAATTTATAAAGTTAAAAGTAAATAAAAAATGCACAATTTTCTGCCATTATCTTTTATTTCTAATAAATATACGGTATTATAATTATAAAACATACGGCAACTACGTTGCGATAAAATAAAATAAACACATATTTTTAAATAAAGTTTATACAAAAGAAAGGCATTTTTATAGAGATGCGATATCTAAGACTCGAAATTAATTTATGTATTTTATTATAATGGGAAATACTCGTACATAAGCCTTTCAAAGCCGTACTATATATATATATATATATATATATATATATATATATATATATATATATATATATATATACATATAAAAGAAATTTGAAATTCTAAATAAAATAGAATTAAATTGTAGAAAAGAATATCCCGTAATGTTTTTTAGATTAAATTTTATTTCCGTTTTATTTGAATATAGATAGTTGCTACTTTTAAATGAGCAAAAGAAAGCAAATAAGTAATCATAAAATTAACAAAAATAATTTGAGCCACCTGTCTAAATTCTACAAAAAATAAAAAAAGATGAATGAATGACCAGAGATTTATAATTATTATTTCATTTAAAAAAATAATCATTTTCACTATATAAGAAAGCGTTTACTCTTAATGAAATCAAATTTCTACATAAAAAAAACAAGAATTATTATATAAACAAAAAAAAAAAAAAAAAAATACAAATACAGAAGCTAAAATATCTATTAATAAATATAGAAAATTTCTCTGTTTATGGTAAAGAAACTGAAATCCTTATTCAGAAATTTCTCAAATCTCTAATTAGTAAATCTAAGATTCAAGACTTTTACAACAGAGATTAAATTAAGCAGTAAACAAACATAAATGCTTGAGAATTGTGTGCTAAATTATAGTATTAATTAAGATGCAAGGTATTTTTATATTAGTGGAAAAAATTATTTCAACGTTAGTTTCACAATATCACAAAAATCAGTTCCACTATATTATTAGCAAACGCACTATAGTATTATCCATTTATTTTTCTGAAATGAAAATAAATATAGTATACATATATAATCGTGAATTCAAATAAATATAGAAACATTCCTCTGTTTATGGTAAAGAAATTGAAATCCTTATTCAGAAATTTCTCAAATCTCTAATTAGTAAATCTAAGGTTCAAGACTTTTAAAACAGAGATTAAATTAAGCAGTAAACAAACATAAGAATGAAATGTAAATAAATACAGTATATAGATAATCCTGAATTCAAATAAATATAGAAACATTCCTCTGTTTTTGTCAAAGAAATTGAAATCCTATTTAGAAATTTCTCAAATCTTGAATTAATAAATCTAAAGTTGAAGACTTTTAAAATAGAAATTAAATTAAGCAGTAAACAAACATAAATGCTAGAGAATTGTGTGCTAAATTATAATATCAACTAAGATGCACGGTATTTTTATATTAATGGAAAAATTATTTCAACGTTAGTTCTACAAAAACACTAAAAATCGGTTCCACTATATTGTTAACAAATCCACCATAGTATTATCTATTTATTTTTCCGAAACGCTTCACCCGATGGTGTGACGTCAGAAACCGGCAGCCATCTAGGAGGCAGCTATTCATAGAACACGATGTCTGATTGCCTGCGAAGACGCCTGTTGGGTCTCCAACCGTGCATGCACAATTGGAAAGAGTTGACGAAAGAAAGGAAAGTCGCATGGAGTTAACATCTTCCAACTCTACGAATCAAAGCTAAGCCGGATAGCAGCTTGCGAAGAATAGGAAGTGGCTAACGTTTCTATTGATTGATTCGCTATATTCAGCTGTAGTATGTCCTAAATAAAACATTTTGAAATTTAAATTTCTTTTTCAATTGCATTTACGTTAGATCTATCGATTTTCTTCAATTTGAGTCGTTTTCTTACCCTTACAATAGTACATTGGTAAGAGTTTCAACTACAAATTAAAAACAAAAGAAAACTTTAATATATATAAAAAAAATATTTTAAATTCCAATATTCGCATCAGTTTGACATTTTAGTCGTTCATAATTAGAAGTGTTTTATAAGTCAGCCATAACTAACATAAAGCCACACTAACCGATAAATTATAATAAAATCTTTTTTTAAATGCATCAATGTATGGATGATAATATCAGCATGCAAAGAATTTAATGTCAGTATAACAACCCTTTATAAAGTAATTAGATAAATATTAGTTTATATCATTCGAGTATAAAGTTGCATAAAAAGCCCTTATTCTTGCTTCTGCAATGTGAACATATCATCCAGCAGTAAAATATGATTCTGCACAAAATAAATATGTATTAAAGCAGTAGTCACCCTCGCCCATGGAAGTGTATACTGTTATGTAAAATCTCCTTACTCTTATTTCTGCAACGTGAAAATTCCGTCTAACAGTAAAACACGATTCTGGACAAAATAAACAAGTACTAAAGCAGTGGTCACCATTGTCCCTATAGGTATATACTATAACATAAAATGCCCTTATTCTAGTTTCTGCAACGTGAGCATTCCGTACAACAGTAAAGCATGATTCTGGACAAAATAAATAGGTATTAAACAGTAGAAGCCATAGGCCCTGGAGGTATATACTGTTACATAAAATACCCTAATTCTTGTTTCTGCAACGTGAACATTCTGTCCAACAGTAAAACATGATTCTGAACAATAAATAAGTATTAAAGCAGTGGTCGCCAACGTCCCTGGAGATCGAAAAAGTAATAAAACTTTTTCTTTTGAAAATTTAGAGTTTTAAATTTATATAATTAAATATTAAAAAAATAAAGTAATCGAAATTATAAAAAATGCTTTAAGAAAAATGTACAAATTCAGAATATATAACAAATCAACAATAACATTGTTTTAAAATAAAATGTTTTACAACAGATATCAAATTATAATCAATTAATTAACAAAATATGACTTACATAAAATTAAACAAGACTATTTTTGTATTAGAATGATATCTAGAAAAAGAATGCTTTTCTACATTGCTATCTATATGTGGAGATAATATATAAATAGATTAGTATCTTTTTGATTTTACGGAACTAAAATTAAGCGCAACCAATGAGAAGACAATATTTATATCATATCAACTGTTGCCAACGCTTAACATGTAAATCTAGCACAACTCTTAATTAAACTTCTTTCCAATGGTCTTTGTTTCCATGGTAACTAATGTCACCAATTATTTATAAATAAGAATTAGTTTTAATTAAGTTAGAAATGTAAGTGAAAAATGTTCGTAAGTTAATTATTGTTTCAGTTAAATTTGAATTTCTGAATTCATGATTAAACTCGATTGAAAGTAACTTAATTATTTGAAATAGTCTGAAAAATATATTTTTTTAAAATTCTTTTATAAATAAAAACTAAATGCATACAATTTTTAGTTTGTAACAATTTGTAGCTATTTTTAACTTACAGATAAAAAAATATGAACACCTAATTATAGATATTTATTTTAGCTGTTTTTTTACCCTAGAAATTAATGTTATTATATAATTTATTTTTATATTTAATACCCGAAAAAGTTTTTAATTAATTACAAAATCTGAAAAGAATAATTTACATAATTAGAATCATAGCAGTAAAAAAAATAACATGTAGTTTTTAATGATAATGACACCATTAAAATTTTTTCGAATGATTTACAATACTTAAATTCTTTCCAGTTTTAAATTAACTAAACCGGCATTTTAAGAATATATTAGAATACCTTAAATAATTTATTGTATTAAAAAATAAGAATCTTAAAAAATAAAAAATAATAATTGTTGAAAATCGACTACAATGATTTTTTTGATATTTAATAATAGAAATTAATTTTTATAACATTTAAATTTCTAAACAATTATTTAAAGACAACAAAAATATTAGCAAAAATAAAATGCTAATAGAGTTAAAAAATAATTAAAATAGAAATGTATAAATTAATATTTATACCTTCATCATATTAAAAATATTAAGCGTTGATAATGTAAATAAAAATTTACATTCCTATTTACGTGATTACATCGTGTTAAAAATTTACATCTATAAAAAAGATATTAAAGTAAAATATTTTTTTTTGTGCACTATAATTATTATTATATGACTGCTTATATAAAAAAAATAAATAGTTGTTTATAAAATTATAAATATTTCCTATTTTGGAAGTTACAAATTTTTTTATATTTTTTATTATATTATTGTAAGACTACACTGAAGTGACAAAAGTCATGGGATAGCAATATGCAAATTTTCAGATGTCAGTAGCATCGCGTAGAACCGGTATAAATGCGCAGTGCTTTCGCAGAGCTTTCATTTCTGATCAAGTTATTCATGTGAAGAGGTTTTGACGTGATGATGACCGCACGACGGGAATTAACAGACTTTGAACGCGGAATGTTAGTTGGAGCTAGACGCATGGGTCACGCCATTTCGGAAATCGTTAGGGAATTCAACATTCCCAGATCCACTGTGTCAAGAGTGTGCCGAGAGTATGAAATTTCAGGCATAACATCCCACCATGGACAGCGCAGTGGTCGACCGCCTGCACTTAACGACCGAGACCGGCGACGTCTGAAAAGAGTCGTAAATTCTAACAGACAAGCAACACTGCGTCAAATAACCGCAGAAATCAATGTGGGACGTACAAGGGACTTGTCTGTTAGAACTGTGCGGAGAAATTTGGCTTTCTTGGGCTATTCCAGCAGAAGACCGACTCGAGTGCCTTTACTGACAGAACGACATCGCTTGCAGCGACTCTCGTGGGCACGTGAGCATATCGGTTGGTCCCTAGATGAATGGAAAACCGTGGCCTGGTCCGATGAGTCACGATTTCAGTTGGTAAGAGCTGATGGTAGGGTTCGAGTGTGGCGCAGACCCCACGAAGCCATGGACCCAAACTGTCAGCAAGGCACTGTTCAAGCTGGTGGTGGCCCCGTAATGGTGTGGGCTGTTTTTTCATGGCATGGACTTGGTCCTCTGGTGCGACTGGACCGAACATTGACTGGAAATGCTTATGTTCAGCTACTTGGAGATCACTTGCAGCCATTCATGGACTTCATGTACCCAAACAACGATGGGATTTTTATGGATGACAATGCGTCATGTCTCCGGGCCACAACTGTTCGCGATTGGTTTGATGAACATTCTGGACAATTCCAACGAATGATCTGGCCACCTAGATCGCCCGACATGAATCCCATCGAGCATTTATGGGACATCATCGAGAGGTCTGTTCGTGCCCAAAATCCTGCACCATCAACGCTTTCACAATTATGGACGTCTATCGAGACAGCATGGCTCAATATTCCTGCAAAAGACTTCCAACGACTTGTTGAGTCCATGCCACGACGAGTTGCTGCACTTCGCCGGGCGAAAGGAGGGCGGACACGATATTAAGAGGTATCCCATGACTTTTGTCACTTCAGTGTATTTAGAAATACAATTATAAAGTTTTAATTACTAATTTAGAATTTCATTAAAAATATTTACATAATTAATGAATTTTTAACACTTATGATAAAATGTGAAATTTCATTTTGTGACTAAAATATAAACTATGACTTCCTTTCTGTTTTTCTTTTTTTACAAAACATATTTAATTTCATAAAACCGGACATAATTTGCACTTTTCATGAAAAATAAATTATATTTAGTTATTTACATTAGTATATTTTTTACATATATATTTAAATATGATGACAAGCAAAAAATTTAAATTCTGACACCTTAATTACGTTAGTTTAAAAAAATTATCACTCTTATAATTACTTTACTACATATAAATAAGCACATACCACTATAAAGAGTGTCATTTATTAGCATATAATTTTTACTATTGTATCCAGACAAATATTTTAACTAAATTTTGTTTTACAACGAATTAAATTTTGCTTTAAATAAAAATTCTAAATCAAATACTGATAGTAATAAACCAAACAATAAAAACACGACTTATTTTAACCTTTAATTACTAAATTAAAATAATCAACACTATATAATTTTGTATATTTATTACACAATATATTTTGCATTAACTGCCTGCAACAATTATTTAAATGCTTATATAAATAACGATATAATTAAAAACCCCATCCAGAAGCAATATATATAATCGTTTTAATCAAAAATGATAACATATCTGATACTTAATTACATTACTTACTTAGTTTCAGCCAATTGCTAATTTTCCATACAATCAGTGATTTAACCATAGATTATTAGCATATAAATTTTACTGTTAAATGCATTAAAATATCTTTATTTTTTATAAAATTCTTTTTACAGCGAATTAAATTTTGCTTCAAATAAAAATTTCAAACAAATACTGATAGCAACAAAACCAAACTAAAAAAAACAACAACTTATTTTAACCTTTCATTACTTAATTCAAACAATAAACACAAAACAATTTTTTTATATTTATTGCAAAATATATTTTGCATTAACTGCATATAGCAACAGCTAATTAAATGTTTATAAAAATAATTAAAAAAGCCCGTCCATAAGCAATATAAAAAACCTATTTTAATCAAAATTGCTAACATATCTGCAATTTTATAACTATCATTAGATTATTTAATCGAATTACTTACTCAGTTTAATGGTCCGTCATGGTTTCAAAAACCAAAACGGAAATAAAAGTCGAATTTCTTCCTTAACAGTAACTTAAATCAGTTAATTAAAAAAAACGATGCAATAAAATTACATAATAACTCTACGATTTTTTTCGAAGAGAAAGAAAACATTGCGCAGTTAAAAAAAACACACATACCACAATATGGAATTATCGTACACCACATTTGCACCTTGATAAGAACTACGCACCGAACTTCGTACGGGATGAACACTCCATTTTGAATACTTGCCCCATTATCATTTCCGTATACATGTGGGTATTGACACAGCAAATCTACTTATCTGCAGTCAAGGTTATGTTCTGATAATGAAAATGATTGCTCGCATTGAGACGTTCGGAAAAGGACAAATCAATAGAAAGGAGTACAAAATTGATGTGGAATTGTGCATTATTTTTTTAATTGAATTTTTTCAATTATCACTTTATTAAAAATCCGCCCAAAGGTTGGACATTATTGTTTTAAGGGTTAAAAAAATACATATATAAATTTATATCTGTATTTTAAAAAGTGATAATTGAAAAAATCAATTAGTGAATATCTTAGATTAAAATTTTTATTTTTTTACTTCAAAATTATCATTAGATTAATAAGCCTTAAAACAATGATGTCCAACTTCTTCTGCGCGGTTTTTAAAACAAAATTTCTCCGATTGCATATACAATATTACTAATCTAAAAATAAGTCTAAGATAAATATAGTCTAAGATTTTCACCAATTGATTTTTTCAATTATGCACTTTTTTAAAATACAGATATAAATTTATATCTGTATTTTTTAAGCCTTAAAACAATGCTGTACAACAATTGAACAGTTTTAAAAAAGGCTTTTCAGACTGCATATACAATATTATTAATCTAATAATAATTTTTAAGTAAAAAAAAAAATTATAAAAATGTATAATCTAAGATCTTTACTAATTGATTTTTTTTCAATTATTACCTTTTTAAAATACACACATAAATTTATATATGTATTTTTTTAAGCCTTAAAACAATGGTGTCCAACCTTTGGGTGGATTTTAAAAGAAAACTTCTCAGATTGCATATACAATATTACTAATCTAATGACAATTTTTAAGTAAACAAAATTACAAATATGTATAGTATAAGATCTTCACCATGTAAAAAAGAAAAAAAATTATCTTAACATAATAATACTTGTTTTTAATTAGAAAACTTTTTTTAAAAAAATAATAATTAAGTTATGAAGTGTTAATCAAACAATAACAACGAAAACTGAAAAAAGAAGCATATCATGAGATGCCTGATGATACGAAAAACTCAAGTATAGTTTGATTGCTAATTGCGTGGAAAAGTAAACATCCGTTTTAAAAGCGGAAATGGACGAATCGATTACTTGTTAGGGGTACTAGACAAATAAACGCTGTGCAAAAAGCGTTAGGACAGAAAAAAGAAGCTTAATAGGTACTGTCGAATTTTCAAGTAATTTGTTCTTTTTTTTTATCATGTAATTTAAAATTTTAATGATTAACAATAAAATTATTTACATTGTAATTAAAATCCCTTCTTCCCTATTGTGCTGCCTGGTTTGAATCCTGCAGAATTAGCCACTTGCTAATTTTAATACAATCGGTGATTTAACCATAGGTTTATGAATTCATATTGCACCATATTTATAACAGTGCTAGACAAGAATTAGACATCTATATCGTATCGTATAAGAACACTTTTTTTTTTTTTCATTATAACTATTTATGATGAAATTATAAAAATTAAAATTGATTAGAAATATTTAGATTCACAAAATTTATTTTAAATAATTTTGTGAATATAAGTACTATTTTAAAACAGTTTATTACATTAAATCTCGTAATTTCGATAGCAACAGTAATAATATCTCTGAAATGTATTACGTGTGTAAAGGATATATTTGAATTATTGAATATTTTTATATAACATTCTATATTAATTTTTAGTAATACAATTGAAATATAGTACCATCCTATAATATATGACTGGAAATTTTGAATTGGATATTTTTATATGATGGTATGCTTTTATATGATTATCAAAGAAAACATTTTTTTTTTGTTCATACTAGGGCACGGAATTATAAAAAATAATCAATCGAAAATTAAATTTATCTCAGAAAAAATATTCACACAGATGGATACTGAGTTTGCAGATGATAAAGTAAGTCTTATTCTTTAAATTCAAGTTGTACAACTTATTAATTAAAACTGAAATACTTTCAGAATTACTAATTTGAAACTAGAGATACTTTCAAACATATTTGTGTGCTTTTAATATTTTGCAAATTATATATATATATATATATAAAAATTTTAATTTTTAATAACAATTTTTAATTTTATATTATATTGTATTATTGAAAAACATGGTTTTTTTTTGTGTTTAAGAAATTTTAAATATAATTAATTTATTTTTATATTAGTAATAGTTAATTAATTTATTTTTTATCAGTTTAAAAAATGTTTTGTTTTATAACCTTTGCATCAGGAATGAAATGGATTCTTTTTTATAGCAGCCTACTTAATATGTGGAGCCATATGATGGATAATTTAAAAGACTTAAGTTTTGATAACAAATTTACAAAGATGATACGGCTCCAATAAATCAAAAAAGCAAATATGTCTTTAAACTTAAATATTAGAAAATATTTATCAATAATACGGTAGTAATATAGTGTTCATATTTAACAAACATAAGATTCAAAATAATAAACAGACTTTCTAAAATCAACTAAAAATAAAATAACTACGATGACGATAGAGAAAATTCACAAAAAACTTCATTTAAGATTTTAAAGGAAACTATATTTTTGGAATTCATGTAAATCAAAAGATTTCCTTCTTCACCTTATATATTTATGATTCAAAGCCTATTTTTAAAGTAGCAGTTCATTAAATGTTAGTTAAAAAAATTAATGTAGAAAAACTATACTCGATCAGAATAAAATATTCTGATGGGGGTCACCATGATACTGGAATTAAACTAGCAAATTTTAATCAATATGTAATTAATGACAATAAATTTTTTAACAGAAAAGGAATATCTTCGAAAATGAAAATGAATTATTCTTCTAATCAAAGTTTAAAATTTGAGCTTCCATTGTTTATTTTTTGATGATTATCAAAGATGTCTTTAAACTTAAATATTAGAAAATATTTATCAATAACATGATAGTCGTATAGGGGTCATATTTATATTATTCTTTCTCTATTTATTTATTTCTACCGTAATTAAAGAATATCAACTATCTTTGGCTATCATGATGATATCCATCAACAAATATTTGTTTTGAAAATTCATTACTACCTTCTGGGATCGCCAAAAACAACCTACATTTTATAATTGCACTCAACGTAGTAGTGGTTGTTGCCAGATAATGTAATACAATGCGAAGCCTAATTAGATCAACACAGATGTATAAACAAATATTCTGAGAGAATTTTTAAAGTTTCAGATTTTGATAAACAGAATTCATTAGATTAATCACTTCGCTAGGTTACTGCAAAACCAATTAAAATACCAAAACTCTTAAATCTATTAAAATATATAACGTTACCCAGATTCAATGAAATTATAGATTGGAAAATTTAATTGCGAAAACTTTTGAAAGAAAGGTACAAGGAAATTGATAGAAAATTTCCAGGAAAACACATTAACTTAATAATTAGCTCAAAATTTGTAGACGATAAAAATTAAATAAAATTTCAATGCTTTAAGGACATTTATGGTTTTATATTGGGCAGCATTCACAATCTAAATTTTAACGGCAGATCTAAAAATCCATTAAAAAAAAAAGAAATGGAAATTGTTTAAAAGAAATATTTAGAAAAAAATGAAAACACATGAAAACAAACTCGACGAATTGTAAAAGAGAAATGAAATTGATTTATGATGTAGAAGTTCTAACTAATGTAACAAGTACAATTTGCACTTAAGGTCCCAACAGATCTGATAATCAAAATGAATAAGGCCCAACTACTTGTTTGCTGTGGACTGGACTCTGACTTACAACAGAATGGAGATTTGTGTACTCTTTACTGGAGGGCCAGAGAATCACACGGACTTTTACTATGGTGCTTCTAGCTATTTAAATTTTTATCCTTAGAACATTTAACTGTTTTTAAGGCCTTTTGGCTGTTTTTGTTAAGAATGTCTGGTGTTTCCCCTTTGTGAATTTGATTTGTTTACATGTTCTTTTTATTTCTATGGTAAGTGGCCAAATTTGTATGGATTGAGTTCTAAGCGATAAGTAACAACAGGCTTGATAATCAATTATAACAATTGCATTGATTAGGTAAATGATGAAAAAATATTCTTTAAAATAAAATATATACAAAAAAAAAATTCATTTTTAAATTTTATTCAATATTTTGAGTAAAAATAATTAATTTGAGTAATCATCTATGCATTTGACTGCTACAAAAATCGAATCAATTTTTTTTTTAAATAAAAGTTAATCTGTCAATAAGTCAAATTCTATATAAATTTGCTTTTTTATTATATATATATATATATATATATATATATATAAAGAAATAAAATATATAAACTTTCGATAATATTCATTTTTTTTTCTTTTGTGAAACTACGGCCAAGTTATAATGAGTAATATAAACGTCTCGCAGTTTGCACAAGTCTGTACTTTCCACATTTGAATGTAAATCAACAAATAAAATAAATGATTTAATATGATGCGGAACACTATAAAATCAGTTTACTTTAACAAAAAGGAAATTGAATGCCAAAAACGTAACTTCATATCTAAGAATAACTACATTGGTTTAAAAAGGAAGAGTTATAATCCCGCTTGGGAAACCTAATTTGCGTCGAAAGATCAAACGGTAACGCAAAAAGATACGAATCGCTAACTATTTTGAATAAAGACAACTTAAGACTAGGAATCTATAGCGGTGAAACTAAAGTTTGCGATGCGAATAATTCTTGATTTTATTTCAGATGGATATGCATAGATGAGTTTATAATGGCTAATTTCCTGGTGATGATGGGTACTTTTTTTTTTTTTTTTTTTTAGAATCTATCATCAGAAAGTTTCGGAGTTACATAAATCAAAAGAGTATTACGTATATCTTAAAATTCATTGTTGATATGTTAGATTATTATTTTTGTTAAGTAAATTAAAGTTTCACTTTAAAAAAAAAAAAATATATAAAAATGTGGAAACTCAAGTGATTATTGTAAAAATGCAAAGTTGTACTAACAAATTTGGTAACTTTAACAACAAAAACAAAATACATTTAAAATAACTCCAAAGAACAACTGCTGTATAAGTTTTTATAATCATAATGAAAGCTTTAATTTATAATTAATTACAACTAAATTTCAAATGAAATTTCTTTCTTAAAAATAATTTTTAATTGTCTTACGTATATACACGTATATACCCAAGTACACATATCCAAGTCCATTGTATATTATATTATATATATATATATATATACACATACATGTAAATATATATACACACATACATACATTATCTTTAGGGGTTCTTTTTGTGCATTAAATTTTTTTTTACACACACATTATATATATATATATACGATATTATATATAATGTGATATATATATATAATTAAATAATAATATTATAATAATTTTTTACGAATATATATATGTCAAACTCTTTACTTGTTTATATATATATATAAACAAGTACAGAGTTTGACGTATGCTATTACATTAACTTAATTAATGTTTTAAAAATTGGTTCTGGTTGTTACCAAGCGCAAAAGTGATTAGTCAAATAATCCTTTAATGATGGATTTTATTGTGTTGATGTCTAAAAAGGTTTGTTAATGAATAAATGTTGATACAAGAGATAATGTATTATTTAGCAACAATTCCATCTATTCTAATTAACGCAATTTCAAAATGGAACATGTTTCTACCAATAAATATCAAAGAAATAAAAAAAAATATTGCGTAAATAATAACGATCGAAAAAATAATAAAGCGGAGATAACTGAACAATAAACTTCATTGGTGAATTACGAACGAAACGATCGCATATATTCAGGGCATCACACCGTTTATCTGTATTTATTCAGAAAGAGTAGCCTTGCTCGCCCAACACAGCTTTTTGTTATGATATTTGAAGGAATTATTTTTAGTTTAATGACGCACTCCTGGTTGACGTGAAATCTGTTGCAATGCCACAACAATGGCGAAATTACAAGGTCAAATGCTTAAATTAAAATAAAAGATTGAAAAACATATTAATAGTTCAAATTTTATTCAATTGATTATTAATGATTAACACATTATGAAACTGATTGTTAATGATTAACACATTATGAAACTGATTGTTAATGATTAACACATTATGCAACAGATTATTAATGATTAATACATAAGGCAACAGATTATTAATGTTTAACCCATTACATAACTCACAATTAACGAATAAACCATTACATAACTCATAATTAACGAATAAACCATTACATAACTCATAATTAACGAATAAACAATTACATAACTGATTATTAACGAATAAACCATTACATAACTGATTATTAACGAATAAACCATTACATAACTGATTATTAACGAATAAACTATTACATAACAGATAATTAACGAATAAACTATTACATAACAGATAATTAACGAATAAACCATTCTATAAAATATTTAATGAATAAGTCATATAACATAATTAATGAATAAGCCATAATATAAATATAATTAATGAATAAGCCATAATATAAATATAATTAATGAATAAGCCATAATATAAATATAATTAATGAATAAGCCATTATATATAGTGAATATTAATGAATAAATCATTATATGCTGATCCTACAGACATGATAGCACGTTATTAAGAAAGGATCTAACCTCTTAATGTGCAATAAAATATAATAATAATAATAAAAAATAAAATTAAAATATTGAATAAAATTTTTCAATAAAATATACTTTCCAATACTTAAATGTTTACTTTTTTTTATTAAACTAAAGATGGATGATGTGATTGATTTTTATTTTTCACAAAAGTCTAAAAAATTACCTTAATTAAGTAAAATAGGTATATAATGGAGGAAGCCACAGAAAAAGAATCGCAGGCCAAGGGTTCTTTATTCCTGAATTAAAAAGCCATTCTTTATAAGCACAATTTTTTTTTAATAGTTCAACTTGAAATTGTTTTTTTTTTTTAAGTTTTCTTACTAGAGCAAAATTTACATATTTACATTTATAGTTAGCATTTTCAGTTGAATCATTGTATTGTTCTACAAACAACTAGAGCAGAAACTACAGGTTACGGTCTAATTTTAAAATAACCCCAGCCGAGAAGATACAATGTAATAACTATAATTACAAAGGGTATCAAAGAAATTCTTTTTCATCTTATATTTACGCTACATAAAGCACGCGATAAGTAGATTTAATAATTTACAAAAATAATAATAATTTGCAGAACAATTTTCAACAATGTATAAGCCAATCAAGATATTTGGAAAAAAGCCAACTTGTATCTTGAATCCACATTTTCAAAATATCAAGGTCAGTATTCAAAATATTAAATGCAAGCTAATAAAGATTTTTTAAAATAAATTTTAGGAATTCAAGGGTAATTGAGTGATTGGATAATTATAAAAAGAAATCAAATTCAATAACAAGAATTCAATTTAACCTTTTCAAAGCAATGAAAGATAATTTTTCTACAAAAATTGTACTTAAATCACACTATTTAAAAATGCAAAAGCGGAAAATTAGTTATTTATTTTCAGCCGTTTTTTTTATTCTATAGAAAAAATTTTTTTTTTAGTTTTAAACATGAATCTTTTTAAGTGATGAAAAATACCATTTATTTATTTTTAATTACAAATTTATTTTAATCATTAATAAATAAATATAGATCATTATAATATAAAAAAATAATAAAGTCCACATATCTGAAAAATAAGCATTATTGATAAATTACGAATGATACGATCGTACAAAATAATTTTTATATATTTTTTAATTAAATAATAATTTAAAATATATTTTTATATCTTTATAAGGTCGTATATATTTAAGTGGGAAATTTATTATTTATTTATTTTTAATGTATCATTTATTTATTTTTAACTATATATTTATTTTTATCTTTAATAAATAATAAATGTAAAAAAAAAGTACACATATCTGAACAATAAATATTATTGATAGATTACGAATGATACGATCGTATATATTCAGGGTATATCGTTTTTTTATATTTTTCAGAAAAACCGCTTTGCTGGCCCAACATAATTTTTGTTATATCTTGGAGGAATTTTTATTTAGTTTAATGACAAATTCCTGGATGACGCTGAATCTGTTGCAATGCCTTAAATCAACGGCGAATTACAAAGCCATGTGCTTAAATTGAGATAAATGATTGAAGAAAAAAAAATAATATTTCATATTTTGAATATTAACGAACAAACTATTTAATATTGAAGCATAACATATATAATTGAAATACTAATAATTTAATTTAGAAAATTTCACAATTAAGAATTTTAAATCAATTCATTACTTTCAGAACATTACTTCATAACAACAACAAAACTAACAACACGATTGTTTATTGATTTCATTTAAAAGATTATTAATGTTCCAAAATTATTATTTCGATTATTATTAGCTTTAAATGGCAAATTAACTGAATTAAAGACGTTAAGTTTCATAATGTTTTCTGTTTCTTTCCTACAAACAATTGTTAAAAGAAGCAGTAGACAATTACTGAATAATTACATTCAATTCATACGAGATTCAGAATTGAAACAACAAACAATTCAAATTAAACAACGTATTTCGAATAAGATATAATTAAGGACAAAGCACATTTATATTTGTTTTCAATGCATTGTTAATACCATCACCAGATAAACAAACCATGAGTTGAGTACTTATGCGAAAGTATTCTGTAAGTATAAAAGTACTGCTGTCCCATCTTTTATAAAATTTTCTCACATTTCGGATTCGAAAACGCATGAGAAAGCATCTGCTAGCCAGACTAATCAGGAAATGAAATGTATGCTAATGAGAAAGGAAAAAAAAAATGATTTGCATTGGAAACAGCTGTGACAACGAGAAAGATATTAGCGCTCATTAGCTCTTTATTCAGAAGAGCTCTGATTTTTATTTTTCATTATTTTTGCCTGTAAAAAAAAGTGTCAGAATAAAAAAAGACCCATAAATATTAAGACTATAGTGACATCCAATATATATTTAAATTGATCAGATCTTAACTGCTATAATCACCCTGCCTTATTCATGTTTTATTGTTATTGGAAGTAATCAAGCAAACAAGAACGAAGAAGTTCGATTTCAGCATGTGGCGTGAACTCTATCGCTGTTTTGAAAAGCAAGTAGACTTACTGATGCGACAGAGTGTCTGACATCCGGCAATTAGGGGGTAGATAGGGTTTCTAGAATATGACAAGCCAATTAATATTTCTCAGCTAGTATTAATTTACATTCTTCTTTTTTCTTCTTGTATATGCAATGTAGTGGGCCTGGCAGAGTGGCTAGCGCTCTGGGGCTCGGTATCACAGGTTTCGGGTTCGTAGGCCCCGGTCTAACATGATCGTAGAGCTTTGCGGGGGTATTGTTACTCCACGTCCGTAGCTTATTTTCAAGCTACACGCACCTCCTTGGTAGTACTAAGAGAGCAACATTGGTGCAGCGCTTGCCTTAAGGCATCAAAAATAATTTGTCTAAGTATTTTCAGCTGTATTAGAACAAAAAAAAAATGTCCGTAGTGGAAAAAAAAATCATATATATTAAGACTCAATAAATAATTAATGAAATTCAGTATATATTTAAATTGGCCAGACTTTAACTGCTATAATCACCCTGCCTTACTCATTGTTAATTGTTATTGTTAGATATCAAGTAAGCAAGAAAGTCAAGGTTCGATTCTTGCATGTGGCGTGAACTCGCAGTTTTGGAAAGCAAGTAGACTTACTGATGCGACAGAGTATCTAACATCGACAATTACACTGCCTGATTGGATTGGTTTGGTATGTCGCTCTACGGTCATTTTATGCACACTTTGGGCTAATTAGACCAGGACCTACAATTTAACATGGCTTCCGAACAACTACTACTACTACCCCACACCATCATCATTTATTTATTTCTCATTATTTTGCCCGCTAAAAAGTGTCAGAAAAAAAAAGTCCATACATATTAAGATTCAATAAATAATTAATGAAATTCAGTATATATTTAAATTAATCAGATCGTAACTACTACAATCATTCTGCCCTACTCATGGTTTAAAGTTATTGGGAGCAATCAAGCAAACAAGAATGCGAAGGTTCGATTTCTGCAGGTGGAGTGAACTCTATCGCTGTCTTGAAAAGCAAGTAGACTTACTGATGCAACAGAGCATCTGACATCGACAATTAGACTGCCTGATTGGTTTGGTTTGTTGCTCAACGGTAATTTTTGTGCACACTTTGGGCTAATTAGACCGGGACCTATAGTTTAACGTGGATTCCGAACCACTACTACTACACCACACCACATCACTGTGCCTAGAGCTGAGTTGCTCTTTTACAGATTGGGAATGATGTGGATGAGAAGTCAGATTGGGTTCTGTGACGCTCTACGGTCATATGAGACCGGGACCTATGGCTTAAAGGGGATTCCGAACCACTACAAACATCCATGCCATCGCCAAGATTAGAACCTGAAGCCTGTGGTACCAATAGCCAGAGCGGTAGCAGATTGGCCATTAGGCCACCAGGCTGATAGGCATTTCTACAATGTGGCAAGAAAATGGGTGACAATTTATTCTTCTCAGCTAGTATAAATTCACATTCTTCTTTTTCCATCTTGTGTATGCAATATAGCAAAATATATACGGTTCAATCTGGATAACATTGAATATGCTACAATTCAGCGTATCAGTGACAAATGATTAAAGTTAAAGTTTTCAACAATAGAGAGTTTTTGCATACCGTACGTTAGTTACCGTAGGACGTCCGTTAGCTTTTTCTCCCTAGCGCGCATGCTCATAGGAAACATAATTTCCTATGAGCATGCGCGCTAGGGAGAAAAAGCTAACCGACGTCCAACGGTAACTAACGTACGGTATGCAAAAACTCTCTATTAAGAAAAATATTTCCATAAAATATTAATTATATTTTAAAGTTGTCCCGTAACAAATATTAAGAAAACTTTATCTTTAAAAAAATTTATTGTGTAATTAAAAAGAAATAAATCGCCAACAAAGCAACAGTAACTAATCAAGATTTAATTATATATGTATTCAAGCTTAGTTACGAGGTCTCTGAATGGCCGAGTTAGAGCGGCCTGCCGTTCGGTGCCACAGGCTTCGGGTTCGAGTTCCGGCGATGCCATGGATATTTGTAGTGGTTCGGAATCCATTCTAAACCCTAGGCCCCGGTCTAATATGACTGTTAGGCGAAGGACTGACAACCCTACCCAGTTAAAATGAAAACATCTCCTGTCTGGAAATTTGCCTATAGGCCGACGACCTTGACCACTATGGGGCTGTTGCGCCGGTGTAATATGATCGTAGAGTGTTGACTTGAAGTTTAGTCAACCCTCGTGCTTCCTCGCTAAAAATGAAGCTGCATATTACCCTTAGCCTCGGCCCAGTCGCCTGCGATGGGGTCTTCTGGACCTGGTGTAGGCTTTCCTGTACCAGGGGACTAGTAACAACAACAGACACAATTACATTATGATTTGCACTAGCAAAAATACTAGCAAAAATACTAGCAATGTTTTTAATAAATTAAATCATTCTTAAAATAATCTGCTGTATCAGCATGTCTTCGCGATCACACGATCAATGTTCAGATATTGGTGGAATCCAATTCAAGTAAAGTATAGATTAGTTTTATAATTCCATATTGTTATACATTTATGAGTATTATAACACCCATACTCAACAGATGAGATAAAATGTATTCTATTGCACTCATATGCTAAAATAAAATGTACTGAAATACTATGATTTAAAATTTCCAAAAGTATAATGGATAAAAAAGTAAATGAAAGTATAATGAAGTAAAGTAAAGTAAAGGAATAATGTAAATAACTAATTTAGAAATTTATTACAAACAGATGCATGATAACGACAAGATTTAAATAATGAAAATGTTTTTTAAATATCTTTTCTTTTATCAAATCTTTGCCATCAAATATTGTGACCTTTAACTTTTTCTAGCGTTATTTTAAATTTCAACAAATTCCTATAAATATTAAAATTTCAACAAATTCCTATAAATATTAAAATTTCAACAAATTCCTATAAATATTAAAATTTCAACAAATTCCTATAAAGATTTATACTAAAAAGTACGAACATTTATTTCAACGATTCCTAATATAATCAAGAAATATATAAATGCATATAAAGAAACTTAAATTTAATATTTAAGTCTATTTATATGCATATATATATATATATATATATATTCATATTTTATGATTCTTAAATGCTGTCTTGCAAATTAAAAAAAGTACAATTGAAAAAAAAAAAAAAAAAAAAATTAAGGTCAAAATCAGCAGATACAATGCAGAAGACAAGATTCCATTTCTTCCTCCTCAGACACAATAATCTGATATAATACTTCATCTCGTTGCACAATCATCTGAGATTTATCCGCATTGTATGAGGCTCCAAGAATTTAAAAGACTTATAAAACATAAAAGACGTCTAAGCATATGAGATCGCAACACATGATTCCTTTCAGTTTTCAAGGACTCCTACCAGATCGGCAATCATTACAGTTTCTTCACGTTTCCCTACGAAGTCTATTATTGGTGGAGTAAACACCTGACTCACTGACGTAAAAACTCTCGACTCTTTTTCTCGGAGGGTTGTCAGCGACGTCGCTGTATCGCTCACTTGGCGACAAATGAAAAATTACACTATAGACGTAAAATTTGCAAGTTTTATTTTATGACGAAATCAAATATAAGATCAATTGATTGCATTGTCAACTTAATTTCGATAAAGTTATAAGAAATTGAATTCGATACATAATATTATTTAGAGAATTATATAACATTATGTATTTAATTAAAAAAACAAGATGATAGCCTTCTCAAGGTTGCTCTAGGGTGAGTGCTCTTGCACTTTGAAAAACAGATGAGCAGGAAAAGCTCGCGAAAGATGGATTTGTGATGTCCGTATGTAGTGTCACCCCCAAAAAAAAACAATTATTTGACATACAATAAAAAATATAAAAGCATGTTATGTGGTACAATAATTTATAGAAGCAGAAAACATTAATCAAATTATCGATCATTGATTTTTTTAAATATTGGATTATTTACCGATTTTTTTTAAATATTGGATTATTTACCGATTTTTTTTAAATATTGGATTATTTACCGATTTTTTTAAATATTGGATTATTTACCGATTTTTTTAAATATTGGATTATTTACCGATTTTTTTAAATATTTGATTATTTACCGATTTTTAAAAATTGGATTATTTACCGATTTTTTTTAAATATTGGATTATTTACCGATTTTTTTAAATATTGGATTATTTACCGTTTTTTTAAATATTGGATTATTTATCGATTTTTTAAATATTGGATTATTTATCGATTTTTTAAATATTGGATTATTTACCGTTTTTTTAAAATTGGATTATTTACCGTTTTTTTAAAAATTGGATTATTTACCGTTTTTTTAAAAATTGGATTATTTATCGATTTTTTAAATATTGGATTATTTACCGTTTTTTTTAAATATTGGGTTATTTACCGTTTTTTTTAAATATTGGATTATTTACCGTTTTTTTTAAATATTGGATTATTTACCGTTTTTTTAAATATTGGATTATTTACCGTTTTTTTAAAATTGGATTATTTACCGTTTTTTTAAAAATTGGATTATTTACCGTTTTTTTAAACATTCGATTATTTACCGATTTTTTAAATATTGGATTATTTACCGTTTTTTTTAAAAATTGGATTGTTTATCGATTTTTTTTAATATTCGTATTTAAAAATATTTATTCTCAAATTTCTGTTGATCCAAAGAGGCTTGTCCATTATTTAGAAACAGCCAAATATATTTTGTTTAACACAAATTTAAAATAGAATATATTTTTGGCAATATTGCAGCAGAAATTATGAATTATGTAAATTGTTCTTGCATTTGGCCATCACATTATTACAAAAGATCTAGCCAATAACAGAAGACATTGAATAAAATATTTTATTAATGCTCAATTGTATATTTTTTCATTAAAACTAAAGCTGGATCATGTTTCCTGAAATCTTTCATTAAAATCCGAAATTCTTTCAAAAAAAAAAAAAAAAAAATCTGTTTTTTTTTAGGTAAAATGCATAAATGGTAAAGCAGACCGTGGTCTGTGCTAAAAATAAGACAGGACATTTTTTTTTGACAGCATTTCTTAAAATCAAAATCGGTGGGATTATACACTAAAATATTATATACCAACAAAATAAGTTTTATATACCAATGAAGTAAGTTAAATTGCCTATAAAGGCGATAGGTAATTTTTAAATTTTTCATCGATTTTTATAGATTTTAAAGACATTGTCCAAAATAATTCTACTGGTTAAATGTTTTTTTCAATTTATTTTATTATAGCTCTTCATAAATTTGAAAAAAATAGTTTGTTAGATATTGAACCTATAATAAAGCATATTCTTAAAAAAAATACAGTAGTAAGTAAGGCAAAAAAACTTTTTTTAAAGAAAGAAACCCATATATTTGTATAAATATAAAAATGGTCATACAAACAAAAAGACTATATTTTACAAAAACAAATTAACAATAAAAAACTGCAGAAACAATGTGCATTTGAGTTCTACTCGGGATCTTGTGGTAATAATGTGCACAACTACACTCAAGAGCCAAGACATTATGACCACCCCTACATTTTGCAATGAACTCGCCTGGATGACGTAGAAGGTACATGATCAGGTGGAAGTGGTATTTAACTGGTATTAAGTGGTGGTATTAATCCATGCCACGGCGGATTGAAGCTGTGTTGCGCGCAAAGGTGGGCCAACTCGTTATTGACAGATGGTCAAAATGTTTGGGCTCTTGAGTGTATTTTGCAAGAAGGGCTTAGGTTTGAAACCGCTGGTGGCGTCTGTTGCACTTACTACCTTCAAAATGAGAAGACTCTACGAAGATGAAAACATATGTAAGAACATATGCAAAGTGTCTTTTATCGATAGACCTTGGCTGTTTTTCCTAATAAAGCACGTAAGGACAGGACATTAACCTGTAGAAGATCTTCCGGAAGGCAATGCATGTCCTCGCACGTTGGTAAACTATTCGCGCCATACTTAACTGGATCACGATAACCACAAAAGTTTAAAAAAAGTACATCTAAATATTGAACGATGTGCTCCAATAAAATAAATAATAAAAATTTAATTTGCTTCTTACTATTTTTATTAGGCAATAGTTACGCCGGTTGGCGAGCATAAATCTCAAGGTCAAGTCAGGCAAAGACTCAGCGAAGCCCAATTTTTAAGAACTTAAAACATTAAAAAAGAATATTAGCGAATAAAAAAAAAAATCAGGTAATATGAATTTAAATATTTCAGAAAAAAAAAGGTATCTATGAAAAGTTAAAACCTCATAAAAAACATTAGCAGGATACAGGTTGCGGATACTTTGGAGAAGTGGCTTCAATACCCTTTTGGCTGTAATAAAAGGGTATAAATAATGTTTTTTGTTTTTTTTTTCCAGCCAAAAGGGTATATTCAATACCCTTTAGGCTGAAAGTGGCTGTATAATACCCTTTTAATTCGTGGTACGCAAAAGGGCAATATACTTATGTTAATACTTTGAAGGACAACTTCGAAGGGCAATATACTTAACGTTATGTTTCTTTATGTTTAACACGAAAGATTTCCTGCTCTATTAAAAAATCTTTCATTTGAAAAACATTTAAATGCCTCTTCCTTATTGTGAGATGAATGCAAGTGGTTTTTCATAAACACAAAAAATATTTAACTAAAAAAATTGGGAAATAAAATTAAATGTCCGGTTAAAAAAAATAACAACACCGGCATTCACCACAATTTCAAATTTATGTATATCAATATGTGCCATTTTATCTCATTTCGTTAGCAGAAAAACTCAGAAGTTTTATACTCGTACAAAGGAAAAAAATAAATAATAACTAAAAATAAAAAATAAAATAATAAATTAAAATACAAAAAAAACCTCCACAAGAGAACACAAATATTTATGTTCTTATCACTATATCGTCAAAATATAAAAAAACCAGAAAAGAAAAGTTTATTCTTAATTTCATTTATATATTTAATTAATTATGAATAGCATTCATTTGTATAATACTAATTATCAATTCAATTATCATACTCGACATTTCTTTCTTATAACAACGTGGAATGAAAGTGAAATGTTTTGTTGGACATGCACGTGAATTCAAAATGTTCTCATGTCTACGGAAATTTAGTTTAATATGCATGAATTTTTATTTACAATAAATTACGTTTTGTTAAAAATGAGTTCAACGTTTTTGTGAATTCTTAATCTAAACTAAAAGATTGAGGTTAATAAATAAAATGAAACACTTTTTGGACAACATATAAAAATTAATTCAAGCCAATAAAATATTTAATAATTGAAACGAAAACCTATGGTGCATTTATAAATAATGTTATTAATTTAAGTACGTAGCAAAAGTAAATATTTTAAAACATAATAAAATTGTTTTTAAATTAAATAATAATTTTTTTTAAATAAGCGTATGATGAAATCAAGTAATATGAATTTTTCTTAGTTAAAAAGTTATTAGCGAGAATTAAATGTTCGAGTTTATTAAATTTCATACGTAGGGTACATTAAAGAGGGGTCATTCCCCATTAAAAAATATCTCACAAAGAATATTTTACACATATAATGAAATATAAATATCAAATATGCAAATATAATAAACATTAAAAATAATGCAAAAGCATCTCACAAAGAAATAATAAAAAAAAAGAAGAAATAATATAACAAAAATAATAAGTAAAGAAATAATATTAAAAATAATACAGAAAGTTTGAAGTAAATTAATTTCTTCTTTTGAAAAAGGTTTTTACCACTTTTTGAAAACCTCTTTTTTTTTCAAGAAGCCTTGCATAATAAAATAAGATCAATTTGTTGATCATAATGTAGTTCTGCCCAAATATTTAAGCACCAAATTTTGCTTTCTTTTATAAGACAATTTATTGGGAGAATTTTATTTAAAGCAATTCTTACTCACCTAAAATTTATTTTTTCTGCAATATTTTTATATATCCTATACATATCTAAATCATATGAAGACTTTACATGCAATGCACATATTCGGTGTTATCAAAAATATATCGACTGAATACCAATTATGTATTTTAGTATCGACATAGATCTTAATAAAAAAAAAAAAAAGGAATTACGCGATTCACTCTGAACCTTAGAGCGAAACAGCTTTATAACACGACCTCTTATTCAACTCACGGCAGTTATTTATTTTATTTTTTTTCTTTAATGTCACTTCTTGATAAAAATTCGTAGATCTCGGTGTTATTTTATTGATTTTTTTTTTCATTACAACTACACCGCTTTACATTTGCTTTACTGGTAATTTTCAAGTGCTGCCTATAATATTTAAGCAGCTCGACTCGAGATCGGCAGCAAAAGTGTCAACTGCAACAATTCAAGTTACTGCTTTGAAAGCAAGTCAACTCCATATGTCTGGTGACATTTCAACTGAGAGTGAAAGAGATAAGGTATGTTTCATATACTCATATGTTCCATAAAATGAATTTCCTAACTTCATCAAATGTTAACACTTCTATCTTTTCTAATTTTTCTGTTTTTTTTATGTATCTATTTGGGTTTAACACAATTTGGGTTTCTTTGCCTCTTAAATTCATAATAAAACTAATATAGCTTGATTACAAATAGTGTATTTTTATAGTGAATGAGATACAGTTTCATATATTCATATGTTTCATGAAATTAATTTCCTAACTTCAGTTAATGTTTACTCTGTATCTTGAATCAATAATTTCGAGATATATATATATATATCTCGAAATTATTGATTCAATAATTGTAATATTAATAATATATTTATACAATACTATATTTACAAAATATGTACAATAATATATTTTGAATACTTTTTTTTAATTCTTAGCTATTTAATTATCATTGTCTTTAACTTAAATAACACAATTTACACAATGTGGGTTTCCTTGCCCCATAAATTCATACAATTTGAAACTCATAATGAAACTAATATATTTTGAATACAAATAGCGTATTTTTAGAGTGAATGAGATTAGGTACGTTTCATAAAAATAATCCCCTATCTTCAGTTAATGTTAATTCTTGTATCTTCAATCAATAAAACCGATTTATCTATTTTTCCCGTTTTTTATAATGTTTAGCTATTTAACTATCATTGTCTGTAACTTAAATGAAAAAACTTACACAATTTGGATTTCCTTGTAAATTCATACAATTTGAAAATCATAATGCAACTACTATAGCGTGATTACAAATAGCGTTTTTATTTTTTAGAATAAATGAGATAAGGCACATTTGATATACTCATACGTTTCATAAAATCAATCTCCTAACTTCAGCTAATGTTCACTCTGTATCATGAATCAATATTTCCGATTCATTAATTTTTCCTCTTTTTTTACGTTTAGCTATTTAGCTATCATTGTCTTTGACCTAAATAACAAAACCAACACAATTTGGGTTTTCTTGCCTCATAAATTCGTACAATTTGAAACTCATAATAAAACCTAGCTATATTAGTTTTATTATGAGTTTCAAATTGCAGGAATAATCAGTACGTTGCTTGTAATCTAGATTACAAATAGCGTATTTTTTATTTTTTTACAGTAAATGAGATAAGGTATGTTTTCATTAAATTAATTTTCTAACTTCGGCTAATGTTAACTCTCGTATCCTGAAAAATCAATATTTCCGATTTAAGAGTTAACATTAGCTGAAGTTAGGAACTTAATTTTATGGAACGTATGAGTATGTGAAACGTGCCTTCTCATTCACTCTAAAAATAATAAATAAATTATAAATAGCATATTTATTTATTATTTTTAGAGTATTGTAGCTTGATTATAAAATCAAGCTACAATAGTTTCATTATGAATTTTCAAATTAGTACAATAAGTCGATGAGTCGATAAAACGTTGCAAAGGTTAACAGTGAATGAAAATAAGACTGCAATATATAATACACTAACGTTGTCAATATATTTTTATCAACTCTATTCGACCCCTGACTATACTATATCAGTCGATAAAACGTTGCAAGGGATAACAATACATGAAAATAAGACTGTAACGCGTAATGCACTAACGTTGTAAATGTATTTTATCAACTCCTAATCAACCCCAAACGTTGCAAGCGATAACAATGAATGAAAATAAGATTATTATATCATGCACTAACGTTGTCGATGTATTTTTATCAACTCCTAATCGACCCCTGACAATACTATATCAGTCGACGTTGATCATCATCGATATCAACGTTGCAAGGGGGTCAATATCATATTTCAGACCCAAATATTTCTTTACATGGGCTCAATAACTAAAGGAAGAGTAAAGCATAATTAGAAGAGTCAATAATTTTTCTAGGAAAAACATCATTCGAAGGTCAAGAAATGTGTCGCGTAGCACGTGAATTCGCTTCATCATTGTGAAATATAACGAGGAAATGAATATATATCATCATCATCATCACAGGAATAATACATGTAAATAAATACTACATAAAATAAAAAGCATGATGAATAAATCCATTTTAAATCACACGATAATTGTTAGGACACCCAGTTTCAGAAATTTTAATTTTTCGCGTGCGTCTTAGATATTTTTTATTTTTATTCACGTTTGGTTTTTGTGATAGTAGCCATTTTTGTGTTGCGTCACAAGGCAATTTTTGTGTTTTTAGGGATTAATGGTAATTTCATTATCTCAACTTTGATAAAACCCAAGACAAATATTTTATTATTGTAGTATTAAGCACATAATAAGCTAAAATTGTGTAAGTCGTATTGTTTTTCTAAAAATATTTCGTCATAATAAATATTAAAACCTGGGTTTTAGAATGAAGTAGTAAAAAAAAAAAAGTTAATTTGAGAGATCTTTAAAGATATTTCTTTAAAGTTTAAGCAATACAGGGTTAAACAAACATTCCTAGTATACATGTTAAGCACACTAATGGAAAGAAACCGCGTATGTAAATATGTAGTTCATTTATTAACGCAAATCATCAAAAATAACAAAGGCAATCTACTTATCAGTTCAAAAGGATTTATTCGAATTGTCGTCTATGAATAGTGACACAAACTTCACATCTCCTGATCATGAAATTACACACATTGTGGTAGATTCCATAATGGGCAGAATATACCATAATTGCCGAGCAGCACTGCAATAAGTTTCTCAACACTGTTAATGGGAGAATCATACATCAGTGTCTTGAAATACCTTCAGAAGAATTAATTAAGACATGATAGGCCTGTCGATTGAACAGGCGAATCCAACAGACAACCAGGTCTAATCCGTTATTCGCTAAATATGACATCAACAAGGTTACAAACCTTAGGGCTGAAATGGACCAGGACGCGCGGAGTTTATGGCTATTTGTACTCACGTATCTTACACAAGTGATGAACGGCTCGTTCATTACGACATACAAACTATATGTCAAATGCATATCTGTTAACTCCGTGCTCGTATAATCACTCATTTTATTACCGCTATGTCAGTGTGTGAAACAAAAAGTCTCTGCTCGAAACTCCTGCGTCAAGAAAAATTTTCAAAACATCACTGCTTTGGGATTCGAATCATCTAGGTGTATCCTATCCTTCCTAGAAATTTGTAAATCTAGTCCTGATGCATCCTTTATACATTTATGTAAATACAACTAAAAATAAATAGGGTTAAGTACATCAATATTTAAGGAAATTTTTGATTTCATAGCTTGTAGCAAGATGGATAGCCTTGTTTCTGCCTTAAAACTTATATCTAAGATTATTTAGATTAAAAAAATCTGGTACATTAAAAAATTAAAAAATATTAACTGACCAAACCCACCATAAAATAAGCAATGGATATATAAATAAATATACTTAATTAATAAATCATCATGATAAAGCTAAATTTAACATGAAAAAAGAATACAAAATAAAATAAACAAATATATTTTCTTTAAGAAGCAAAAATAAGACCCTTCTTCTCTAATTAAAATTTACCAACCATGTTTTTATAATAAAAGATAACAACCAGATATGAGATTGAGATTGGAAAGTTTTCTTCTTTTCTGCCCGTTAAATTAGATTTCCTTTTTAACACTAATTCTTTACGAGAATGTTATCAACAAAAATATTTTTGTAACTCAAAAAAAATGATGAGTGACATAGAAACACATTTAAATTATGCAGAAGCGAAAACTTTAGAAATGTTTAAGTGTTTTTCACAAAATTCAGAGACGCTCATTAGCATATTTTTTTCATGGATTTTTATTAATATGCAAATCTTCGGAACGCCAAAGTAGTATGATATCCTTGAAAATACTCGATTTTATCAAAAAAGAAATTTATCACAAAACGATATGAGTTTTCTGCAATTTACATGAATAAATATCATTAAGAAGCAATCGTTTATAAGTTGGAAAGAAGCGAGATGTTAAGTCTAAAACGCATTCTTTTCAAACACGTGACTTGACATGAGTGTGTAGAAAAATACACACCCTATTTATAATTAATAAATCAATCAGGAATAAATTTATCACAGTCAAAGGCACCGAATTATTTTAAGTACGGCTTCGAAAAAGATTTATTTTTACTAAAAGATAAATTTGAAATTGATGGAAGTAATTTATTCTGATTTTAGTATGAAGTATTTTATTATTATTATTTTTTCATTTTTGTAAATTCTGTGACTTCAAGCATTGCAAAAATGTGGGCTTAACTGCTACAAATTTCGATGTTGAGATCGAGGCCATAAAATGAGCCATTCTAAACCTTAAAAAATTTGTCTACAACACTTAAGAAAGTTGCCTTTTTTATGTTCCCAGTCTGCTTGGCTATTGCTTCACATAAAATATGTGGTTCTTACCAAATGGAAGGAGTTAAGATACTTTTTAATCAAGAAATAATTTACTAGCTGGAAAATTGGATTCCTAGCCACTGCAACATTCCAAGAAATGAAAAAGCTGACATCCTTGCAAAAAATGGATGAAATTTGCAACAGTACTGTGGTGTAGAAAAAAATAGATTGCAAATGTCCCTCCGAAATGATCGTATTGAAGTTGTGACAGGTAAGATCTGAAGTTCATTACTGCACTCCATTCACCCCATGGATCTTCACCGCTCGGGTTTTATTGCAAATTTTAAGACTTTTAACTGGACATGGCTTTTCACAAGACCACCTTTGCAGTATCGGCGTGGCCACTATCCTGGCCAATATCACTGTCCTATGTTCTTCAGGCACTTTTATGGATTTTACTCATTCAACTAAGGTGTCCTGCGCTCTCTTTTATGATCTGTTCTCCAGACAACTTTTATAACAAGACTAGTTTTCATTGGGCTGCAAGAGGGCTCGTAGTCAATATGGCCTCCACCCCGACGTAGAAAAAAAACAATCAGTCCACTGTCAATAGAGAAGGGACGTCGAATGGAGGAAACCTCATAGTCAAGAGAGTCAGAGAGTAGAAAACTCGAAAATTCCCATCATGAAGTCTTACAGTAGATTTTATAAGCTTTAAACAAGCGGTTACAATTATCTTCAATGCAGAAAATACATAATGCAAATTATGCCACCATCATATATTCCTCAAATACTCCTTTTCCATTCCAAGCCTGCATGGATTATAAAAGAAATTCTATTTGGAAACAATTTATGCAAGTGTACAATTACCTTAGCACGACACGACTTAGTCTCTGGGTCTAATTTTTAATGTGAAAAAAGACAATTGTTTTGGTTTTTTATGCTTTATTAATTTTATAAGGAAAGCTGATAGCTTGCTTTATTTATTGTTTGGTTTTTATCTTAATATGTTTACTTTATTGTTTGGTTTTTACCTTAATATGTTTACTTTATTGTTTGGTTCTTATCTTAAATATGTCTAAGGTGTCTCTTAATGTGATATTTATTATAGTCATAAAGGATATTATTATTAGTGCTATACTTTGTGTATTGGTGGACGCCGAGTTTTCCATTAATTTTAGCCACAGACAGTTTTCTACCGGTCTGGAGGTATTATGCTTTCGAGGAAGACTTTTAGAGGTAATTACACAGCATTAGCATATTGTATGGGAATAACGCCCACCAGATAATCTGAATATTGTTGTGAGAGGTTTACATACGCTGTCATAATAACCAATCAATCCCTCATTTCTGAAAGGATTGGATATAAAGCACTAAGATACCTTAAATTCATACCTCCTACATAATTACTATACGAGACGGGCTTTATTTTATAATTGATTTTTACTTTTTTTTGTGCGTTTTAAGATTTTTATTTATTTTGGTTGTTTTTACATGATGAAATTTTAAATGGATTTTGGATTGAATTTTGTGTTATTGTAATTCTATAAAATACAAAATGTGTTGATATTGTATATCACATTGAACTTTATTCCAATGGATTATTTTGATAATTTTTTGACATAAAATTATAAAACACAAAGTTGAATTATTAGGCTATTTACGTCCGACATGTATGTAGCTGCTATTGCTATACTGCCGTATATAGTGCTACCATGGATCTAGTTTCCGTACATATATACTGCTATGCATCTAGCTGCTTATAAGCTGCCATATATATCATGCATATAAGCTGCCATGCATATAACATGCTGCCATGCATAAGTAAAAATATTATAAATATTAAATATAAGTAAAATAAGTATATTTTATAATCTATATATATATATATATATATATATATATATATATATTTTTGTGCTTTCACGATGAAGAAAAATAAACTTAAAAAAAAATCAATGAATTAAAAACAGAATATCATATTCAAGACTAAAAATTGGTTTACGAGAAAAATTAAATTATGACAGAATCACTCCATACTGAGCTTTTAAAAATTATAATATTTTTATAGCAGTAAGCTACTTATCTAAAAGAATTAATTTTTAATCGAAAATAAAGTCATGTCATAACAGATTGGACGACATGGTTTTATATACAAATTCCTGAAGAATTTTATTAAAAAAAAGCTTTCCTTTTATTTTAAAAGAACTTTTTTGAATCATGTCAATGCTAAAAATAAAACATACCAGACTTTATGACAAAAGAACAAAACGCGTTCAACAATAACAGAAAAATGTATATTTGAATGAAGTCGAAATGTTTCAAATAAAAATCAAGCTTCTAAAATATTATGCTGAATTTTAAAATATTTTGCGTTATGAAAAAAAATCAACATATAAATTCAATTTAAAAAGGAACAATATATTTATTTATGATATTTTCACAGATTACTCGAATAATGAAAATTACAAACACAAAAAATAAGACAAAAGAAATAATAAATATTCGAAATTATTCTTAGTACTGAAATAGTTCTATGAATTATTCATCAGTTTCAAATAATAATAATAATAATAATAATAATCTACGAAAAGACACAAACTATCATTTATGCAACTATGAGCGCTTTCAAATAAATTGGAGGGTTTATTTCAATTTGTTTTTTGAAAAATGGTTTTCGTAAAACTTTTAATAATCTCATATTTCACTTAAAAAGGAATTATAATTTATTCTGAATTCCACTTCCAATAATTTATATATTTTTTATTATTTCTATTAAAAATAGTTGACATTTCTGCAGGAATATAAAAGTTGAAACAAATGCTATAAAAAAAAACAGGCAACAATTTAATTGCGATTTACTTAAATATTTCATTACAATGCAATTTATTCATTCATTAGAATTACAATATTTCTTTTTTTTTATATTCAGAGGAAATCAAGAAATTTGTATGAAGTAAAATGAAAATATTTCGATAGAAATTAATTCTATTATATATAAATCAAGCAATTGTCTTTCTAATAATGATGATGATGATAATAATAATAATACTCATCTAATAATTGTTTTCTAAAATTAAGCTGAAAATAATTAACGTTTTATATTTCATAAATTCAATTAAATTTTCATAAATTTTCTTATTATTCATATGCAAGAAAAATATTCAGATCAAATGCATACTATAATTTTAGATTTAATAATTTTATAAAAAATATTAGTGCATGAATGCTCATATTTTACTGAAAAACGTTTGTATTACACTGAAAAATGATTCTATTACGCATACTTGCATTACGTTCATATTACACTGAAAAAAGATTCTATTACACATACATGTATACGTTCATATTACACTGAAAAATGTTTCTATTACATATACATGTATACGTTCTATTACGCTGAAAAACATTTCTATTATACATACATGCATACGTTTATTTTACACTGAAAAACGTTTCTATTATACATACATGCATACGTTTATTTTACACTGAAAAACGTTTCTATTACACATGCATGCATACGTTCCTTTTACACTGAAAAACGTTTCTATTACACATGCATGCATACGTTCCTTTTACACTGAAAAACGTTTTTATTACACATGCATGCATACGTTCCTTTTACACTGAAAAACGTTTCTATTACACATACATGCATACGTTCATCTTACTCTGAAAAACATTTCTATTACACATACATGCATACGTTCATATTACACTGAAAAATGTTTCTACTACACATACATATACTACTACTCATACTACACGCTGAAAATAAAGATTTACACAGCAATGAATTTTGACAAAAGAAACTTTAAAGAAAGAAAATAATAGAAATATTAAAAATACGTTTGTTTTATTCATCTCTGAAAATTTATTGCATCTTTTGTTTTCAATCAAATTGGAAGTTGAAGGATTCTTCAGACATTGACACAAATATAAATTTTATATACTATGTTAGTTTTTGCTTATTACTTCTTTTTTAAGAGCGAGGATCAATGATCTGAAAGCTTTTAGAAGAGTGCGAACGTCGCTTCCATCTTAGTGCATTAACATTAGAATTGAATACACGAGATCGGAATTACTGGAGTTTATGGTAACAGGTTCGGTGGAGAGTTGTTCCTCATGCAGAGATGTTTGGGTAGTTGAGGTTTCCTTAGTTTTTTCCTCTGGGGTTCATTAAATCTATAGAATCTGCTTCAGTGCCACGGGTTGAGCATTGATCTTGGGCCTCAAGTGCCTTGGTTTTGTTTGTAGCATTTTCGCAGTGCATCTGGAGCAATGGTGCAATCAGCGGTGAGGTGGTTTTCAGTGCATTTTAGACTAGATATAAAGATAGCATGCTTCACTGCTATGGTAAAATCAGTTCTCTACAGAGAAAGAGGTACCCAAGAGGCCTTGAAGACTATAGATTCCACTAGCGGTGAGTGAATTGGCTATTTTGATAAGAAACAGACGCATGGATTTTATGACTCTGCTACAAAGCTTGGTAATATGGTATTGGTGGCGCGTGTTAGACAGTCATTGTTTAAAATCCTGGATAATGAAAAGGATAAGTCTGCATCTAAAGCAATCTAAGCTGCATCTTCATATGCAAAGCATAAAAGTCTGCACCTAAAGGAATCTAAGCTGCATCTGCATATGCAAAGGATAGTTGCACATCTAAAGCAATCTAAGCTTCATATGCAAAGGATAAGTCTGCACCTAAAGGAATCTAAGCTGCATCTGCATATGCAAAGGATAGTTACACATCTAAAGCAATCTAAGCTGCATCTGCATATGGGAAGGATAAGCCTGCATCTAAAGCAATCTAAGCTTCATATGCAAAGGATAGTTACACATCTAAAGCAATCTAAGCTGCATCTGCATATGGGAAGGATAAGTCTGCATCTAAAGCAATCTAAGCTTCATATGCAAAGGATAAGTCTGCACCTAAAGGAATCTAAGCAGCATCTGCATATGTGAAGGATAAGTCTGCATCTAAAGCAATCTAAGCTTCATATGCAAAGGATAAGTCTGCACCTAAAGGAATCTAAGCTGCATCTGCATATGCAACGGATAAGGTTACACATGTAAACATGAATTCTCGTGAATAATTTTGTTCATTCAATAGAAAAATGCTTAAAAAGGCCAATAAAACCAATAAATATTTTTTTTCTTATAGAAAATAAAATATTTTTACAATAATTACAAAATTGCTCAAAGATATCAATGAACATTTTATGCACAAAATAAATATTAAACACTTACTTGCTGATGAGTAAAACGCAGGCGCATACCAAGGATTTTGTCTTAAAGGGGCTCAACAAAATAAAGCATAACCATTTATGAACGCTCGTTAGGTCATATTAAACTAAAAGTAATAGAAAAGGTGATTGAAGTTGAATTTCCATATGTTAAGTTTCCAGTTGTTAAGTTTAAGTAGTATTGCACAAAAAAAAATCATTTAAACTAAGTATTGCACAGAAAATAAAAATTCATCTTCTAAAAAAACTGCATAAACGAATAAAAAATTAAAATTCAATTTTTTTTATAGTTTACCCATTAAATCTTTTATGTAAGCTTCAATATTTCGATGAATTTTCAATAAAACCAGTAAAAACGTCGGCTCAACCCACAAATTTAGGTGCCATAGTAAAACTGGCACTGATAAGAAAAACACCCGATTCATTGATATATAAATATTTAACAAAAACAATAGAGCCTAAGTGGGGCCATAAATTTCAACACCCGTACACATTTCACTTCTGGGCTTGGAAGTGGAGCTCAAGGCCACTAGTCACCCATTTGAGTGCAAGTCTCAGTGAAAGGCTTAACTCTTAAATTCCTTATTTAATATATAATTTTATTTTGATTTAATGGAGAGCATTTAATAATACTTAGATAGTATTATTTAATTTTATTTAGTATTTATGAGTATATTTAGAGTAACTAAATTTGCTTTATTAGAGCGTATTTATTTTATTAAGCTTTAAAGGGAGAGTATTTAAGGCAAAAAAACTAAATTTATAGAAAAATTTAATGTTTTTAATTTACGATGTAAAATATATAATAATGCAATGTAAATGTAAGTATAAAATATATTAAATATATATAATAAAGTAAAAAAAAATATTAAATTTATTGCTGATGGCCGAGTGACCATCGTTCTGGCACTCGGTGCCCCAAGTTTCGAGTTCAAGTCCCACCGATGGCAAGGATGCTTGTAGTGGTTTCGAATCCACTTTAAGCCGTAGGTCCTGGTTTAATATGACTGTTGGGCGTAGAGATGACAACCCTACTCCATAAAAAAACATCTCCTATCTTGATATCTGCCCATAGGCAGACGGCTTTGGCCCACAGTGGGGCTGTTGCACAAGAAGTTTAATAATTATAAATTTAGAGATAAAATTGAACTTCTAAACTCTGACGCATAACCAAAAATCATTGAAAAATTCCTATTAGTTATTTTTTATTTAAATAAAAGTCACACATTTTCATTGTAAGTTACGTTTTAAAAAACTATTGTCTTGAATAGTGTTTTCTTCGATATGTCGTTAATATTAAAAAAAAATAGTAAGAAAATGAAAGTAATTTAGATGGTAAATGAATTAGAATTGATGATGTAATTAACATAAAAACTACAAAACTAAGAATTCCAATTCATTTTCTTAAGATTTATAATTTTTTAATTGGTGCATTATAGAAATCTACGATAAAATTCTAATAAGTACATTTTTATTTAAAACAAAACTATAATTTTTAAAATCAAATTAGTCGTAAAATAAAATTAAACATTCTTAAACTACATTACCATTTGTAATATATTAAATTATTAATGAAATTATTTTTATTCTTATTCGATCAAATATTATTTGTTTTAAGGTATAATCTTGAAATTAAAACGGTAGAAATTTTTGTATTCGAGATTCTGAAGAGTTTTTTCAATAAAATTTATTTTTTGCAAAATGTTTTCTCTGAAATTCTTTGTGGATATTTATTAATTAAATTTACCAAAATAAAAAAAAAAATACTGTTTTACCTATAGCTGGACAACGTCAGGTCATATCTAGTTAGTGTGTTTATATAACCGAAATTCATATTCGACAGAAATATTTTAAGAATTCGCCATATGAACATCTGCTTAGTTCTCTACGCAGTTAGGTTTAGCAGTAAATAAAATAAAGTAAAAAAGTAGTAGTAATTTTATCAGTAAAAAAAGTAGTAGTAGCAGTAGTAGTTTTGTTAGTTTTTTTGTTTTTGAAAGTAGTTTTGTCAGTAAAAAAATAAAAAAAGTAATCCTACGTTTTCTCGAAAGATACATATCCCCTCTTGACCTTGAAAAACTACGATGTCAAAATAAAATAAAGAAAATTCTTACCCGAGTTTCAGTTAATAAAGTATGTCTATTTCGGAAAAACACTTAGAAGACTGATAAAGAAAGTGCTGTTCAGCAAAAACCTATTTCTGCTTTTTTTTCCTTTTTGGAAAAAGGTGACTAAACCATGTTATTCGTCATTCTGTAATAATTGTCACCAACCTTTTAAGAGCTCTATTATCAATCCCAATAGAAGTAAATATTGTATCCACATCTATCAATTACCAATAATCACAGTAAAACATTTTATGAGCGGAATATAGAAGTTGAGAAGAATTTAACTACGATTGGAAAAGCAGGAAAGTAATTTTTGAAAATATATTATAAAATTATATTTGTTTTTAATGTATTTTTGTTGGGCTAATATAATTTTATAATAGAAGTATTTAAAAATTGAAATAGAGGTTAATATAATATAAATTTATTAAGGCTAGCAATAAATATACATCAATAACTATGTTATTTATATAGAATAGTGTATCATGTAAATTCATAAGTTAGTATTGTAGTATGCAGGTTGTGCAGTAACTGGGTTGAAACTTGAAACATACGTTTGAGAACTAGCAGCTCTTTACTGGCACACACACACAAGCACCACATACGTACAATTAACAACACACAATATTTAACGTATTTAAAGGCATAGATAGATACATGCAAGGATTCCACTTCTAAGCCGAAAATAAGATACTGAGGTACGTGTTGAATGCACGAAATATACTTCCTCTCCGGGTAAGAGTTTGTAGGTCAACTAATACGCAGGGTTGAGTTAAATATATTTCCTCTCAGAATGATAGACTGTAAACTAAACATTTCTTAGCAGAAGCGCGTGGTTGCACAGTACTTCCTCTCGGCTGAGAGTCTTGAGGTCTACTGACCGTTTCTCCTGAACGCCACAGGGGACGCTCTTGCAGTGCACGGTTACAATGTTAATTCATATAACTTTTTATATATTATTTACCTCATAGGACTTCTTATTCAAAGGCATAATTATTTTTCAATTATTAGTGGAACATTTCTTCCAAGTAAAAATAGTTTAACATATAATATTTATAAACCAAGAAGACCTTTTTTTTGGAGACCATGTTTGGTAGTTAAAACTGAACCAGAAAATAATTATACTTCATATAATTATTTTTTGGTTTAGTTTTAAATGCCAATTTCTTTGTGATATGTCATATAATTATCACAAAGAACTTTTTTACAATACTTATTAATTTAAAATTTATCTAATATGCTGATATAAGATTTTATTCATTGTATACCAAGAGATTACAATTTTAAGAAATGAAATTAAAGAAATGAATTTTCTAAATTATTATATATGATTTACTTTTTAAATTTTATGCATGAAAATGCGTAATCAAAATCATTAAAATAATCATTAAATTCTATATATAACCAACCAATACAAAAGGAAATTTAGGATAAATAAAGTCGCTGCAAATGATAACGAGTTTGAATTCTGCCCAAGTAATAATGTAAATTAATGATTCACATAAATGTTTCTCATTACACATGGTATAAGTTCATGAATTATTCTTTTTTTTTTATTCTTTACTCTACAGTTTTATGATCGTATATTGAAACAATTTATTTAAATTCAGAATAATTTTTTTAAACGTATTCCTAAAAAAAGTACATAGAAAAATGCAGCTTTAAAATTCATTAAAAAAGTATGCCCACAATTTTAAGTGTTAATTAAATATATTTTAAACATTTAAATATAAAATTATATAACATTTTATAATATCCTGTAAAAAAGAAGCTTTCAACTGCTTTGGATGTCATCAGTTAATGAATAATCAAAATTAATTCAAATCACTTACAATGATGAAAAATGCTCAACATTTAGAAGTTTGCCAGCTATTGTTGGCAAACTTCTATTCACTTCGTTATAAACTCGATATTTTCAGGCCATTTTTAATTTTACCCTATTTGATTAAAAATTAGGTCCAGTCTTATGTGCCACAGATAAGAAAAAAAATTCCAGGAAAAGGTATTTTATTTTCAACTTTATTTCAAAGACTAATTGTATCCATCTAATCCATTTTGTGTATTTTCAAAAGAAAAAATCTGCATTATTTGTGAAACACTATTTAATTAAATTCTTTTTTGAAAAATTTTATCAAATTGAAATGAATTAAAATTCCACAAACACTATTTTTCGGATTTTTCCTAAATTTTGTTGAAAATCAGTGAAAGGTATTCGAAAGTTCAAAAACGAATGTTTATTTTCGTGTAAACTATATTTTAAACTGTAAGATCAAAAATAATTAAATCTTCCACCGTATCTCTAGATAAGAAAGCGAATTTGGGGCATTCTGTTGATTTTACGAGCAAGAATATTTTGAGCGACTAAGATTCACTTGTGTTTTCTTTTTATCGAGTCTTCACGCTTTACGAACATTATCAAAACATTTTTAGTAGCCATTAGATAACGTGTTACCCCATTCGTGGAATAAAACTTAGCAATCCAAACAATACAAATCATGAATTAATCATGGCTAGACTTTATAAATATTTATTAATGCAAGCCTAATTAGGCTTTTAAATTAAAAACGTCTCCATCCTAGCCACAGATTATAGTGTTCCATTTATAGGCCCTCGCGATTCTCGGCCTTGGCAATATCCTTGAGATACGCAACTGTGCAGCTGATATGACGTCAGGAGTTCGGAAAATATAGGTTAAACAAAAGGAAATGACGTTAACAGAAGGATTTTTGCTTTGCACAGATATCGTATACGATTCAAAATGTAAAGATAAAAAGCTCAGGAAAGAATTTGTTTTTCTTAATTTTGTTTGCATTTACGTATCATAAAAGATGTAACACAGCATTAAATTACGTTAAAAAATTAATAAATAAATACTATAATAATCGGTGTAATTTTTTTTTCGACATTTAAAGTAAATGTTTATCAACTATAATGAAAAAAATAAAAAATCGGTATTTACAATGTTTAGATAAGTTTTATTTTTAGAATAGTTATTAAAAAAATAGATCATTTCCAAAACAGATGTTCACATTAAATTAACAGAATAGATACAATATGATATCAATAAACTATCAGTTATGTCCCCCCCTCTTAAATCGTAACTCAGTGTTAGAAGACGCTAGCTAGCGTGCAGAAAGACAAGAGCCAAGTGAAAAAAAAAAAAAAAAAAAAAAAGATAATGATCAGATGGTGATAATGAAACTGCATCTCGCATAGATCTGAATGATTGGTCATTTGGAGTTTTTCTAACATGTCTCATTAATGCGAAGCAGCGACTTCTGAAAAACTTTACATTTAAATTCTATTTTATATCCCTCTCTATAAACTCTATATGTTATTGTTGTGTCTAATCCTCAGTGCGGGACGGACACCCCATGAGTAGTCTACTCATGTAGGGAGGGAAAGAGGCAATTTCTGTTGTGATGGCGCATCCGTAGGTAAAAGACTGACTTGGCTCCGTGTCGTTGAAGAAAAAGGACAGTGTCTTATGGGAAGACATTTAGGGAGAACTATCCCTCATTTGAGTATCGTATGGAAGAAAACCCGGAAAACTCCCATCAGGTAGTCCGACTCATGAGGTAAGATGCTGAACATCATAAATGTCATCAAGTTTCCTTGTATTGTGAAGCACTGTTTATAACAAAGCTGCCAACGTATTGAACCTTAGCCCTAATGCTCGCCTACATTGCCACTGAGCCACGAGTTGGGTCATGTTACATTATAAAGTAGTCGATTAACTTAAAACCTCCATGGGTTATTATTAACAAGCATGCCTATTAAAAAGAAAATGTGATTTTCTTTTATCTTTGATTTTACAACTACAATAATTGACCATAACTTTAAAAAAATAACGCTATAAATAAAACAAAACGGACTTCGTACGGACAAAACGGACTTTTCAATTATATTATATATAATTGAAAAGAAAGATCTAGCAATGATTTCTTACACATTGTTGTACATTCAATCATTAATTTTATTTGCTTATAGCAGGGGTGACCGACCAGCGGCCCTCCTTGAACATTTTTCCGGCCCGCGAGATTTATCACTCTTTTACAAAATGAATTTATTTTATAATGGCCAAAATAGTGAAAACCAATGTATTAAAAAATACATTATGCGTGCAACCATATATTTAAACATTAACTGTCAAAATTATGAGAAAAAATTAACTTTAAATTTAAAATAACATTCTTGCCAATATAGGACAGATATTGCCTGTTTTATTTATTTATAAGTTTACAATTATGGATTCGCAGAATAATTAAATTATATTCTGCGAATTCATGATGAGTGGAGAAACAAATATCGCACTAATAAAATAAAAAAATGAAGTCATTAAAAAATATTTATTTCATTTATATTTTTATATTTCATTTTTAGTGTTATATATTTCTTTACAGTGTGCGTTTAATATTATTATTACTATATTATCTATGTTTACATGTAAGAATAAAGTAAATACCATAACTCATTATGTTTCAATTTTTCATTCCAAAAAATAACTATAGTGGGTCTAAATCTTATATGGGAATATATAATCTTATATGCGGTCCGCGAAGTTATGATGCATTTCAATAGTTTATAGTAATTCATATTTTCAATTCGCCATCTAAGTCTATGAAAAAATTTATTCAACAATAGTACAAAAATGTTTAATTTTAGAATTTTTTTTAAACAAAAAAACTTCACTAATTAAAATTGGTCATTTGAAATACAATCTATTGAAGAAGATAAAAAATTAATTAGCTTAAACTATGAGATCAAATTTTGATGATGTGGATGAATAAATATTAGTTAAATTATTTTTCAAAGTCTCAAGTCTTTAATTATTGCTTCACATTTTAAAAAATCTGTTTTAAAATGTGAACTGATAAAACAACCCGTTGTTCTTCAAAAAAAAAAAAGTGCACATCCAGAAAGTACTAGAATGCACTTGGAATAACGATTATTGCATACAAATAATCGTTATTAACGGTAGACTAGAACATACTTCAATAATGTAGTACTCTTCATAGATTGACATTACGTAAGTAGTATAATTTCTATTTGAAATTCTATTAGAAATTGACTCTATTCACAGGTGTTTTTTCCATTATAAATGTAGTGTGTATATTTACAGGTGCATGTATATTCAGAGGTGTTTTTTTTTCTGTTATATATGTAGTATGTCTTTGAATCTCTTTCGAATGTAATAAAATCCTTTGTATAACCTCCTGAATAACTCTACATTTTCTACAGAATTCCGACTGTGTAAAGGTAGAATCCTTGTATTAAAAATACTAGAACGATATTTGTAGTTCTGATGAATATTAATAATAGACTTAAAATATGTAATAATGTTTTTTTGGGTTTTTTTTTTTCAGAATCAGATTATTGCACACAAATAATCGTTATTAACGGAACATACTTCAGTAATGTAATATTTTTCACAGATTGGCATTACATAAATATTATAATTTCTATTTGAAATTCAATAAGAAATTTACTCTATACACAGGTGTGCTTTTTCCATTATAAATATAGTATGTATATTTATAGGTGATTTTTTTTGTTATATATGTAGTATGTCTTTGAATATCTTTTGAATGTAATAAAATCCTTTGTATAACCTCCTGAATAACTCTACATCTTCTACAGAATTCGGCCTGTTTAAAGGTAGAACCCGGTATTAAAAAAAACACTAGAATGTTTGTAGTTCTGATGAATACTAACGGTAAACTTAAAAATATTTAATAATGTTTTTTTTTCCAGAACCAGATTAGCTGCGTGAAAGTTCCTGCTATCATTTTGTAAACATAATTTTAAGTCAATAAGTATTTCATGAAACAATCATTCCTGTATTTCTTTACGAATGCAGATTCTCCAAGGAACACTTTGCAATACCAAAAACAATAACAACTTGATGAAAACAACTGATGATTATTTTATTAATAAGTGGATTTTGAAACCTGCAATGTTTGACCAGCCAACATGCAACCTGAAATAATCGTAACTTCCGAGTGGTCATTCAATATAACATTAGAAAAACATCTTCTTTCATTGCATCTAAAGATATTCAAATATTTATCAGAATGTAAATACACTTTAAAAAAAATTAATACAAGGAAATACAGAATATAAGTACCATAGACGTCAGACACCTTAGAAAGTTTATATTATTTTAGAAGACAGCGAGAGAGAAAAACTCATACAAATGAGTTTTTACTTTTGTATTTCAATTATTCATAAAATTTCGTGAAGTCTGTTTTCGTTGACTAATTCTTACATTCAATTTACTAGTTTTCCTCTTTCTAATCATTCAGTCTATACATTTAAGAGATATGATGAATAATCTCTCTCGCTTTTTATTTATAAAATTTTAACTGGTGTGTTTATTGTATTGTAACTCATTACAAATTTTTCAGCCCACCTGTTATAACGTTAAATATTCTAGAGACACTTGCACCAATTTCAAATAAATGGTTCCAGAATAAAATGTTCAGCAGCGAAAAATAATAGTTATTTGTTTTACTGCAGTTGCATCTACAAAAGATATAAATTTGTTCTTAAGATGTGGCGTACAAAGAGGCAAATGAACCCTCAAAATCAGTGCGACAGATATAAAAATGTGTTTGTGCACGCTTTTTTTTCCCTCTCTCTCTTTTTGTTTTTCCTCCATCAAAAAATTTCAGTTTGGCTTGATTTGAAGAGCTGTTGCAATAAGATTCAATTTAACGACCTTCGGATGTATCGTTAACGTGAATAGCTTATTTAAAGTGATGTTCATAAAAATAGCTCTCACATAGCTGCTATTTTAAAAGTATACTTTTTAAATAGTAGCTATAGTAAAAAAATGCAGAACTAAATACCTTTTGCTGAATAAAATATTAAAACTATATTTAATGAATATAATTTAATTTAATGAATATAATTTAATTTAATGAATATAATTTAATTTAATGAAATCAGCATTTATAAGATTCTACAGTTTTTGGCAATTTTCACATAAATTTTGTGTTTAAAATTTTGCTTTATAGAAAGAAAAATCAGTTTTTATTATTATATAGTTTTTAAAAAAATACCGATTTCAGTTTCGTTAACGTGAATAGTTATCTGAGTGCTATTTTTATGAAATTTAATAACTATATTTCTCCCAGATAACCAGATTTCTATATGTAAAAAAATTCAAAATTAAATATTCTTTTGCTGCATAAAATACTAAAACTGCATTTAATGAAAACCAACATTTAAAAGATTCTGCAGTTTTTGGAAATTTTCATATAAATTTTGTGTATGAAAAATTTTATGGAGAAAAAAATGTAGTTTTTATTGTTATTATATAGTCTTTAAAAAAATACTGATTTCAGTTTGGTTAACGTGAATAGTTTATTTAAAGTGACGTTCATAAAAATAGCTCCCACATAACTAATATTTCTATATTAAAAAATTGCAGAATTAAAACTCTTTTGCTGAATAAAATACTAAAACTGCATTTAATGAAAGCCAACATTTATAAGATTTTACAGTTTGTGGAAATTTTCATATAAATTTTGTGTATAGAATTTTTTTTATGAAGAAAAATATAGTTTTTATTATTATATAGTTTTTAAAAAAAAAAATACCGATTTCAATTTGGTTAACGTGAATAGCTTATTATTTTTATGAAGTGACGTTCATAAAAATAGCTCCCACATAACTAACATTTCTATATTTAAAAAAAAAATGCAGAATTAAATAAAACCATTTTTAATGAAAATCAAAATTTATTAAAACCCAGATTCCTCAGTTTTTGGAAATTTTCATTAAATTTTGTGTATGAAATTTTTCTTTATGAAGAAAAATATTTTTATTATTATTATTATTATTACATAGTTTTTTAAAAAAATACCGATTTAAGTTTGGTTAACGTGAATAGCTTATTTAAAGAGAGATTCATAAAATCGCTTCCACATAACTAATATTTCTATATTAAAAAATGGAGAAAGAAATTTTTTTTGCTGAATAAAATACTAAAACTGCATTTAATAAAAAAACAACATTTATAAGATTCTACATTTTTTGGAAATTTTCATATAAATTTTGTGTATAAAATTTTTTCTTTATAATAAAAAACTATATTTTGCTCCATATAGTTTTTAAAAAAAAAAAATACTGATTTTCATAAATATACTGAAATTTTAATTGACGCTTCCCTAATGTAAGTAAAAGTCACTTCAGTTGTTTAAAGAGAGAGAAAATTAAAATTGAAAACATAATTCTTTGATAATGCATTATAATATTATTTTAGAACAAAATAGCGTCTTTTAATATTGTTAAAATAATCGAGGGAATTAGTTTTGTTACTTTCATACGACAATTTAAAGGTTTAAAAAGTCCCTAACGTAAAAAAATTCAGTTTGTTTTTCAAACTCTGAGTTTAAATTAGTTTATTATAGTTAAAATATTTACCTCAACGAATTCAAGACTGGAAAATTAAATTAAGTGGGGAAAAAGTGTTCCACAAGCTAACAATAGTTGCAGAAAAAAAGTAACTAATTTTTAAAATTTAAGTAATAAAACCTTAAAAGATGTTTTTGTTAAAAAAAAAAAAAAAAAAAAAAAACAGTTTTGATATCACAGACTTCAAATTTAAGAGAAAAATTAAAAATTTTTATACAAGGGAATTTCAGAACTTCGCTTACAAAATTCGCTATTAAACTTTTAAAGACAGATTCAATAGATTTAATACAAGTTTATTATTTGAAAATAGTGTTACATTAACTAAATTTCATTTTCAAATTCAATTTCATAAATATACGTTTTATAATATAAACGAATTAAAATTAAATCTTTGAGTTCAAAGTATTTTGTCAGTTTAAATATAAAGAGCTGATGTTAATATGTAAAACTATTTGTCGTTTTTAGCATGTGGTCTTAATTAAATATCAATATGAGTGACTTGCACTTTTAAAAGTTTGTCACGACACATAATTAAATTGTGATATAATTGTTGAAAAGAAAAGCAATACCGATTGTATTTATAAAGATTCATGGTGCAGTATAAAGTAGGAAACAGGTAAATATTTTTTTACATATTTGCTTTGTTGTCACATTTTTTTGCGGTTGCCAAATGTTTCACCAATTTACTTCTTCAATGCCTTTACTTCTTAATTAAAAAAAAATGCTTGAAATATTTTCCCTTCTTTAAAAAAATTCAAATTGCTCATGCATCAACAACTTTTATCATTGCTTCACTTGCATTTTTAGAAGCTTGTCATGACGCATAATTAATTGGGACATAATTGTTATTAAAGTAATAATGAATACCGTCTGTATTTATACAGATTCATGATACAGTATAAAGCAGGAAATAGGTAAATACTTTTATATATATTTGCTTCGTAGCGGCAATTTTTTTTGAGTGTATCAATTGTTTTATCAATTAAATCTTTCTTTACTTCTTAATTAAAATGCTTAAAAAATATTCTCTTCTTTAAAAAATTAAAATTACTAATGCACCAACAACTTTTTTTATCATTGCTTGACTTAATTGAATGGAGTTGGCTTGCAATTTTAAAGGCTTGCCATGACACATAATTAATTATGATATAATTGCTGAAAAGAAAAGTAATAAGGAATACCATTTGTATTTATATCGATTCATGGTACAGCATAAAGTAGGAAATAGGTAAATATTTCAGTTATTTGCTTAATAATCGCATTTTTTTGCGCGTATCAAGTGTTTTACCAATAAAGTCTTTCTTTACTTCTTAATTAAAATGCTTGAAATTTTTTCTCTTAAAAAAATTTAAATTACTTGTGCATCAAAAAATTTTTTTTATCATTGCTTGACTTAACTGAGTGGAATTGACTTGCACTTCTTAAAAACTCGTCACGGCTCATAATTAATTGTGATATAACTGTTGAAAAGTAAAGTAACAAGGAATACCGATTGTATTTATGTCGGTTCATGGTACAGTATAAAGTAGGAAATAGGTAAATATTTTTAATATATTTGCTTTGTTATCGCATTTTTTTTGCGGTTACCAAATGTTTCATCAATTAAGCCTTTACTTCTTAATTAAAATGCTTGAAATATTTTCCCTTCTAAAAAATTACAATTGCTCATATAAATATTTTTTTTATCATTGCTTGACTCGATTGATTTGCACTTTTAATAGCTTGTCACGACAAATAATTAATTGTGAAATAATTGTTGAAAAGAAAATAACAAGGAATACCGATTCATGGATTACAGTAGGAAATAGGTAAATATTTTTTATATTTTCGCTCTGTTGTCGCATTTTGTTTTGCACGAATTAAGTGTTCTATCAATTAAGTTTTTCTTTACTTCTTAATTAAAAATTTTAAATTTTTGCTTCTTCAAAAAAATTTAAATTGCACATGTACCAACAAATTTTATCAATGCTTGACTTGATTGACTTACAGTTTTAAAAAGCTTGTCAAGATACATAATTAATGGTGATATAATTGTTGAAAGGAAGAGTAAAAAGGAATATCAATTCATGGTACAGAATAAAGTAGGAAATATATAAATATTTTTTTTTATATACTTGCTTTGTTGTTGAATTTTTTTTTCGCGAATTAAGTGTTCTATCAATTAAGTCTTTTTTTGCTACCTATTTAAAATACTTGAAATATTTTCCCTTCTTTAAAAAATTAAACTTGCTAGTGCATCAACAACTTTTTTTTATCATTAAATATGATACAGTTTTAATTAGACTTATTTTATATTAGTAATATATGAATAACTTTAATAAGTGTTCAACAAAAATAAGTTATTTCTAAAAGTTTAATAATTTCCCAACTTTGTGCAGATATTTCCTGCATTTTCTTAACACATACAACAGGGAGGCACAGAGCGCAGGCCACATATGATCACTTCATCATATTTATTATTGGACTTAATATTTGCAATTTTTTTTGAAAAGATTTTCCGATTTTGATGAAAGATTAAAGCACACAACTTTTTTTAATCCAGTTTTAGTTTAATAAATCCAGTTTACTTAATCCAGTTTTAGTTTAATAAAACATAACATTAACAATTACAGAAACATTTTCTTTAAAGTTCTCTACTTTAATTATTGCACATTAGAAGCACGAATTCATTGTTAATAACGTTTAGTTTTAATGCAAAAATCCTATAAATGTAATTTCTTTTTATCTCTATATATTTATTGTTATAAAAAGAATTATAATTATGTTTTACAAAGTAAAATGGTTGATGATACAATAAGTTTGCTAGGAAAAACACATATGACTGAACAAACATTTTTAAGGTATCAATATAAAAAAATAATCGACAAATGAAAAGCCATTTCACTAATCACTCACTCAGTATATACGTATATTACAGGAAAAAAAATATATTTTATAATTTTAATTCAATATGATTATAAATGTAAAATCGTAAATTGATTTTCTGAAAAACTGTATTTTTTGCTATGCCGCCATACGATAATAGTCATAACTGTTATAATTTTCAGAATCTAATGAAATTTTAACTACAATGCTTCCATAACATCAAAAATATGAACTAAAAGTTTTAAATATAATATAATAGATATAATATAATCTTGAAAATGGGCAACTTGACTACATACCAAAGATTCACAATCTTGTAGGCAGTGGGCCACATTTTTTTTTTTAAGTCTCACTGTATCTTGGTCGCGGACTGCACAATAATATAAATAAAAAAAAATTTAAAAGTCAATTCCTACTGGTTTTTTTTTTATTATATTGCAGAAACATCGTTTACAAATAAAACTGAAATTTTGCTTTTCAATCTGGCGCCATCTATTATTAGATACATGCAACTTAAACGTAAAAAAAAACTAATATTAATTAATTAAATTTAATTAATGAATTGATATTTGAAAAAACTGTATTAACATCAAGTGCCATCCACTACAAGTTCAAAAAAATGTATATGAACTCGAGTGGATCAATAAAAAGTATTTTATGAACGATTGAAAATTTGAACAAGATATATATATATATAGGGAGAGTGTGAACTAATAGTAGGAATTAAAAATAGAAAATTTCGAAATTTATGCATTTTATAAATATATATATATATATATATATATAAAGGAAATATATATATTAAAGTTAAAGTTGTGTAAATGCGGCCTGCGGCCATTCAAGTCTGCGATTCCATAGCAAACACTCAATCTGCGTATCTTTCAAAATATCTAATATCTGGACTCAATACGATTATACAGCAAGAGATTGCAAGACCAAAATAGGAAGAGATTCGCAGCCCGCTGTATACATATTGGCTCAATGATATAATATTCAAGTTATTGAGGTCTGTCAAGGTCACAGAAGCTGAGCGCCACTACGGCTATTACTTGGATGCAGCCACTAAAAGAAGGCTTGGAGAGTGGTGATAATTCAATAGATTTAACGTTGCGAAATATTGAAGTGCGCATCACTTTTAAAACGTGCCTATTTAATTTCGGCATCATTTCAAAATATGGACTTTGAATATTTAAATATATAGGTTGAATGTTGCGCTAAAAATCTTCTTTTGCCTGTTATGGATTTATAGAATTAATGTATTAAAAGTGAAAAATTAGAAAAGGATTTCTCATATTTAAAATAATTATTTTAAAAATTGTAAATATTTTTCAGTTATTATCGAAATAATTTATATTTTTTCTGTACATAGTAAAAAAAATTATTTAAAAAACTTAAGTTAATGATGAAGTTTTTCATGTTTTTAAAATGCACAATTAACATCTGAAAATCTATCGAAATTGATTAATTGTTGAGTTTAATTTTATAATTGAATCTTTATATGTAAGAATGATTAATTTATCATTGAGTTCCTTTTTTTTTAATTGCAATTTTTTAAAGTTCGCCACTTTCTAAAAAGCATTTTTTTAAGAAAATATTTGTTGATTAATTACAAAGTACAATAAGAAATGTAAATATTCTTGAAAACAAAATTATTTTTCCCACATATTTGAAAGTTAAAAGAAAAAATTATTTATTATTTAAACAACAACTAGACAGCTGCAAATGGGATTATAAAAAACGTCGTTTTAAAGTAACTTATTAAATTACTCAACAGAAGTATCAACAAATCCTACAGATTTATCATAATATAAAAAAAATGGAATGATATTTATTTATTATTCAATGATATTATAAAATAAGATGAATTACAAGATTTTGGAAGATTATTATTTAAGAATATAGTTTAAATGAAAATAATCATTTGAATATTGTCATAAAAAGTTGCCATTGTTACTGCTTAATAATAATCAATATAAAATACTATATGAAAATTATTCTATTCAGGACATAGTATAGAAAACTTGGCATAGTGAGTAGCTTGCCAATCTATTTTCATTCCCACCATTACGTTAATATAGATGTTATGATAAGACTAATAAGTAGGCAACTTTACAAAACCCATTTCATACGTTACTAATTAAAAAAATAACATTAAAAATATAAAAAAAAATTATTCTAACAAGATTGTTGTTAATAGAATCGAAACAGAGTTAGAAACTTGTGAAAATAGCACACGAAAATTAACTAATACATAATATATTTTATCTGATTTTATATAATAAAAATATAAAATGAAATACAATAAAAAGCAAATAAAGAATTTGATGTGCAGTATTATATTAATTCAATAAGTGTTTTAGTTTTTATTCCATATTTGGGCAAAAGGCTATTTTGGCAAGTCCAAAAGTGACAAGGCAAAGGCCAAATTCCAAGGTAAAGATCAAATTCTATTCATGTAACGATTTACGCCTAAAATTGTTTCTACTAATCTATGTGTTGATCCAAACAAAGTTGTGTTTATTATCAACAATGACATTTATTTTTTTTATGAATAATAGCAATGCTTTTAGCAATAAATTTCGATTTAAAAATGTAGACTGAAATCCAGTATCCAGGTCAGCACATTATTAAAAAGGATATCTTAACTGCAAATTAAATAAAACAAAAATTAAATAATATATTCTCAAATATTAAAAATTTTGAATAATATATTCTCAAATAATCTTTGACCAAATTCTGAAAATCTTTCTTAAAATTACCAAATATATTTCTAGTAAAAGTGGCATAACAGAGTGGCGGTAATGTATGTATCCTTAATTAGGGTCAATAATAGCTTTTAAAATAGTGGATATTATAATTAGTTACGTGTTGTCCAAAGTGTATCCAGAAAATAATTAAGGACAGCATTTATTTTAATAAAAAGGGATAAACCTCAACAAAATTTGATACTACCATTTTCTACATTGTTTCGTCATTATCCTACAAGGGTTACAAATGCTTTATGTTGCTTTAATGAGGAAAACTAAACTATCACGGAAGAATAAGCAGGTTTAGGTTTTCAAAGGAAAAAGCGGAAAGAAATAATAAAAGTAACTGTGTAATTAATTTTTTTTCACCCAAATCATTCTACTGTATTCAAACTCATTATAAATGTCAGTTTCAATTTAACATTCAGAGTTACAAAATTAAAAAAAAAATTCACAAATCATGAACAAAAAAGCTTCACAAATCATGAAAATAATTCTCATTTAAGTAATACTGTTTTATTTTTGCCTTGCATCATCATAAGTGTTAAAATTACAAGGTCAAATTCCATTACGTATCAGCGAAAAAAAAGAGTCACTGCGATTTTGCTACGTATGTATATCTGATATTAACGATAACATTAATCGAGGTAAACGAATAAGCTTATATAAGCATAATAATGCATGCTGTGTTATAAATGTGTCAATTGTTTAACTGAACCAGCTACTAAATTAATCAGTCTTTACCAAAAGAATATATGTTTTGAAATACATTTGAAACTTAAGAAGTAGTCTCTTCACAGATACGTATGATTTTTGAAACTGATATGCTATTCCATGGTGGAACATTTGCACAACTAATGACTTAATTGTAAGGCGCGTAGTTAAATTTTGAATCCACTGAGTTTGTTGTAGACAAAATATGCCGTATTTCCTTTCATTTTGAGAAATATATTTTATTATTTTAAATCGTGCGTTCACTCAGTTTGTGAATAGATTTCTGTCTATTTCTGATCTACATTTATCTGAAAAACGATTCAAAGGAATATTGAAACATAGAAAATGACTAATAAATGCATCAAACAGAAAATGTACAACAAAACTCGAAAAAACAATTCAATCATGTGTATCATCATTCAATCCCCTTTGTAATATTCTTCAAAAATAATTAAATCATTTATAAATATTTTCCTGCAATAGATGCCATTTTATTAAAAAATATATTATTTAAAGATCAGCAAAAATAATTTAATTTTAGTCATGACGATGCATTGTTAAAATAAAGCAATTGCAATTCCAAAAACAAAATAGATGAAATAAAATATTTATAAATAATTTATAATATATTTGATGCTATTTTCTGTCAGTTCATTTAAATAGCTAAATTGTAAGAAAGATTGAGAAAAGATTACTTATAGTCCATTATGTATTAAATGCAAAATGATACATTATTTTTTTATTTTCGTTATGATTATTATTCAATAAAATTTATTATCATATTCTGTTAAAAAAGTGTCATTAAAATTGTAAACATACTCTACGCTCGATTTGTTTTATATATCAATATTTATTATATTATCGTATTATCAACATTATTTTATCATCGTTATATTATCAACATTTTTTTTCTCAAGCAAGTGTACCAGTTTTGAGACTTTATATGTTTTTGTAAAATAAATAAATGCACGTATACTACAGATATTTTCGTTCTTGTTCTGATTACATTTAAATATACACAGAAGTCAAAAATACATTAGGAAATGCAGTATAACGTTGCGCAAAGGCGCTCAATTATTTTATTTGTCAACTTAATTGTATATTACACAGACAATAGATATTTCTCGAAACTTTCTTCGACAGTTGAAATATAAGCATTAACGCTTAAAAATAAATTTCTAATTAAACAGTTGTTGCAATCGATTAAAAATATTTTCTTTTACTTCAACATACATTTCTATGGAAAAGTCTTTTTCTGACTGCAAAAAACGCCCCTCACAAAAAGAAAATAATTTTTAAAATTAAAAGTTTATCTTTATATATATATTATTTTCCAATATATATTTTAAGATTAAAAGAAAAAAGTATTTATTCTATAAACAACAACTTTGATGGACAGCTACAAATGAGAATGAAACAACTCGTTTTATGGTTAATTATTACATTAACTCATCAAAAAAATCTTTCAGAATTCCTACATATTTGTCGTAATATTAAACAAGTAATGTATATAAAAAAAAATTTAAAGTCAATTTCTACTTTTTTTCACTATATTGCAAAAAGTCCTTTATAAATAATTTTCATTCTTTTTTTTTAAGTTTATCTGGCGCCATCTATTCGTAGATAAATGCAGCTTAAATCTAAAAAAACAAAATAATTAATTAAATTATATTACTGAATAATTATTTGATAAAACTGTATTAGCATCCAGTGTTATCCAGTACAAGTTCAAAAAAATGCATTTGAACTTGAGTGGAATTGAACGACGACGATTTATTAACGATTGAAAATTTGAACAAGATATATATAGGCAGAGCGTGAGCTAATAGAAGGAATTGAAAAAGTGGAATGACATAGATTATAATATCATTCAATAATAAATACAAGATGAATTACAAGATTTCAGAAGATTATTATTTAATAATGCAGATTAAATAAAAATAGTCATTTGAAAATTTTTATAAAAAGTTGCCATTGTTACTGCTTAATAATAATAAAGTATTATATAAAAACATAAATTCGATTCAGGGCGTGGTTAGGAAATCTGATGTACGTGAGTTGCTTTGCAATCTATCGTCATTTCCTCCCTTAATATTGGTCTTATCGTAAGTAGGCAACTTCACCTAGTCTGATTCATACCTTAATAATTAAATAACATTAAAAACATAAAAATTTCTACGGGAAGTTGGGGCTAACAGGCTCCAACAAGAAATGCAGGCATGTGATAGTAGTACTCGAAAATTAACTAACAAGCAATCTGATTAATTTTATCTGATTTTATACAATCGAAATACAAAATGAAACACAAAAAAGAACTTGATGGGCGATATTACATTAAATTAATAGGTATTTTAGTATTTTATTCCATTTTTGCAGTAGTCAAGGGCAAAAGTGACAAGGCAAAAGTCAAATTCCAAGGTAAAAGTCAAATCCTTTTTCTGTAAAAATTCACAGCTAAAAATTGTTTCTACTTATCTATACGTTGATCCAAACAGTTTTGTGTTTATTATCAACAATGACATTTATTTTGTTTATGAATAATAGCAATGCTTTTAGCAATAAATTTCGTTGAGAGTTTTTTTTTTTTTTATGTAGACTGGAATTCAGCATCCAGGCCATCACATTATTAACAAGTAATATAAAAAAAAATTTTTTTGAGTCAATTCCTAATTTTTCTTCACTATATTGCAGAAAGTCCTTTACAAATAAAGTTGAAATTTTCTTCTTACATCAGGCGTCATCTATTATTAGATACATGCAACTTAAATCTAAAAAAAACTTAAATCAATTAATTAAATTTAATTACTGAATTAATATTTGAAAAAACTGTATTAACATCTCGTGTCATCCACTACAAGTTCAAAAAAATGTATTTGAACTTGAGTGAATGAATAAAAAGTATTTTAATTAACGATTGAAAATTTGAACAAGATATATACAGGGAGAGTGTGAGCTAATAGGAAAGAAGGAAGGAATTATAATTGCAATAAAGCAGCAAAATGTTGTTTATTTAATCTTGGATCAAAATCTGAAAATCTGTCAGAAAATTACCAAATATATTTCTAAATGAAAGTGACATATAGTAAAGTGGGCTGAGGTATATGCATTCTTAATTTATAGAGTCAATGATATATTTTAAATTAGTGGATATTATAATGAATTATATGTTGTGCAAAGTATACCCAGAAAATAATTAATGACAGCATTTATTTAAAAAAACGAATAAACTGCTTTCCCACAAAATTTGATATTACAATTTTCTATATTATTTCGGCATTATCCTATCAAGGCTGCAAATGTTTTATGCTAATTTGTGTAGTGAAAAAACTTGCGAGTTTATTTTTCAATGAACAAAGCCGAAAGAAATAATAAAAGTTGCAACGGAATGGGATAGCATGCTTTCTTCATAATCATTTTACTGTATTCAAATCACTTTTACACACTGTGTATGTTAATCTGGAACTTTCTCAGCTTCAATTGAACATTTAGAGTTACAAAATTACAAACAAAATTCACTTGCGTCACAAATTATGAAACAATTCTCATTGAAGTAATTTTGTTGTGTTTTTGACTTACATCATCAGAAGTGTTAAAATTACAAGGTCAAATTCCATTATGTATCAGCGAAAAAAAAGAGCCACTGCGATTCTGCTACGTATGTGTATCTGATATTACCGATAACAATCTCAATTGAAATAAAAGAATCGGATTACATATGCATAATACGTATCCTGTATTATACTACTAAATGTGTCAATTGTTTCACAGAAACAGCTACTAACTTGATTAGTCTCTTGGACAAAGGAATATACGTTTTGAAATACATTTAAACTTAAAAAATAGTCTATTTACTTATACCTATGATTTTGTAACTGATATTTTATTCCATGGCGGTACATTTGCACCACTAATGACTTCATTGTAATGCGTGGAGGCTATTTACAAAAGAGTACTTTTAAAAGGAAAATTTCGAATCTGCTAATGGCGTGGGTTGTAGACGTCGCTATCAAAAATGAAAATATTCAATTGTGATTATAACAGATAGTGCAGTTAGGATGAAGATACAAATAACTTGCACTGTCTAGTAGAAGTTTTTTTAGGTTTCCTACTATATATACAGGTCCGGATTTAGATGAAAAGAGGCCCTAGGCTATTTCACTTATGAGGCCCTTTCACTTCGCATTTTTAAGATTGTAAATTAGATGAGATATAACAAAAAATATTACTGTGATATATATCAATAAGTTAAATGAAACATGTTGTGTTTGGTACTACTCTTTATAAAAAATGTGGCACGGATAATAAATAAATAAAAAAAAAGTCGAGAACACTTATTTGGACATTTATTCTCAGCACCATATAGAGTACTTGTAACAATAACTAATCAAACATAATACACAACATTTACAAAGAAACAAAATTCAAATAATAAAAATATTTGACTACTAAAATAAAATATGCAATAAAAATTATCATATTTTCTATCAAATTAAATTAAATATATTCAATACATTGAAGATTAAAGCAAATTCAATTCAGATCAATTTATTTCATAATAATTAGCCTTTAAAATTTAAGTATGAATTATTATGTGTAGAATTTCTCCTTATTTTTGATTCATTGTTTTAGTGTTTATTGTTTTTAGAATAGTGTAATTCTAATTTTGCTAATAATTTGAATGTAGGCCCCTCTTGATCTTGAGGCCCTAGGATGAAGCCTAGTTAGCCTATAGGAAAATCCGGCCCTGCATATATCCCAAAAACGTGGAACATATTCTAGAGATTTCCTCTTTTACTCATAATATGTAGAATACAATATGTCAAACACTTAAAAATATTTTTGATAAAACTTTAAAATTATCATTTAATTCAGAGGTGGAGAGTCGCGATCAAGAAGTCTGAGTCTCTTTAGAAAAATATAAATTATTTTTATAAACTAATAGAAACTAATGTTAAAATCAAATATTATGAAGGCAATTGTATCCTTTAATGATAAATAACTAGCAAAATAGTAACAGCTTAGCAGCATATCAAGTTAGTATTAAGAGACTTTTCACAGAATCTTGGCTTATAAAAACTACCTTGGATCAACATTGAAAGAATATCCCATAGAAGCTATTCTATTATTAATAACAAATAAGAATTAATGTATTACAAATGTAGCATTTTTTTGTGCTTAAAATGTACAATTTTATTTTGCTTGTCATATCTTGCATTGGTATCAGATAAATTAATACCATTATTATAATAGTATATCAATATTTTTTAAAGGAAATCTAGTGTACAAGAATGTGTTTTAAGTTTGTGCAAATACTACGCCATTACAGCTATAAAAGATACTTTATTATGGATTAACTGATTTTATACATATACGAGTTCAATAAAAGATATTCAATTTATTTCATAAATTCTACTAAATCCATTACTAAAGATCATAACAAAATTAAAAGTTTGGACTGGATTAGCCCTGATATAATTAGCCCTGTAATACCCCTATTTTAATTTCCTCTATGTCGCATTAACGTGTCAATGAAATATAAGCAAAAATCCATAATCGATCATAATTAAACATAATTATAAATTATATACAAAACCTATGTTTTAGACAGAATTCAAATTCAGATACTAAAGGTATTTAAGAGTTTTTATTTACTAGTCGAGTGAAATATTAAGTAAAAGCTCAATTAAAAAATAAAACTTTATAAAAAATTAACATTACTTAATATTAATGAGATTATAATGAAAGTATGTTATAAATAGGCTTCTATGTTTGTACAGAATATTTTCTATAATAATAATATTTTTACTATCGAAAGCTAATTAATTCAATTCTTTTAAAAGAGTTATCTATTTTCAAAAATATTCTCGTTTAAAATTCGTAATTGCAGTGAATACTTCTTTTTGAAACGTTTCAAGAAAAATATGAATTTTATTTTTTGGAAGCACTAATTATATTACTTTGTAAAACACATTTTGTTACAATATTTTAATAGAAATAAAAGACAAACTTTTCTCACAAACTTTCAATTCTGGAAGCAAATTAATACAATTCAAATTCTCAATCGTTAATAAAATACTTTTTATTCATCCACTCAAGTTCAAATACATTTTTTTAAACTTGTAGTGGATGGCACTTGATGCTAATACAGTTTTTTCATATATTAATTCATTAATTACATTTAATTAATTAATTTTAGTTTTATATGGGAGAAAAAAATTTCTCTTATATAAGACATTTAGCAGGATATAAATTTAGGAATAAATACCGTCAGTGGCGAAGCGTGTAGATAGCTGGAAAAAAAATTTCTTTTTCAGATTCTTTTTTCATTCTGGGTCCTTCTCTGAGTCAAGGAGGGAACAAAATGGAAAATGGAACATGTGAATAAATTAGTGAGAGAGATGGAAAGTGTGTATGTGTGAGAGAGAGAGAGAATTTTTTTCTAACTTAAAAAAAATGAATGAAAATTATTTATAAAGGACTTTCTGCAATATAGTGAAAAAAAAAGTAGAAATTGACTTTAAAAATTTTTTTTTATAATACTTTTTTGTTTTATGCATATAGATTATACCCCATGTATAAATGATTTGTTATTATTTATAACATAAATTTTTATAAGCTTACAACTAAATGAGTTTTGAAAAATTTTTTTAAATGATGTAATTTTTTTTATGATGCTAGTGAAATATGCAGTATTTCTTTTCTGTTTGAAAAATACATTTTATTATTTAAAATCGTGAGTTCGTACAGTTTGTGAAAAGAATTGTGTCTGCTTCTCATCTTCATTCATCTCAAAAACGTTTCAAAGAAATTTTTAAATATAGAAAATTACTAATAGATGTATCAACTGGTAGAAAATGTACTACAAAAAGCGAAATACAATTCTATCCCATATGACCTTTCTGATAAATTATTCAATTATTTCGTAAAATAATAAAACAATCTTATTCTGCAACAAATGCCATTTCATTTAAAAATAAATCAATTAATATCTGAAAAGCAATGTTTTTACAAATAAATAATCTAATTTTAGTCTATTGCCATGACAACGCATTGTTACATCAAAAGCATTTGCAATCTCAAAAACCAATGGATGAAATGAAATATTCATTAATTATTTATGATATATTTGATGTTATTTTCGGTCAGTCCATTTAAATAGCTAAATTGTAAAATAGATTGAGAAAAGATGACTTATTGCCCTTTATATTAAATTCAAAAGGATAGATTAATTTATTATTATCTTTATGATTATTATTTAATTTAATCGTATTCTGCATATTCTTTTTTTAATCATATTCTGAAAAAGTGTCATCAAAATTGAAAACATACTCTATACCTGTTTATGTATTATGTATATAAAAAGTACTCTATTACGTATCAAATACAAAACTTTCAATTTTTTTTCTGAAGCAAATATATCAGTTTTGAGACTATATATGCTTTTGTAAAATAAATAAACACACATGTACTATAAATGTTTTCGTTCTGATTACATTTAAATATACATAGCAGACACAGATGTCCAAAATACATTATGAAATGAAGTATAACGTTGCACAAAGGACAATGTGTTATTTTATTTGTCAACTTAATTGCATATGACGCAGACAAAGATATTTCTCGAAACATTCTTTGACAGTTGAAAAACACGCATTACTTGACATTAACGCTTAAAAATAAATTTCTAATTAAACATTTATTGCTATCGGTTAAAAATATTTTCTTTTACTTCAACACTTCCTGAAAAATCTTTTTCTGCTAGCAGGAAAAAAAAACCTCACAAAAACTTTTAATTTTGAAAAAAAAATTTTCTCTCGATATATTTTCCCATATATTTTAAAACTGAAAGAAACAAGTATATATTCTACAAGCCACAACCTTCTTGAACAGCTACAAATGTGAATAAAACAACTCGTTTTATGGTTAATTATTACATTACTCATTATTATCAAAAAAAATATTTTTTCAGCTTACATTTTTATGATAATGTTTTTCGCTGCTTGCAAAAAAATTATTATTTCGAAAAAAGATTCATTTTAAAATTTATATATGAAGAAGAGCTATGGAAAAAGTATAAGTGAAAAATATATGATATGAAACTAAATTTATATATCATATTTTTATGAAATGTAAATGTATGTTATAAGGAAATAGCAACAAAAATCCATTTCAGTTTAGTTGCATCATGTAAAATGCTATGAGATTTTATAGTAATTGCCAACAGTTGAAGTTGGAAAAAATTATAGAGTTCATATGATTTATTCTTTTGTAAGTGACATGGGAACCTCTTTTTTATATAATTTGTATTTAATCATGGATTTATAGAAACAGATAAAGCTTGGAAGATATATGGTACAATGTTGTTGATTTTTAGATCAAACATGTTACTATACTGTCGCCCAATTTTGTAAACATATCATGTCAGAATGTCCCTAAAGATTTCTACTGAATTCAGTTCGGGAATTCAAGATGACCATTGAAAAGGTTTTATGTTGTTCTCCTGCAATCTGGATTTTGTAGAGCATGAAATATGCAGGGATGTATTATCTTGTTGAAATGTCCAATCTCCTGATGTGATCACAGAAGCAACTGGCAACAATCATCATTCCAGATGGTGGCAGTTAAATTTTTCAGGGCAAAACTTAAACAGGAATCAATATGCGCCATAGAGATAGAAGGTTTTCTTTTCAACTTTTTGTGCACAGCATTAGGATTTCTATGCAATATTCTGGTTCAAAGTTACTGCATTTCGTATTTAGCTTGCGAGGAAGACAGTTTGTGCTTGCAGGCAAATCTCTGTATCTGCCTCCAAGAAATTATCTTTGGCTTTCCTGTTCGCTGTTTTGTGCCATAGCTACTTGGATCAAGGAGTAAGAGTACAAGTACTTCGATCTTCCAGTTTTTCGTGCAGTTTCACCATCACTGTAACCAGCATCTTAAAGCCTATTATTTGGCCTTGTTCAATTTTTGATGCAATTCTCTCGGCTTGATAATAAAATACACAAGAATAAACACGCCTGCATTCACAAAACTGTTGTTTGTTTCTAGAAACAAAGGAATTGATATATCAGTTGAATTATTTATATCTTTCAGATGATGTAATCAGCAGATGATTTTATGCTTTTTTTTCCCACTGGTACTCACAGAGAGTGTTATAGAGGGACGGAGAGTGAGACGGATTTTTCAGTGAGAACATACACACACACACTTACACATGTGTATGCGTTTTCGCCGAAAAGACGAAGTAAGAGTTTTGAAAAAAAAAACGATAAAGAAAATTTTATATTTTATTCACGCCATAAAAAATAAATACTTTTTTATAATGTTAAAAAATTAAGTTTGATAAAATAAAATTCGAAATTTTTTTTTAAAGTTTTGTTATTTTTTCTTGAGGAATTTTCAATGTCCTATCACATTTACCCGCATTCTGGAGTCGCATGGGAGAAAGCCCAGAAAACTTCCAACTGCCAATATGAGATGCATACACTATAATCATCAACTCTTTAAAGAAATGAATGCATGGCTGCCAAAAATTAACCTTTCCAATGCTAGTCTCCGAATGTTAACATTGAATAACAAGCCATTCGTTTCATTCAAGTTTATCAATTCGCTAATTAGTGGAAATTAAACAAATATTTTAAATCCATTCAAAAGAATTGAGAAACTCGTCAAATCAAATTTATTAATTAACGTGGCTCTTATGCAAATAAATATGGAAAACTAAAATTAAACAATGATGAAAAAGATTTTTATTATTTCGTTTCTTGTGACAGAGTCATTAAAGTAAACTAACACTGATTAATGGCCAAAAGAGATTATGTACACTAATAAGACAATGTTACTAGAGATAAAAGACATATTGATTTCTAAGCTAATGTTTCAATTTCTCATTTCATACTTCGTTATCCAAAACAAATAAATGGCTCTTTCAAATATTCATTCCCGAAATGTTGGTAGCATAGCTGTTAAAAAACCGTCTATGAAATTCACAAAGCTTTTATAATTAATATATTTTAGTTAAAGTAAAAGCCTTTGATAGAAACCCCATAAATAGCTAAATTATTCAGAATTTCATAAACTTTTTTTTTTTTTTTTTTTTTTTTGCAATTTGTTCATTATTATGGAAAATCAGTATTAAATAATTAAATTAATGTAAACAGACAAGTTTAACAAACAATACTACAAAATATAATTTAGATAATTTTCAATCATACAAATTTTATTAATGAAACATAATTTCATGTCATTAAATTATATACATTTTGTTTCATAAAACAGAATGCAAAATTTCTCAATATGTTAATTAATAGTCTATTGATTTCTTAATAAAATAAATATAGTAAGAATCTGAAAAATTCCCGTTTTAATTATATTTATGAGATTATTGTTATTATCATTTTATGTAAACTAAACATCCATGTAATTACATCATTTTCAATTATGTTAAAGCTTTTATTATTTTTTAAAGCTTTTATTATTTTTTTTTTTACCAGACAATGTTATCAAAAATGAGATTTATTTCCTTGGACAAAATTGAATAATTATAAAAGAACACAATTTTTAAAAATTATTCATAATTAAATTGCAAGATGAGAGCATAGTTAAATTAATTATAATATATTTCTGATGGAATGTAATTATAAACGAGTCAATTTAAAAATGATTTAAGTATTTTTAAAAGTGCAATAATCCATTTATTATAAGTTTTGTGTTTCATTATTTAAAAGCAACATTTAATTAAAATTTTAATAATGTTAATACTTTTAATAAAAGTTTAATTACATTATAAAGTCTCTGTATCATTTAATTTAATTTTTGTTTATCAACAAAAAATAAACAAGAAAAATAATTTTTCTATATAATTTAATGGTATTAAAAATAATTCTTCTTAAAAACTTATTCAGAATTACACTTCCACATATTACAAATAAAAAAACTTCTATCATTCTTTCCTAAATAAAAAATGAATTAAGTTACATACAATTGGATTTTATAACATAAAATAATTAATTATATAATTAAGTTTCAAGTCTTCCAAATATTATTAATAAAATTATAATAATAAAAATTAACTCAAAATTAGAAAGAAATAAAAGGTGCATTTTTGTTATATATAATGAATACTCCATTTCTTTCTTCGTTCATCGCATATTAAAAAGTTTTAAAGACGTCCAAGATTTCGAAATTGAATAACATTAACATAAATAGACAAAGTTCTTACAAATATTAAAATTAATATAATAAATTATCTTTGCACTCAATTAGAAGACCGAGTTTTAATTTTTTTTTTCACAATACATATGTGAAAAAGAAATACGATAGAATTTTTTAAGAATTAAAAATCAGCATTCTAATAAAAAAGAAATGCAAAAAATAATAAAAAGCTTAACTTAAAAAAAAAAAATATTTATAAGTTCAAATAAAAAAATAAAAAAAACTGAAATAATTCAATTTGATTTAACATAGGAACATTAAATAAAACATCTCAGAAATGATCTCTTGCCATATATATCAAAGGAATTATTACTGGTCATATAGTTAAGTTATTCTTTTTGAAGTTAGAGCGTGGGAAGTGGAAAATAAATATTGATTATATATATATAATAGTAGTAGTAAATAAATATATATAAAGTATAAATAAATATACTTAATAAATATTGTATATGACAGACATTTAGCATCTTTTTATAGCAATATTCCCTTTTTACCTTCTGTAACAACAAATAAATTATTAATAGTAAAAATATAAACAGTAGGATTGTATAGCCACTTTATTCAAATGGAAATCGAATCGATTTAAACAAAAATATTTGCCACGTATAAAAGTAAACACTATTTAAATTTTTTTTTTTTTTTTTTTTTTTGCAATTACTTACATTTAGCGATTACTTACATTTTTGCCAATGATGTTAAGATTAAAATAACATATTGAGAAATTATTAAAATAAAAATTCAAGCACTTAAGAAATATATTCAAATATTTTGCCCACTCCTGACGCAAACTGATTATATTTTATACGTAAAATTAAATCAGAATGAAAATTTGAATTTACATCAAATGATTGTTCACACCGCTTTTTTGGAAATAATCATTTCAAAAGTCACTAATAAATTTAAGATTCAGCTTGCCAATAGACAATAAGTTTTAATTAACGTATAACTCAAATAATAATTCAAGATCAAAGAAAATGAAATATGTTTTACATCATTATTGAGCATTGAACTTAATGTTGGATACAAAAAGGTATTTGGAATATACACATTGAGCATGAAAAAAAAGGAAGACTTCATATGGCCTTCTACATGACTTGAATTGGCAGCAATTCCAAAGAATTAAAATATTACATATTTGGAAAATAACGATCAAAGAACTAAGACCATATTTCCCAAGATCACAGAAATTAACCTTCAAAAGGGATAATTTTTTCTATTAACAGCAATAAAAAAAAAAGTACAGTGTGAACAGCTGAATATTACACTGAGTTTCTGAAATAATGGAGGTTGATTCGCAGCTTAAAAATAGATTTAAGCAAAATGATTGAATAAAGCCAATAATCGAATTACGCTAAAGCGGAAGTTTTTCGTTTTATTACAGCGGATGGACATGATACTACTGTGTCCAAGCTACTAGGGAAGTTCATTTCAAATTGTAATTGCATTGTAAGTATAGTTGGGCAGGTATTTGTGGTGCACCCTTGGTATTGTTGAATCTGCTACATATTTTCTATCAAAATGACAAATTATCTTTAGTTATGACAATTTATTTTTAGTTAAAATACTACAATATACTCTTCTAAATTGGCGCAACAGCCTCATGCTAGGCCAAGGCCGTATTCCTATTGTCAGGAGATGCATTGGCAAAGACAGGAGATGTTTTCTCTTAACAAGGTAGAGTTGTGAGCCCAACGTTCAACAGTCAATATGTATATAAAGCATATTAGGCCCTCCCTATACATAAAACATGAGATTTGTGTATTAATCTGTATTTCTTAAAATTTAAAAACTATAACTACTAGAAAATCATTTTTTTTCACTGAATTTAAATTAACCGATTGATGCATAACCGAAAAAAAATCAGAAAAAAATTATAATAATCGCTTTTAATTAAAAACTTCATTTTTTTAGTGTAAACTTGCGCTTTTATATTATTTGTTATGCTTTTATAGGAATTGTAAAATATACATAAAAAATAAATAATTTAGACATTAAAATTAGAGCGACAATAAACAGGAAAGGTAATTACAGAAAGGAAAATTTTTTTACAAGTATATTTTTCATTTAGGGGTAATCGAAATTCAAATTTATGTATGTTGAAAATTACTACGATCATTTATTTTAAGATGAAGCACCAAATTAAATGTTTATTGTGTTGACTTAATGGTACCATTAATAAAAAAAAAATACAAATCATAAAATAAAAAAGGAAAGAAAAAAAAATACAAAAAACCCCTCTTTTTTAATTTGTGATCTTTCATATATGCTAGATATTTGAAATGATTAAAATAAATGCATACGACTTTGAAGACCATAATTTTAAACATCAAACGTTAAGAGATCTTGGAATATATGTTTAAATCAAAAATGTAATTTAGTAATTTAAAAACAAAATTTGAGTGCAATCAAGATAATTATAGAAATCAATTTAAATTCTAAAGCAACAATTATAGGTTTGTAGAAAAAAAAATATCTGCCTGTAATAGGCATAGGGAAAAAAAATGAGAAGAAAATGAGGAAATACATGCATATGTATATACATATGTCCTTGTGTTCCTTAAAATTGCATGCGTGTTTTAGGTTGGATTTATTTTCCGCCACACACCGGGTAATTCATTTCTTTGAACTGTATAATCAAATAAGTATCTATTATACGAAAATGAGTAACAGGAAAATATAAGTTAAGAATGTGACAAAAAAAAACTATAGATACACCGATATGCAGTAGTAAAAAAGAAAAAATTTAAAGTTGAAACAAACTCTCACCCCAACGGGTAGTTCCTTTCCTTGAACTGTATAATTAAATAAATGTCTATTATACGAAAATGAGTAACAGGAAAGTATACTACTGTACCCAAAAAGTAAGACCAATTTTTTTTTTTTTTTCAAAAATTCTCTATTTATTCTTCCAAATTTATTTCATCGCCGTCAAAGTAATCCCCTCCGGACACAATGCACTTCATGCCAACTTTTTTTCCAATCCTCCACGTATGCTAAATCAAATAAATCTCTTCAATCGACTTCAAACGGTGTCCCCGGAGTGGTCTTTTGAGTTCAGGGAATAGCCAGAAGTTGCACTGTGTGAATGCGTGGTTGTGAAACGATATGAGTTTCATTTTTGGCGAAAATGTCACGAAGAGTCAATGCAGTGTGAGCTGGCGCATTCAGTATTTTCATACCAAACGAGATTTCCCGCGTTTGAGATCCAAAATGGAATTGACCGATCCTTTTGAAATTCCAACATCATCATCATGGTCTCTAATTGTAAATCGACGGATTGCAAGTACCAAATCTTTAATTTTTTGGACGTGAGCTTCATCGGTAGAATTGATGGTCGACTCTTCGAGGGCTCTTCGTCTTCAAAGCGTTCTCTGCCTTCTTTGAACTGTTTATACCACTTCTAAACATTTCTTTCTGAAATAGGAATGCTCACCGAATGCCTTCTGCAACATTCTATACTATTCAAAATTTAACTCAAGTTCTTTGCTCAATTAATTCATACATTTCAAAAATCACCGGAATCAGTTTCAGCGTCTCACAAAGCCACGCGAACCTCAAACACTAATGAATATTTTGACGTCAAATTTCCCACAGATGTCAAGTACAGTGCCAGCAACCTAAAAACGAAAACAAATCGAAATTCCATAAGCCGCGGGAATTTTAAACTGAAAACAGGTCTTACTTTTTGGACACAGTAGTAAGTTAAGAAAGTGACAAAAAAAACTATAGATACTCCAGTATGCAGTAGTAAAAAAAGAGGAAAAAGAAAATTAAAGTTGAAACACTAACTCTCACCACAACTCATCAAGCGATTGTTATTTTCCCTGGAGACAGCTCGTATTCGTATTGATTGCAATCCATTGATGGTCAAACAGTTTCCGGTTTCAGTAGAAAGCGAAAATAACATTGGTGAGAATTCTAGACTAGAAGCAATTTCCCCAACGACGCCACGACCGCTTTAGGCCAAGATCAACACGACCGTCTACATTTCATTTGGGGTGCTGAAAGAGCTAATGCCCTGTTTTCTAAAGTGGGTAATACTACTGTGTCCAAAAAGTAAGACCAGTTTTCAATTTAAATTTCCCGGGCATACAGAATTTCAAATTTTTTTTCGTTTTTAGGTTGTTGGCATTGTCCTTGACATCTGTGTGAAATTTGACGTCAAAATATTCATTAGTGTTTGAGTAACGTTTGGCTTTGTGAGACGCAAAAACTGATTCCGGCGATTTTTGAAATGTCTGAATTAAATGAACAAAGAACTTGCATTCAATTTTGTTTGTGGAAACGTATAGAATGTTGCAGAAGGCATTCGGCGAGTATTCCTAAATCGGAAAGAAATGTTTACAAATGGTATAAACAGTTTAAAGAAGGCAGAGAATGTGTTGAAGACGAAGAGCTGTCTGGTCGAACATCAACCTCAACCGACGAAGCTCACGCCCAAAAAATTAAAGATTTGGTGCTTGCAAACCGTTTATTTACAATTAGAGATCTTGATGATGATGTTGGAATATCAAAATTCCAACATCAAAGAGTTGAGTTCCAAAGTTTGAAGAAAGAGTTGAGTTAAGTTTGAGTTCCAAAACATCTTTTAAAAAAGATGTTTTGGAACTCAAACGCATCAACGAAAACACTGAATGCGCCAACTCCCACTCATTGATTCTTCGTGACATTTTCGCAAAAAATGAAATCCATATCGTTCCACAACCACATTATTCACCTTATTTAGCATCATGCTACTTTTGGCTATTTCCTAAACTCAAAAGACCACTCCGGGGACACCGCTTTGAGTCGATTGAAGAGTCATTCCAAAAATCGCCGGATTCAGTTTTAACGTCTCACAAAACTAAACGTAACTCACGCAGTAATGAATATTTTGACGTAAAATTTCCCACAGATGTCAAGGACAATGCCAACAACCTAAAAAAAAAAAAAAAAAAAAATGAAATACCATATGTCCGAGAAATTTAAATTGAAAACTGGTCTTACTTTTTGGGCACAGTAGTACCGCTACCTCAACGCTAGTAGGCTACATTTGAGAAATGGGTTTTTAATAAAAATAAAATGACAGTAAAAACATAAAAAGATAGGAAGACAAAAAAAAATTAGAAAGACTAATTCGTAATCGATTAAAAAACAACTACCAACAATCAGCAAAAGCAGGTGCTTAACGTTTATCCTGAATTATGGGCTGTAATACAAAATTATTTAATTGAATTTCCTTCTTCATATTCAGTAGGACATGGTTTTAGATCTATCATAAATTTGATAATAAAAAAAAAGATGAAGTGATTGCGAATAGCGAATCCTGGTAATTTAACAACACAGTTGACAAAACCAAAGCCCATGATTAATTCATTAACGACCATCTAGATTCACCCTTTTCATTAGAATCATCTTTAATGTAAATTGTGATTTGTTATTTCCATCTTATCCATATTATTATTTATCCATATTATAAAATGACAGTAAAAACATAAAAAAGATAGGAAGATAAAAAAAAAAATTAGAAAAACTAATTCGTCATCGATTAAAAGTCAACTATCAACAATCAGTAAAAGAAGGTGCCTACAAAATAAGAGTTGCTCCTAAATTATAAATTTAATATAATTTTTATTTAATTGAATTTCCTTCTTCATAATGAGTGGGACATGGTTTTAGTGCCATAAGATAGGAAGATAAAAAAAATTCAAATTAGTGCTATCACAAATTTGTTAATAAAAAAAATATTAAATGACTGTGAATAGCGAATCCTGGTGATTTAACAACACAGCTGACAAAACCAAAGCTCAAGATTAATTCATTCATTAACAGCTTTCAAAATTCATCCTTTTCATTAGAATCATTGTCATTTGTTATTTTCATATTATCCTTCATTATCTTAATTTTCTGTGTGCAATACGAATGCTGCTATGGTTGATTAGAACAAATAGATTTATATTTTCAATCTTCAAGGTGTCATGTTTGGACAAATCTTTATTCATGGTGTTTTAACACGTAGATATGGATTTTTCATTTTTTTCATGAGAAAATTGCATTTAACTTATCGGAAATAATTTTCTTTATTAATTTTTCTTCAAGGTCAAAATTCCGCAGAATTGTTTTAAATATTTAACCCGTTTATTATTTTTTATTTATTTATTTAATTTTCTTTTTTTTTACAAAAAATAAGTGTCAAAATAGAACAATGCTTCAAGACAAATAGACATTACATCCTCTTATGCATTGTTTCAATTCATGTAACTTGTCTGAATTTAAAAAAAAAAAAATTTAAATAAAATCTAAGCAACTTTTTATAACTGCTTCAAAGTTATATTATTAAATAAAAAGACAGAAAGTAATTAGACAAAAAAATTCTAGTTTAATTCAATATTCTTTTTCCAATCTCAATTTTACAACTTTTATGTAAATATTTGACATTTTTGTATTGGCTAACGCTTTTTAAAAGGTTAGATTTTTAAAAGTAAAACTCTACATTTTTATAAATTTTACCACTAATAATAAGCAAATATACAAGCCAAATTATCTACAGAGTATATAGGTACATAAGAAAACGGCAAATTTTTGGCTGTATCTTCCTGTTTGTTCGCCAAAAGACGATAATTTCCAGAGGGTAGCAGAATAATTTTTTTTTAAAAGAGGGCGGTAAAATAAACATGTTTGTGAACCACTGGGTTATTTCTAACATATTTTCAATTCTTATCACTGCATACTTCAGCAGATTAAATTTTATCTTTTAATGTTAGTGAACTAAACCTTTTTGTAATCTATAAATTATTAATTTACACATATAAAAATGCAATTCCTGTGTCATAAATTTTTTAAAACTTTATACTTCGCAAGAAAAGACGTTTATACCGGTAGTTTTCGAACAGTATTTCGATGAGCCTCGGTCCTATATATATATATACACACACACTCAAGAGCCAAAACATTATGACCACCCTTACATTTTGCAATGGACTCGCCTGGATGACGTGGAAGGCACGTGATCAGGTGGAGTTTATAGTGGTATTAACTGGTATTAATTCATGCCAAGGCGGGTTGAAGCTATGTTACGCGCCAAAGGTGGACTAACTCGTTATTGACAGGTGGTCATAATGTTTTGGCTCTTGAGTGTATATATATACACTAAAGTTAAGGATGTATAGTATATAAAGCAAAACTATAGATGAGGTATATATAAAACTAAGGATGTCTTCCTCTGGAGCTCAGTGCCACAGGTTTCAGGTTCGAGTACCGGCAGTACCATGGACATTTTTAGTGGTTCGGAATCCACTTTAAACCGTCGGTCCCGGTCTAATATGACTGTAGAGAGTTGGGCGCAAGGCTTGACAAACCCTACCTCATAAAAAGAAAGCGTCTGTCCGAAATTTGCAAGTGGGCACACGGCCTTGGCCCACCAGGGTTTTTGCACCAATTAAGAAAAAGGATGTCTTCAAGATGTAGAGGTAACTAAGAATATAATCCCATCCAATTTTTTAAATTTATACGACATGTATGATATATAATATAATGAGAGGAATTTTATCAAAAGCTATCAGTTATTTTTTATGCTATCATTAAAAAGCTATTGATAATGACACAGTTTTAATATATATAAATGTCTTCAATTGGAATATAATTCTCGTATAATTAAAATGCAATAACAAATACACTGAATAATAAAGCAAATTAGATTAATAATTATTATAATCTGTAACTTCAAATAATAAAAATTATACAAACTGAAGACTGTTTTTTTTATTCCGATTTAATATTTTATTTGTTTACTGTAATCTATAAAAAACAATAATAAACGAAAACCATAAAATTTAAAAGTATTTTACACTATCATAAAAAAAAAGACATCGAAATATGACGACGCAAGAAAAAAAAATTCACCTTACAATAGGCATTACACAGATAAGATAAACTGCTACGCTAAAAACGGTTAAATTTCTCATGAGCCATACTCGGGGAAAAAAATTTTTTTTTTTTTTTCTATCTTCTTCTCCCAAGGTCATTTATTTATTACATCAATCAATTCAATTTTTTTCCTTTTTATATCATTCATTTTTTTTCACCAATTGTTTGAACTGCAAAGGCAAATCGTGACTTATCAGCGAGAAAAAAAGGCACAAGGAAGGAAGTAAAGCAATGCGCAAAGGTTCTGGCTCTTTAAAAAAAGAGCACAAATTCCAAATTATATAACTCTCAGTGGGCTGAATCTCTTCTCGCTTCTGCCTTGAAACAAAAATAACATGCAGTCAACAATAACCCAGTATGATGAACGAACGGGATGGGAAACTGCAAGAGTCCTTGGCTTTGGCCTCGATCGTTGAACTACACCATCACGTGATACCAAAGAACTTCTACGACTCCCAGGGTAGCTGGTTGTGCAAGCTTTTCTAAAATACGATCAGTAGTACAACTCCCAACACACAGACGAGGAAGCTATGCCCAGCATTGAATCTTTTCCTTCCTGGTTGTAAAAACTAGTCGCAAGATATGAAAGGATACTATTAGTAACAACATTAGTTTGTTTTTTTCTTTCTTTTTATTGCTAGATGAAAACGATTCAACGCCCTCGAAATTCGTGAGCGTGATATTCCCGGAATGTTAGCGATCTACTACTGCAAGTTGTAAGCATATGATAATGTGCTTGATGTTTTTTGTTTGGACTGGCGCCGTTCATTTTTCTTCTTGGCACTTGTTCATGGAGAAACTACAACGGAAAGTGGCTTTATCAAATGGTTTATTGACATCCTTTAGAATGTAATTCCTAGGTTCTTTATTTATTCAATGACAAATGTGAATGAATAATAAAATTTAAAGGAAATTAATATGAGTAAATGCCACACGTATGCATTTTTTACCTTACCTTGAATGATACTGCTGAAAGAGCACTGATCAGACTGAAAATATTCTAGGTAGTAAATTTTAAAAGCGGTAATAAAATTAAGTATGTAGTAATGCTAGGTAATAAATTAATTACATAGGTAATTAACATTTTAAAATAAATCTAGATACTTTAAAATTTTGAAATAATAGATACTTTAACAGATTGATAATTCTAGGTGCTTTAACAAATTGAAATAATTCTAGGTAATTAACATTTTGAAATAATTCTAGGTACTTTAACAGACTGAAATAATTCTAGGCTTTTAAAATATACACATTATTAACATAAGCACATTAATATGAATTTGTATCCATTGAATGATACCGCTCAAAAATGCTAGACAAATTTAATTAATTTTTTAATAATACTACTTACTGGAAATAGTTAAAAAAATTGCATTTTTAAGAGTCATAAAAAAGGAAAATATTATTTCATTAAATATTATAAACGATAAAATATATCTTAGCTTTATGGAATCCATTGTACTTTTTAAATGAGCAGTAAAAATCTCATTAGCCACTATCTCGAGACTATATATATTATATATAAACACACATACATATATATGTACTATTTAATCTTCTTTTATAAAAAAATTTAAAAATATTAATTTGTTTCATTGAAAGCTGGACAGAAGGCATTAGGATAAAGTGGATAAAAGTTTTATAGATTATTTACTCCACAAACTCAAAATTATTTAAATTCTACAAGCTCCAAACATTTTTAAATCTATTTTTGTAATCGTAGAATAATAATTATAATACAGTAGTATTAACTGTAGCATTATGCATAGCAACATAATGCTTTGAAAATTTTATCATTCATCATAAATTTTTAATTTATCAAGAAAAAAAAAAATTAAATTGTACAGATACAGAATATAAATTAAATTAGGATTCTTACAATAATTATTATTATAATCTTGAAGAACGCGATATCCATAGAATTTTACGAATTTAAAACCATAAACATAGTTCCTAAAAGAATAATTGAATAATTATAATAATATAACATATAAAGATAGGAAATAATTACTCACAGCTGAAGTTTTATTCAACATTACATAATTTACTCTGTATTTAAAAAAAAAAAAAAAAAAAAAAAAAAGAAATACGATGATCAATGACGATTGCTTGATTCAACAAAACAAATGAAATTGAAAAGTAGCTAGAAAAGCAGAAAATGATACTGAATGTTAACATCTGTAAAATCATAAAAATTCTCATGATTTCACAGATAAAATGTGAAGTCACTTTGGACTCTGACCAATCCGGCACCTAATAAAACAAATATAAATTCCGAATTTATTAATAACATTTGCCCGGATATTTCTGCAATCGAATTTTAAAAAAAGAAATATAATGATACAAAAATATCTTTAACATTCTATTTGAATTTAAACCTATTCAGCATTTTATTTTGGTGTTATCTTTGAACATAATAACTATTTGACGATAAAGTTGTAATTTTTTATAGAATTTAATGACATGAAATATAATGCTCACCTTGTGGTTCAATAACATCAATATATTTATCAGTTTTTAAAAATAATTGAATGCGACGCTTTTACAGATAAAATTCAAGTCTTTATATATACAATTTATCGAAAAAGTATCGCTGTGATACTGTAAAATTCAACTGACTGTTATTAATAATGGAAAATGTTGAATCGATTTTAATTCAAAGAATATAATTTCATTTGTAAATTTAACACATGTTATAAAATTATACAGGTGGTATGGTATTTCTGTATGCCATCATTATCATTATTGGAACAAGGCTGATGACAGGATGAGTCTTCTTTTTTACGAGGCAGGGTTGTCAGCCATACTATACCTAACTCTCTACAGTTATATTAGACCAGGACCTTTGGTTTAAAGTGGATTCTGAACCACGAACCTGTGGCACTGAGCGCTAGAGCACTAGTCCATCAGGCCCCATTTTTGTATATGGCTTCTACGCCAACGCTTAATAGTCATTAGACAGGGACCTACGGTTTAAAGTGGATTACGAATCACTATTTAAAAATATATTACAATCATATCTACAATCCCTTTCACCGCCGGGACTCGAACACGATACATGTAACACCGAGCGGCAGAGCGCTAGTCACTCGGCCATCACGCCCCATTTTTGTATGTGGCTTCTACACTCAACACCCTACAGTCACATTAGACGAGGGCCTGTGGTTTCAAGTGGTTTCCGATTCACTACAAACATGCATTGCACCACCGGGACTGGAACCCTAAACTTGTGGTACCAGAGCGCTAATCGCTTGGGCGTCAGTCCCCATTTTTGTAAATGGCTTGTAGAAAATATAATGCAAAACTGATTTTGTGGGGGGGAAAAACCTGAGAAAAAGACACTTAATACAAGAAAGATGGCCTGACTATAATTTTACTAGCTAATTTACAAGTCACATATATAAATCCCGTGAATATTATTTAAAACAGCTTACGAAAACCTATTTTTTAATTAAATATTTAACCATCTAACCTACTACGCATATCAATTACAGAAATGATCTACATTTAATCCATCCAATTTGCTCATTTTCATTTTATGGAACTGTACATCATTTTTCAAAAGAATTAAATAAAAGAAGCATCGCCAATAAAAGCTGTCAAGGGGAGTTATCTGCCCATTCTACTTCTAATACGATATCTATTCATATTTCATTACAAGTAGAATATCAAATGCGAACATGTGATCTAAAAAGAGAGAGAGAGAAAAAAAATGAAGTAGTAAGTAGTTTATCGCTTCGTATTATCATATCTCTTAACGGTCTCAAAGGTTTCGTCGAGAATATTTCAAGTTACTATGATAATAAATGGTATTAATAAAGATATTTTATACAACTCTCTGAACTGTGATTCCTTGTTTAACTGGCGTGACAATTGACTTAGTTAAATTGTTAATAATCGTGCCCTCCAGTAGTATAGCTGAAGGTTAAAAAGGTTTTCGTATGCTGTTTTAGATAATATTTACGTGATTTATATAAAAATTACCATATTGCCTGTATAATTTCATAGGACGTGAAAAATCTGAAAATTGAATTACATTTTTTGAATTAAGATCGATTCAGCATTTTTAATTAATAACAGTCTGCTGAATTTTTTTTACAGTACCGCAACAATACATTTTGGATAACTCGTATATAAAGACTAATATTTTTATCCAAAAGTGTCACATTCAATGATTTTTAAAAATAGATGGATATATTGATGTTGTTGAACCACAAGGCAAATATTATATTTCATATAATCAAACAGTATAAAATTTTACAATTTTATCCTCAAAAAAAAAAAAAAAAAGACTTCAGTAGATTAAATAAAAAATTTAATAGATTTAGTATAATGAGTATAGTCCAACCAGTTATCGCGTAGAAAGTTGCCAAGTGGCCAGTTCAGATAAATTCAAACACAGCAATGTAATAGGGAAGAAAGGTATTTTCGTAGGCTTTATTAAAATAAAAAATTTGCATTGACTAATATAAAATACATGGGACCTGATGGCCAAGCGACTAGAGCTCTGGCGCTCGGTACTACAGGGTTCGACGGTGTCATGGATGTTTGTAGTGGTTCGGAATCCATATTAAACCGTAGGTTCCGGTCTAATATGACTGTAGATCGTTGGACGTAGAGCTGACAATACTACCCCGTAAAAAGAAAAATCTCTCCTCTAGTACTGCCAGCTTCTGAAAAGTGTTGCCGCAAGCCAATAACCACTTTTCTGGAGCTGTTAAAAGCTGAGCTGTCCTGTCAGGAGCTGTTTATGGTATATGAAATTTTTAATGTAAAAATATAAAGTAGCTGAATAATAGAAATGATGCATATTGTATACACAAGAACAGTCCAAGAAAAAATATTTGTAAAAATAACAAGATACGGAATTCACTAAAACGAAATGCTCGAAAAACTGGCAAAAAGCCTAAAAACAAAAGTCTGAGTGAAAAGAATTTTTATCAGTCGTGAAAATCTATAAATCTTCGCTTTTTTAGAACGTGTTTACTATACCGGGAGAACCTTCTTTTTTTTTTCCTTCAGAACTCCAGAGAAATTAGTCAAATTTTGACGAATGCATTCGCGTCCATTTAAACTGCTCTTGTAAGTTGGTAAACAATTTATTTATTAACTACACAAAAAAGTTTTTACAAAACTATTTTCATCATTTGTTTCGGACTTTCCACATCATTATTTTACAGTTTTATTTTATTATTATTATTTTTTTATTTAAGTTTTTCCTAACTGTAAATTTTAGTAATGTTGTCCTTTAAACATTATTTATATAATTTGAACAAAATAAAAAAAATTATATAATTCTCGTATATACTGAATGATAAAAACTTCTAATAGGACAGGCTTTTGCGACAATGCGTTGGGTACCCAGCTTGTTTCGAATAACATAAGAAAAAAAACCAAACATGTAAACCGAAAACATACGTGTCTCAGCCGAGGAGAGGATTTGTAAGCCGGAAAGTCCATCTGTTGAACTCGACTAGGAGGGAGGGAGATTTGGTTTAGTTTGTTAGTTGTTAAGGTTTAGTTAGTTGTTATCTATAGTTTAACGAGGATTCCGAACTACTAACAAATAACCATGCCACCGCCAGCATTCGAACTTGAAGCCTGTGGTACCAAAGACCAGAGCGAAAGAGGGAGGGAGACGCGAATCCATCATCAGACACCAATCTAGGGAATTTGTTCTAAAACGAGGTGGCAAAACGGTGCAGTGCATCAAATATCCTTCCCCATAGTGCACTCTTTGTAACGCTGAATCTGCTAATCATATGATGCAGTAGCAAATCATCTCAGATAAAAAAATGGTCAACGATGCTTATCTTACAAGAAAATTAAAACTCAATAATCATTTTTAAAATATTATATTTCCGTTTAAAATAACTGAATTTTCGCTGAATTCACTGCTAAATCATGTGTAATAACTCATAACGGAAAATAAGTAAAGGAACGAAATAGAATTAGACATTTCATTAATAAACAAAGTACATAATATAATGAATTTAAACAATTTAAATACATTAATAATTTCAAACATGTTCTAATATGAGGTGAAGGAACATTAAAATTCATATAAGATGAACACGTTTACAATAATATTTCTTCCTGAAATTTTAATATAAGTAGGTCTCCAATGGAATTATAATTCTATTTTGGATTTATGTTATAGTTTTTATTAAGTATTTAATTTTTTGTGTGATTTCTATCAAATCTGATTTGCTTTTGCAATAATTATTTTCAAAACTTATAATTAAAATTGAACTTAAAATAAATCAGAGATGCATGTTAAAACTGTTAACATGTTAAACAAACAAAATGAATCCCTTTAAATCTTTCTTAAGTTAGAAATCTTTTATTAAGTTTCGGAATCAACTTACAATTTTACGACACACAAGTATTATATTATGTATACAAATATTATAAATGTTAATAAGAAAAACATGGATTCCATGTTTGATTCAGAAATTATCAATTCTACTTAAACATATCAGAAAGAAAATTTAAAAAGATTACACGTACTAACTTATAGCTACTTCATCAATCATCATCATCATATTTCACTAGATAGTCCAAGGTGGGCCAACGTCTTCAGCTGAAGTTTCCTCCACGACAGCTTATTTTATGCTTTAGCCTGTCAATTTTTCACCCCTGTCAACTAAATCTGATTCAACAGAATCAAGCCACCGCAGTTTTGGTCTTCCTCTTTTACGGAAGGGCTTCGCAACAAAAAACTTCCTTACTGTATATTTTTTCATCCATTCTAACATCATAAGCGGCCCAATTCATTCTTTTGACTTTAATAGTTTTAATTATATCGGGTTCTTTAAAGATTCCGTAAATTGCAAGATTAAAGCGTCTTCGCCAAAGACCATTTTCTTTGATACCACCAAGGATACTTGCGAGAATCTTTCTTTCAAAAATTGCAATTTTGTGTTCTCCATTTTCTTTGTGAAAGACCAGGTTTCTGAACCATACATTAGGACAGACCTAATAAGAGTTTTATAAATAAGAAATTTAAATATAAATGCAGTTAAAAAAATTCAACAAAAGTGAAAACCATTTGTCCTTATAGTACGTGTTAAATAATTACAACAGTGGAATATAGAGTCTAGAGGGAAAAAATATTGAAACCAATTTGATGGTTGACATTTAAGATTTTGCAGCTATTTAGCCCCGTGAGGGCTCAGCTCAGATATAACAGGATATAAACAGTTGAAAACATTTGAACATTGCCCAATATAAGTTTACAAAATCATAAAACAATTTATAGAAACATTCAAAAAGAAAAATCTTACAGAGTAAAATTTTACGCGGCCATTTAAGAACACTATTAAGAATATATGATTCAATCTCCTTGATTGCCGTATTGATATGCATTTAACAAAAGCATTTAATGGAAATATGTTTAAGAAAATCGAATAAAGAAGGAAAGCTAATAACTTTAATAAGATCAGAATTACGCATAAACCAATTAACAGAAGTTATTCGGCCGATAATGATGTTTTGTAAGGTTTCAATTGATTTAAGATTAAATTTAGCCGCATAAGATCAAACCGGGCAGGCATGAGTTAAGATAGGACGAAGAATGGCAGTATATAAAGGAAGTTTGTTATCTGTGGTCATAGTTGAATAGATATTAATAAGAGAATACAGTTTACGGAAAGCAGTTGTTTCCAAGTTAAATGGTGATCCAGAATAAAGAAACTAATTAAATTCAGTGACTTACACAAATAGATGCATTCTGAAAAAGTAACTGATAATTTTAAAAAAAAGGTAATCACGATGTAAGAAATGATTAAATTAATGCTAAAGGAAGAGAAAGAATAGCAACATTAGATAAGACGTATGGATTATCTTAGGTTTGTTATTTTGTGATTATTATGCACTCACGTAATATAAGATTTAAATAAGTAAAACAAAAATTATTCAGCAATTGCCTTCCTATTGGTTAAGCAAGTGATTACAATAATTATGTAATTCAACCTTGTAGTGACGCTGCATTTATATAAGATCTTGAAATATGTACATATACGCACTCACGTAACATTATAAACATTAGATAATTCAATGTATACGTCTTTAGCTAATGCAGCTATTCTTTCTCTTCCTTCAGAATTAATGTTGGCTTTGAACTTAATAAACACACTTTTTGGAACCTGATTAAAATGTATTTGAAACCGGTTGAATACCTTTAATGCACCACTTTTCATTTTAATTCTAACTTTGCTACATTTTATCAAATAGATACGCAAGACAATTTATAATTGTGTTAATTAAAACTTTAAAAAACTGGTTTTCTTGAATTGGAATGATACATATTGCTATATCACCTCTCCAAGGCCATAAACTAACGCTATCATAACAAGTATTAAATAAAGAAAGAACTCAATTCGTATAAAAATAAATGGAAAAGTTAAGCCTTTCAAAATTATGTAAAGTATTAAACGTCGAATAGATATCTTTTAAAAGTTACCTAGATATATATTGGAAAGAAATTTAAATGCGTATATAAAAATACTGATCTAAATTGCTATGTTAGAGTGTTGCGGTTTTTTTTTTATTTCTTTTCGTGTAAAAAAAGATAAAAATAATTTTCTCTGTATAAGAAAGTATGGAATTTATCCAATTTCGACAAGATTTGAAAAAATGAACTTTAAGAAAAGACAACAGGTTCTATCCTCGTCTTTGTCTAAAGCATGACAACAAAAATTATAAATTAACATGGGGTTTGTCAACGTGTTTTGCAAACATATATTTATACAATCTCATATTTTTATTTTATTAAGATATAATATTAATGATTAATATATCTTAATAAATTATATGACATATTAAGATATTAATCATTATCAATCATATATTTATACAATTTATCATACTATTATACACGACAATTCTTTTTTAAAAAAGCATAAATTTGCAATTTTTGAGGATTGCAGAATGATGGTATGTTTGGTTGGAAAATGAAGGGATTTCTCATCATTAATAAATTATAAGTAACAAAATTGTTGTAAAGAAAAATACCTATCTAGCCATGAATCCATTCACAAAATCTATGTATATAATAATAATTTATAAAATATTATAGATTTTCAAAATGAAAAGACTATTTTACTTTAACCTTTTGAAGAAATCCATAGTGTTGTAGTAAATGAAGTCTTGCAAATGAGATTTAAAAAAAATCTAAATAAAGCCACTGCTTTAATAAAATGTAATTCGATTCTTAATTTGCATTACAAATTCAATTTTCCCTGAAAAGCCATGATGTTTCGAGAAATTTCAAATATGTAGGATTCGAAATAATATCTAGTTTCAGTCAACAACTACACGCTTCATTAAACAATACAATGTAAATTGGATTCTTTAGAATTAGAAAATTAGAAATTGTGTCAATTGGATTGTAAAAAGCCTAAAAATAGAAAAAAAAATTAAGACAAAAAAAAAAAAAATTCAGCCTGTAAATATTTTTTGGTAATATATTGGGTTAGACCAGATTTATTTGTATCATCATAATACATTTTTAAATTTACATTTATTACATTAAATATTATTTATGTTATTACATTTTTTAGATTAAATAAGTTTTTTCTTTAAATATTCAAGTGGAATATTTCAGAATTTTAGAATTTTACGTTCTAATTTTTTAATACTGGTTTAAACCAAAAATTGACAAAAACATCACTTCCTTTTGAATTTTTTTTGCGTGTATTAGACAGTCCAATTTAGCTGTTGCTTTTTTGAGGATAAATAACAGATTTTAAAGGATAATAAATTTGAAAGAAGTTATTGTTAAGAATTTGTTTAAGAATATTTGTTCGTTTGTTTTTGTGTTTTGTTGTTTGTTTGTTTAAGAATTTCATGAAGAATTTTTGTTTAAAAATTTCAAACATTTATTATCCCAATACATTTTTAAATTTACAATTTATACATTTATTACATTAAATATTACTTACATTATTACATTTTTATACATTAAATAAGTTTTATTTCAAATTTTCGAGTTGAATAACTCAAACAAAATTTAAGAATTTTACGAAAAAAAAGAAGAAGTTTTTGTTAAGAATTTGTTTAAGAATGTTTCTTAAGCAAACAAAAAAAAACAAAATTTTTGTTGTTGTTTTGTTGTTTTTTTAAGAATATTTGTTTTTGCTGTTTGTTGTTTATTTAAGAATTTGAACCATTTATTAACATAAAACATTTTTTAAAATTTACATTTATTATATTCAATATTACTTACATTATTACATTTTTTACATGAAATAAATTTTTCTTTTAATTTTCGAGTTGAATATTTCAAATATAATTTTTGAATTTTACTTTCTAATTGTTTAATACTGATTTAAACAACAAAAAAAATTAACAAAATATTATTTCCTTCTGAGCTTTTGGTGCTTTTGAGTGTATTTTGTTCGCGTATTAGACAGTCCAGTATAGCTTTTTGAGGAAAAATAACAGATTTTAAAGGACAATAAATTTGAAAAAAGTTGTTAAGAATTTGTTTAAGAATGTTTCTTAAACAAACAAGCAACAAAGCAAAAACAAACATTCTTAAACAAACAAACAAACAGCACAACAAAAACAATTTGTTTAAGAATTTTTGTTTAAGAATTTGAACCATTTATTATCATAATACATTTTTAAAAATTTACATTTATTACATTAAATATTACTTACATTATTACATTTTTTACATTAACAAGTTTTTCTTTAAAATTTTGAGTTGAATATTTTAAATATGATTTTAGAATTTTATGTTCTAATTTTAATACTGGTTTTACCAAAAAATCATTGTGAATTTTTTGTGCTTTTGAGTCTATTTTGTACGTGTATTAGACAGTCCAGTTTTGTGCTTTCTGTAAAAAAAATAAGAAATATTAAATGGTAATAAAGAATATTTTAATTAAAGAATTTGAACCATTAATTAAAAAAAATTGATAGAAATTAATTTTCAGATGTCTACGTACGAAATATCGATTATTAAAAATATCAGTTATGTTTTAAGCAAAATACTTTTTCTACCTGATAACGAACTAACGAAGTAAATATTTTTCCTAAGTTTTTACTTGCAAGAATAATAAAGCTTAGGTATCAATTAACCTTTCTTAATTAGTTTTATAAAAATCTTTTCTTTTACAAATCTAATCAGAAAAAAAAAAATGCTGATTAAATTTCTCGGAAAAAAATCAATTGTGTAAGACATATTTAAAAAAAAAAGAAACTAGCTTCAGTAATAAAAATATCCGCGAAAATTGTTGCTTAAAAAATTCAATCATGTTATTAACATTCATTATCTTATTTAATTAAGTGAAATATCTAAAAGAAACCGGAGAAAATGAATTAATCAATCTAATTAAGAATTTTCAATCTTAAATTTCATAAGACAACTTATTGTTAAATATCCATTATTAAAAAAATCATGAATTTTTTCATTTATTGTCGTTGGACTTTAATTAAGTTTTTTAACTCATGAAATAATTCACCTTTAATTGTGAAAATTAAAATATTAAATCAGAAACATCGCGATGTAAAAAAACAAGTTATTTAATAAGACTTAAAAACGTTACATGCAAAATGGCGGACTTTTTTTTTTTTGAAAGTCAATTAATAACAAATCTAAAAAGACATTATAAGAATTTAAATTTCATTCTTACATGCATGTTTTAATTATATTTTCTGAATAAAATAAAGATTATGTATATTATAAAAGTGTTTAAGATAAAAATGTTAAGATACTTTAGCCTTTTTATCAATGAAATAAAAGTTTTAATTCAATTTTAGAATTAATTTTGGAATTACTTTTTAATCCATAATTTAATTATGATGAATATGACTGAATAAGAAAATATGCTACGAAAATTTCTTTATCTAATAAGCTTTTCTTATAAAAAAAATGAGATTGTATAATTACTTTTTTTTGGAAAGAGAAAAATTATCCAACGAATTTATAATAAAAATAATACAAATCAAAAGAAATAATACTACAGAAACTTAATATTCTAGATTATTTAATTACATTGAAGGAGTAATACATTAAAATGATAAAAATATCTTTAAAAATAGCTTTTCAGAGCATTATAGAGAAGTTTCTGAAAATACAATTTTTAACCATTTTATAATGAAAAATAAAGTAAACATCTAATGAAAAATACCTTTTTATTTATAGTTGTATGAGCAATACAGTAAAAAATATTTTTTCCTTTCATGTTTATTTGTATTATAGTATTGCAACAAATATATATTTAATATGTAAATATTTTTTTAAGAAAAGGTCAATCAGAACATTTTTTTGACAGGCAATACAGTAAAAGTTATTCTTTCCCTTTCATAATTATTTTCATTACAGAATTACAACAAATATATTTAATATGTAAATATTTTTTTAAGAAAAGGTCAATCAGAACATTTTACAGACAGGCAATACAGTAAAAGTTATTCTTTCCCTTTCATAATTATTTGCATTACAGAATTACAACAAATATATTTAATATGTAAATATTTTTTAAGAAAAGGTCAATCAGAACATTTTAAAGACAGGCAATACAGTAAAAGTTATTCTTTCCCTTTCATAATTATTTTCATTACAGAATTACAACAAATATATTTAGTATGTATAACTTTTTTTTAAAGAAATGATATCGATTAAAACAATTTTTTTGGACAAGCAATACAGTAAAAATTCTTCTTTCCCTTTCATAATTAATTGTATTACAGAAATACAACAAATATATTTAATAAGTAAATATCTTTTTAAAGAAAAGGTTAATCAAAAACAATTTTTTAGACATTATGAAATGTTCACGTCTGTCTTCCCTATATTCTGTCATTCTACATTTCATATAAAGTATGAATAAAAGATATAAAAAATTTCAACAAATTACGTTTAACTAAAGAAATATGCAAAAGTTCAAATAAAACGCTTAATTAAGACGTATATGTATATATATATATATATTGTTAGCTATACTGTTTTATAATTTTTAACATTGTAATTATCTAAACCTCATCCAAAAACTTTTGTTAAATATATATACTATTACAAAAAAATAAAGACGAATAACAACCAACAGAATCTGAAAATAATTTTAAAAAAATACCCAAAGTAAGGCAATAAAATTTGCTAATAAAATGTATTCCATGCATATAGTGTGTAAAGAAAAAAAAATCGTTCATATCTACAAAACACTACTTTTAACAGTTATTAATCATGTAAAAATAACAGTTATTATATAAAAATAATCCATGCATTAAAATAATACATGCTTCAATTAAATTGATATAAAATCAAGCCTTGCATTCAGCAAGTAAAGGCTTTATCAGTCAAGTTGTGTGAAAAACCTATTGTATAGTGAGAAGAATTTACAATGATAAAGGTTTAAATATAAAACGCTACAAAAAAAAAACTTGAGATAAATGTAATCTGCCCAAGCTACTACTTGGAAAACAGATTATTTTGTTTTGAACAAACGCTATGATATACAAACACAGTAAAAAAAAAAAAAAAAAAAGGATAAATATTGTCTAAAAATACAACCTCAAACACAATCTTAGTTAACTTTAAAAAAAAATCCGAACAAAAAAAGATAAGAACATAATACGCCTCCTGATAAAATAAATTTAAAATTAATTTTTTATAGGAATCACATTTCAAAAGAGTATATCTTCGAATAGTCGATTTTGAATTTTATTAAATTAGCATTCTTATTCTTAATATCCGCCATTGTCATAGAGCACGGAAATTGTTTAAATATAAATATTTAATGCACTATGTTTAAGGTATACACTATTTTTTAATGTTAATGCAGTAACATGATTTTATGTTTTAAAATATCGTTAAATATTCCAGATTCCAGATATGAAACTCGACAAATAATTTTTTAAAATGAACAACTGGCATGCATGTAAGTAATTGCTTACGGTAATGGTGGCATTACAAAAATGTGGACCAGTTTCCTTCAATAGCAATCCTGTTCTTTCAGCTTCACTTAATAAAACAATATAAAAGGCGGTAAATGTATCTTTATGACTTTCATGTATTTTGATAGCCAACCTGAAGAAAATATTTTTAAGTACTTTCATAAGAGAAGTTTACAGAGTTTAAATTCATAATGCAGTCTATTATACATTTCGATATACTGTGCAACGAAGGATCAATTTTTATTTATTTTTCATTTAATATACGACTTATCCTACAATAAACAAAATAAAGAAACATTAAGAAAATTCAAACAGTTTAATAAAATTGTTATAATTCATAAGTTGGTTTATATGAAGGAAGGAATTTTGGTCATGGTTTTTACAAGAAAATTCAAACAGTTTAATAAAATTGTTATAATTCATAAGTTGGTTTATATGAAGGAAGGAATTTCGGTCATGGTTTTTACAAGAAAATTCAAACAGTTTAATAAAATTGTTATAATTCATAAGTTGGTTTATATGAAGGAAGGAATTTCGGTCATGGTTTTTACAAGAAAATTCAAACAGTTTAATAAATTGTTATAATTCATAAGTTGGTTTATATGAAGGAAGGAATTTTGGTCATGGTTTTTACAAGAAAATTCAAACTGTTTAATAAAATTGTTATAATTCATAAGTTGGTTTATATGAAGGAAGGAATTTTGGTCATGGTTTTTACAAGAAAATTCAAACAGTTTAATAAAATTGTTATAATTCATAAGTTGGTTTATATGAAGGAAGGAATTTTGGTCATGGTTTTTACAAGAAAATTCAAACAGTTTAATAAAATTGTTATAATTCATAAGTTGGTTTATATGAAGGAAGGAATTTTGGTCATGGTTTTTACAAGAAAATTCAAACAGTTTAATAAAATTGTTATAATTCATAAGTTGGTTTATATGAAGGAAGGAATTTTGGTCATGGTTTTTACAAGAAAATTCAAACAGTTTAATAAAATTGTTATAATTCATAAGTTGGTTTATATGAAGGAAGGAATTTTGGTCATGGTTTTCACAAGAAAATTCAAACAGTTTAATAAAATTGTTATAATTCATCAGTTGGTTTATATGAAGGAAGGAATTTTGGTCATGGTTTTTACAAGAAAATTCAAACAGTTTAATAAAATTCTGGTTTTTGACAAGAAAATTCAAACAGTTTAATAAAAATTGTTATAATTCATAAGTTGGTTTATATGAAGGAAGGAATTTTGGTCATGGTTTTTACAAGAAAATTCAAACAGTTTAATAAAAATTGTTATAATTCATAAGTTGGTTTATATGAAGGAAGGAATTTTGGTCATGGTTTTTAAAGAAAATTTACTGTTTAATAAAATTGTTATAATTCATAAGTTGGTTTATATGAAGGAAGGAATTTTGGTCATGGTTTTTACAAGAAAATTCAAACTGTTTAATAAAATTGTTATAATTCATAAGTTGGTTTATATGAAGGAAGGAATTTTGCTCATGGTTTTCACAAGAAAATTCAAACAGTTTAATAAAATTGTTATAATTCATAAGTTGGTTTATATGAAGGAAGGAATTTTGGTCATGGTTTTTACAAGAAAATTCAAGCAGTTTAATAAAATTGTTATAATTCATAAGTTGGTTTATATGAAGGAAGGAATTTTGGTCATGGTTTTTACAAGAAAATTCAAACTGTTTAATAAAATTGTTATAATTCATAAGTTGGTTTATATGAAGGAAGGAATTTTGGTCATGGTTTTTACAAAAAAATTCAAACTGTTTAATAAAATTGTTATAATTCATAAGTTGGTTTATATGAAACAAGAATTTCTGATCATGGTTTTTTTATGATAAACAAACCTTTCATCCCGTCTTATAACCATTTTTTGAAGTTTTTAATTTTTTAAACATCTTTTTTTCAACTATATCACCATTCAAAATATCTGCAGCAAAATTCTTCAAATATTTAAACAGAAAAAAAAATACACCAAAACTACATGAATCAAGATAAGTACTTACTTATTACAGCAAAAGGCAAATTGTGGCTTAACATTAGCTTCTGTACAGACCACGTAACTTAAATTCAACGATTTATTTTTATATAAACAAGAAGTGTTATTAATCAGTTTTAGTCAAGTGCAAAACTGATATTTATAAGTAAAACAAATAATCCAGTCACTAAAATATAAATCTTTTACACAATTTTCGGAACCCAAAATGCACAAACTAGCTCTCACAGAGATCTGAAAAACATGCTTCTGATACTGGACGAAGGTCCATTCAAAGTCTAATCCTTGTCATTAAAAACGTTTGCTTAGAGTCCTAATCACTAGATATCGCATTTTATCGCAATTTCTTATTCCTTCTAATCAACGTATTGAAGTTGGCGTGCCTTGTTTGGTGTTTGTCGTTTCGCATTGAGATTAAGAAAATCAGTGTGCATACTTGGCTTCTATATATTTAAAAATACATTCAATCAGGTTAATTTCCTCATATAAGTATAGGCGTTTAGTATTTATAAATTAAACTTATTCCTACTTAATTAAAAAGCATTCAGCAATGTTGTTGTTGTTCTAATGCAGCTGGCAATACGGAGTATAATCTTTATGACATAAGCAAGAGCTGCATCGCTGTTACTCACTTAGCTACACACCTATCTTCAAGCTACACACACCCAATGGGTAGTGCGTAGCTTGAAGATAGGTTACGGACGCGAGTAACACTACCCCCACAAAGCTCAACGATCCTATTAGACCGGGATCTACGGTTTATAGTGGATTCCGAACCATTACAAACATCCAAGACCCGCAGGGATTTGAACCCGAAACCTGTGGTATCAAGTGCCAGATCGCTAGCCCAAAGGACACAGGCCCCCATGCATTCAAGAATGAAAACAAAGAATTCTTTATATTAGCATCGACTTTTTTTAATTAAGCATAATAAATTTATTTTCTAAATATTTTAATGTGTAAATTCCTCAATTTAAATTTCTCTCGTATAAAAGTATTGCAAGACATCCTTTGTATATGGAAAAAATATTTTTAAAAGAAACCAAGTGCGGAATCTCAAATAAAATCATCTCAAATTTCTCAAAGTGTGAAAATTTTTCTTTCAAATTAATCTCGAAAACTCAATAGCCACAATTTTAGACATCATTTTAGGTGGATTTATTGATTTTCTATTTTCAGCTCACTGAATTTGCTGTCGTTACAAATGAATTAATTTATTGAGAAAACTACACATCTATTTTAAAGAAGTTAAAGCATCAGTTAGGTTCTATTCCTGTTAAACAACGTAGTCTTTACAGTCAAATTTGTATTCGAGTCCTAGATAGGAAAAGCAAAAGAATCACAGAACGATCAAAAGTTAATTGACCTACTGTGAGTATTACTACTCAATAAAAAACAGCAAGATAACAGCACGTGTGTTGTGACTAATCCTCAGTGCGGGTCGGACATCCCACGGGCAATCTACTCATGGATGGAGAGAAAGGGGCAGCTTCTGTTGTGATGGAGAACCCGTAGGTATAAGTCTGACTTGACTCCGTGTCGCTAAAGAAGGAGGGAAGTGCCTACTGGGAAAACTTTTAGGCGGAACTATTCCGCATTTGCGTATCGTATGGGAGAAAACACGGAAAACTTCCACCAGGTAGCCCAACTCACGAGGCCAGATGCTGAACATCACAAATGTCATCGAATCTACTCGTTTTTTGAAACAGTGTCTACAACGAAGATGACAGCGGATTGAACCTCACTCCTAATGCTTACCAGTATGTATATACTCACGCTGTATATGTATATATATATATATATATATATATATATATATATATATATATATATATATATAATGGGGCACAAGGGAAGTCTGCTATAAAACATCTACATTTTGATAACCAATAGAGTAGTATTTGGAAGCTTATTTTCTCCTACACACCAGAATAGGAGGACTTTCCAATTTAATGATTTACCACGCCTTTACCCATAATAGTCAAAGAACTTTTCGATTAGATTACACTTATTTAGTTTAGAGTTTGCAACATAATAGAAATTGTACCAAGCCATATAGCAAATCTTTAGGGAAATGAAATATCCCATATCATATTCCGAATTGTATTTGGTTTTGTTAAAGCTCAGACCAAAACAAAACAAAAAAAACTTTGAATTGACAGGACGAACCACTGTCTTCTCATACAAGCTAAAAAATCTTTTGCAAATATTTTTTTTCATTTATTTTTTATTTTTGCATTGTATTAGGAAATCCAATGTGCTATCCACAAGGCAGATACTACACGTGAATGTAACAATAGCATAAGAAATGAAACGTACGAACTTCACTTAATGGCTAACAAAAAGTAGGAACTTTCCGTACCCTGATACTCAGCTTTGTCTTTTGCTTTAATTTTACAAATTTCTCTTCTTCATTGGCGCAACAGCCCCATGGTGGGCCCAGATCGTCCGAATATTAGCATTTTTCTAGACAAGAAATGTTTTTTTTCGGTGTAGGATTGTTATCCCTACGCTTAACAGTCATATTAGACCGGGACCTACGATTTAAAGTGGATTCTGAACCACTACAGTCATCCATGGTACCGTTGGGACTCTAACCTGAAAACTATGGCACCGAGCGCTAGTCACTCGGCCATCAAGCCGCATTTTTATAAATTAAAAATAAATAATTAATAATTAAAGCAATGAATCGTCATTATGAACGCGACGAGATATTCCGTCAATATTTTTAAATTATTTTGGTTTCGAAATGCTTTTCAGAAGTTCTACAAATGGCATATTAATTTACTAATTTTTAATAAACAGTTCATTATCATTAAAACATTTACTGTATTCTCTTTTTAAAATTATCATCCATATAAAAACCGCAAGTACAGCAAGAAATTAAATTTTTTTTATGAAAAATAATAGAAAATATAGCATGTTAAACTCAATAATTTTAGTATAACATAAAATAAGCAAAAAAAAAAAAAAAAAAAGCATCAATTTATACTATAATTTATCGTATAACCGAATTTTCTGCAATACTCAAAATGAATAAATAAAAACAACTCTGTACAATTCTTAGCTTTGAGCGATTATTAACGTCAAATAAACAAACAAGTAATAAAAATAACTTTGGTTTTCAATAAAATATATCTCAACTGAAACCCTGAAAACTCTCTCTCTTTCTGAGATAATAAATGATTCACAGATTCATCAATTTTGTTTTACCTCAAACCATTTGGGGCGAAAACTAGACCAGGAAAAAAAAAAGAAATAATTCATATAAAAAAAATAAGCAAATTCGTCATTTTATTTCTTTATATATATTTTAAAATAATAATAAGAATATAATAATAACTACTCGATATATCTAGTTCATATATTTTAAAATGATTATCATATTCTAAATTCTGGAGCAAAGTATCTGTCTTACAGCTGTACAAAGAAACGCTGGCAACAGTCCAAAGGCATGACAGCATAAATGTTCTGTGTTTTATTCGGGAAGCAAGCCAGGTTCTAAATCATGCCGTCGTTTTCTACAACGCCGATACATACACTTCTGAAATCTTTAAGCTGCACACACACACAAATTAAACAACCCTTGAAAGTTACCTCAGCGCAAAAGTGATTAGTTAAAAAAAATCAATAAAAAGAAATCATTTAATAGTAATATCTAAAACTGTTTGCTTATAAGTATATGTTTATCCAAATAATTTTGAGCATTTTAAATGCACTATTTTGTTGAATGTAATTTTAAGATATCCACATATTTTGCAATCCTATAAATTTTGCAAAAAACTCTTAAAACAAGATCATTTACTAATAGATAATGCCTTTGATAGATAACAAATTTGTGTCTTTAATGTCATGGCAATGAATGAATAAATAAATAAATACATAAAACTTCGATGCCGATACATTACCGAGGATAATTGATATTTACTTTAATTTGAAATAAATAAGACTAAACTAAACAAATTTTTTTTTTAATAAATAAAGGTATAAAATCTGTTTATTTCCGTATTATAAATAACATGCATTTCCTTATATAAGCCGATATTTTTCAGAAATTTTTAAATCTAAGTTATAGGTGTCGGCTTATTTACGGATCTGCAAATAAAAAAATAAAAAAACGTGAGTAATTTTCCCATTATCAAAATCAAAAAGCATGGGTACTTTTCCATTATCAAAATCAAAAAGCATGGGTACTTTTCCATTATCAAAATCAAGAAGCTTGGGTACTTTTCCATTATCAAAATAAAAAAGCATGGGTACTTTTCCATTATCAAAATAAAAAAGCATGGGTACTTTTCCATTATCAAAATAAAAAAGCATGGGTACTTTTCCATTATCAAAATAAAAAAGCATGGGTACTTTTCCATTATCAAAATAAAAGCATGGGTACTTTTCCATTATCAAAATAAAAAAGCATGGGTACTTTTCCATTATCAAAATCAAAAACCTTGGGTACTTTTCCATTATCAAAATCAAAAATCTTGGGTACTTTTCCATTATCAAAATCAAAAATCTTGGGTACTTTTCCATTATCAAAATCAAAAATCTTGGGTACTTTTCCATTATCAAAATGAAAAAAACATGCGTATTTATTTATTTTCCAGTAACAAAATCAAACAATAGGAGTACTTTTCTATCAGCAGAGCACAAGCGATAAACCGCCAAATATTGCTAAATATAGCATATATATATTTTTTATTTCGTTACATTATATTTCTTAAATTTATGAAAAAAATAATTTTAAATGGAAATCGTAATATTTTTTTATCAAAATTAATTATAATATTTTCGAATTTATTTATATTGTTGGCTCATTGGATCGTTGCCAAAATGAAAAATCCGATATATTGGCGAAATGTGCGCCCGGCTAACGGAAAAGTACCAAAACATACAACAAAAAATAATAATAGAATATAGTTCGAAATTTCCCCAATAAACCACTTCCCAATCATATTTCATACGAAAAAAAAAATTGGCACAGAAATTAAGACTAACACGGACACCAGAGATCTTATAGAAGACAACTGAATGGAAACAATATGCTAACTTCAGATGGGGTTATAAATATCGTTGGCATCTGACGGTTCACTTTACAGCAGTTTAATTGGAAAATATTCCACATATTTTACCCACTTGGCAGCATTTACGTCCTCAAAGTGACAAGTTTGAAAGGTACAGAATTTTTTTTTCTCCAGTTTATATATGAGGTTTGAACTTTTCGTACATTTTTTGAATAAAAAACAGATTCTCGGAAATATACGGTAATTTTTTTTTAAATTTCCGGATCATGTCACATCTTGAAAAATGAAAAACTTTATATTAAAAATTAATCTAAATTATTTTTTAAACACTAAACAGCAATTTTTACTTCCTATTCAATTTTCTATATATTTATACAATCCTAAGAACGTTACATTAATCAACAGATTATTTCTATGTTGATATAACATGAAAAATAATACCATTTTTTTTAAGACAATACGAGTCACTTATTAATGTTATACATTGTAGATAGAAAAACAAATTGAAAAAATTGATTTAATTCAAACTAACTTTAATCTCGCATACAATATATTGTATATTGTCAAATGCTAGACAAAATCATATATCACAATCACTATATTATGATTTTAGTAAGTTATGTATGATAAATTTACTTTTTATGAATTAAATACAGGCTTTTTAATGGAATTGCATAAGTGTTAATGCAAATCTAGTACATATTTGACTATAAATAGAACAGGCCGAATTGCAGGCATTGAAGATTTGAAATAAATTCCCTTTATAGAGGTATAGAGTTGTATGAAAGGATTATAATGGTAATTCAACATGAGAATTCCAGTTACTAATGATAATAGAGAGTTTTTGCATACCGTACGTTAGTTACCGTAGGACGTCCGTTAGCTTTTTCTCCCTAGCGCGCATGCTCATAGGAAACATAATTTCCTATGAGCATGCGCGCTAGGGAGAAAAAGCTAACGGACGTCCTACGGTAACTAACGTACGGTATACAAAAACTTTCTAATAACTAGTAATAATCAACCAGTAACAATTGGGGTTTATTAGAAATATAATTGCAGCATTAATGGATGGAAACACACACACACAAATTGTTGTCCCTTGTAATCAGATCAGTGATTTCAAACTGCCTTGTATTAGATGTTGAACTGAACTTAAAACTGAATTTTAATAATTTTTCCTACTTATGTTAAAGCAGTTTTTGTTCATGAATTATGAATAGGAATAATAATATTGAGTTTTATTATGCATTTCCCCCAAAGAAATTTAGTATGGACTATAATGAATGAATTATTAATTTCCATTTTAAACAAGATAAATAAAATAAAATTATTTAGATTGTTGTTACTTAATTTTAAAATATTCCGTTTTCAAGATATTTAAAATCGATTAAAATAATTATAATTAATAACATAATTAATTAAACTCCAGTACTTCTATTATTAGTAATAAAAATAATACATTTTCATTCTATTTTATTGTGTTACCAAAATATTTCAACTAAAGGTAAATATGATCATAGTCATTTCTAACTTAGAATGACTATGACCATATTTTCATAGTCATTTTTCATAGTTGAATGACTATGATCATAGTCATTTGATGCTTAATTTAATTTTTATTTGAAATAAAATCGTGATATTAAAACAACAAGAACAAAAAAAAAAATTTCTAATGGTAAAAAAAAACATTACCTAAATAAAAATAAATAAATCTTAAAATAATTCCATTTTTTTCTGTAAATATATAATGCATATAAATTTGCTATTATGCTTCCACCCAATTCATATTTAAATCTAAATATTTTATAATTCTCTTTTAGGAACTGGAAGAACCAGCCAAGAGTAAGTCGAATAGAAAGCTCCTCTATCTATGGACAAACTTATGAGTAGGACGGAACTGTCCTTCCGTTGGGCTTCAGGAAGAAGTGAGGCAGATATGATATCTTCTGATACCATCGCTGAATATGTTTGTTCAAAATTGTGGTGGAATAAGGTGGATGCAGTGATGATAAACTCCGGAAAACGCTGAATTTGTTACATTTCTCTTTAGTTGCATATAAACGGAGGTCAAATTGCCTGTCATTTAATAATAACATAATTCTCCATTTAATGACACATCTGAACTACAATTAAAATTTCAAAAGTTGAAATTTTAGTTTATAAAAAATTTATTTTATTAATTTATTTATTTAAAATTTTATTTAATTATTTATCCATTCCAGGTTGGATAGAGAGCAATATTAAATATGCTCAAGAATAAAAGGGATTGCTGAAATTCAGTCACCACAATACGGAAAATAAAGCCATCCAAAAATAATTTAACGAAGAAAGTAAAAAAAAAAAAATTACACTCCTAAATACGATATAAGAAGCGATGTCCGTGACAAGAATGATTTAAGGATAAGAAATGTGACCTTTAGAAATCGCCAGAACAGTTAAGAAAATAGTTGGGGTCCAGCACAAAATAAGATATACCACAAAGTACCCCATACTTTAATAAGGATAAATTCCAAATTTTATTTCATCAAAGTGCGATCTGTTTCTAACCTCATAAATATTTCTTTTTTATTTTTATTGGATACTTAATTTTACGTTACTGACATCAGCAAGCTGTAATAGCTTACCCAGAATGCACTCATAAGTAAAATGATCTACACTATATTAAAAGAAGGGGCATGAATGGCTAGCGCTCTGGCGCTGAGCACCGCAGTTTTCGGGTTCGAGTCCCGCCGGTGCCATGGATGTTTGTAGTGGTTCGGAATCCACTTTAAACCGTAGGTCCCGGTCCTAATAGGATCGTAGAGCGTTGCGGGGACATTGTTACTCCGCGTCCGTGGCTTATCTTCAAGTGACACGCGCCCCCTGGGTAATGCAAAGTGAGTACGTCTGTGCAGCGCTTGCCTTAAGGCATCTAAGACGTCCATGTCTGTATGTCAGCTGCATTGGAACAAAAAAAATATCTAAAAGAAGGGGCCTGAATGGCTGGCGCTCAGTACCACAGTTTTCGGGTTCGAGTCCCGCCGGTGCCATGGATGTTTGTAGTGGTTCGAAATCCACTTTAAACCGTAGGTCCCGGTCCTAATAGGATCGTAGAGCGTTGCGGGGGCATTGTTACTCCGCGTCCGTGGCTTATCTTCAAGTGACACGCGCCCCCTGGGTAATGCAAAGTGAGTACGTCTGTGCAGCGCTTGCCTTAAGGCATCTAAGACGTCCATGTCTGTATGTCAGCTGCATTGGAACAAAAAAAATATCTAAAAGAAGGGGCCTGAATGGCTGGCGCTCAGTACCACAGTTTTGGGTTCGAGTCCCGCCGTTGCCATGGATGTTTGTAGTGGTTCGGAATCCACTTTAAACCGTAGGTCTCTGACTAACATGATCGAGCATTGCGGGGGTATTGTTACTCCGTGTCCATAGCTTATCTTCAAGCTACACGCACCTCATGGGTAGTACTAAGTGAGTAACGTCCGTACAGGGCTTGCCTTAAGGCATCCGAGACAATTGTCTAAATGTTTGCAAGCTGCATTAGAAAAAATATCTAAAAGAAAAAAAAAGAATAAATGCTGCCTAAAATTTCAGTTATTATGGGGAAGAAAAAAAAAGAAATATATATTACATAAAGGAAAAAAAATTATACAGCCAGTTCAATGATGAAAAATTACAGCCGAAGAAGTTGCAACATCATTTTTAAACGGTTGTAACATTTTTATTCAGTACTGTCATCATTTATTTGCATACATCATGTTAAAACAGCTCCCGATAAACAATAAAAATTTTAACCGATTTCTTCGAAGTCGATCTAACAGATCAAATCACGATGGTTAACAAGCATTAATTTACATACCAAAAGTTTTCCCTTTTTGAATTCAAGGTCGGCAAGACTGTATATTTATTGCCATAAATTTATCTACTTAAAGCGGTCTTTCATTAAAATTATAATAAAGAACGAATAAAATACTACCATCATTAATTATACTTAATGACTAATGCATTTCTATGACTGCTTCGACTACATCAGATCTTCTAAGCCAATTATGTAATGATAAAGCATGAATAGTTGTGTAGTTATACCTTTGAATAAGTCTCTAAAACGATCGTAACACTTTAGTAACGATAACTATCTTGTCTATAGTTTGGCATTAAGACAAATGTCATTCATGTATTCTTGGCAATTTGCAAAAGTAAAATATAATTTTTTTCTAATGCAGCTGGCAAACACTTAGACCGCATGGTCGAAGTAAAATATAAAGCAGCATATAAATTCATCCACTCAACGAAACCTAAAACAGCTAATATTCTGTTGGTGATAAAAAAAAAAAAAGTTGATTTTGGAGAATTATATATATTTAGAATAAGATGCTTTTTAAAAATACTTTAAATAATAATTTTTTACAACAAACTATATAAATAATAATGGAACACCATTAATTTTGGTAACAGAGTTGAGCTGAAAAAATCAAATAGTACTCGAAAGCTGTTTACATGAAAAAATGTTGAAGATACATGGTGGTTATAATTAAAGTCACACTATCAAAATGCTGTAAAAAAATGAGTCCCAATGAGTTCAAATTTGAATTGAAGATACTTGAAGAAGGGAGAAACGGTACGGCATAAAAAAAATTATAAACTGTATTGATAGATGGCGCTGTAAGCGGCATAAAGAAAGTGAATTCGGCTGCCAGTGATATTTTGAATCGAAATTACAACGTATTTGGCATGAGTTGCACATTAAACCAACTGTAGTGCTCAATGTGCTTGATTGTTTCGGTTTTTGACGGAAAAAATGACTTCCAAGTCATTCAACAGTCGTGACACTGTTAGCGGAAAGCCCATCCACCACGACAAGGTCATACCAAATTGGATGGGAAAAAACGGTGGAACTTTTCTTTGATGTCATACCGTTTCCCCCTTCTTCAAGTATCTTCAGTTCAAATTTTACCTAATTGTGATGAGTGGTTCTTTTTTAACAGCATTTTGAAAATGTGATTTTAATTATAATCACCCTGTATATTTCATCAGAATGTAAACTTGGAAGCCCGAGCAATTAATGAAAATTTTATAGCCTCAAGATTTTGATAATTAAAATTTGATCCAATTTAAAAATTTTCGCTTGAAAATTTTTCAGAATACTTATGAATCTAAAGAATATTTTGAATTTTTTAAAGATTTCAACTTTTACTTCCACAAGATGAGAATTTTAAGAATATTTAAGTTTTGTTTATTTTAAGGAAGGGGACTTTAATTTATTCATTGCTTGTATCAATATTATTTTCCAAAGTAGTGGATTTTGAGATGCATAAGTTAGCTGGTAATTAAGATATTAGTTGACACATATTACTCCCATAGAAAGGAAAGGTGTTTTCTCAAAATTTATGTTGACTCGACTACTTTTGTGTTGCACATGAAAATAACGTATCAGTTGGCGGCACAATTATTTACAAAAAGTTCGAACCAGAAATATTCATTTTAGGTCCAAATGAAAGTAAATATTTACTTTGCTTTGAAAATATTTGCTTTGTTTAAATATTTGCATCGATAAAGCATTATTAGACAAATCAATGATAATATAATCAGTATAAACATAAATGTGATTTTGAAGAACGAAAATAAGGATTTAAAATTTGATTTTTAAATCAATACTAATAGCAAGAATGAATAAGTTTCCTTTTATCATAATTTATGGATAATATAATTGTCTATTATTTCAATTAAATATAACAGATAATTAATTGTTAGTTATTGTATAAAAATAAATATTAAATACGCTTTTTAAAGCTTAACTAATTTGACATCGAATCACTAATATTATTAAATTATCCAGTTTACTTAAAGCATATTTTCCTATGGATACTTAATAAATTAATTTTAAAAATTTAATCAATATTAATTAATTGTCTGTAAAAATAAATACTAAACACGTTAATAAAGCTTAAGTAATTTGACACTGAATCATTAACATATTTAAATATCCAGTTTACTTCATGCATATTTTTCTATGGTATATTCAATAAATTAATTAAAAAAATTTAATCCAGCATTAAATGTTTTACCTTGATTTTTATTTATAAAATATTTTTATTTGTTCTGCAAATCATTGATATTTCATGTCGTGCCATTGATTGAAAATAAAATTGTTAGAATAACAAATACAGATTTCACCATTAAGACATTATCAATCATTTTACAATTATGCAGATGCGTAGATACCAAACATAAAACACAAACTTTCTTACCAGTCGGTTGTGATTTAATTTAAATTTAAAAAAAAATAATAATGATAATTTTTGATAATGTTGTTTGATAATATGCTTTTGTGTGATAATCTCTAATTCTTTGCCCAACAGTTACCTTTCTTAAAAATACGAAAATTAATCTATGATATTTTTTATGACACCAGGGCCAGTATTGATCACGCTGCCAAAATTACCTATTAATAGAAATGTGAGGGCAAAAAACCAAGGTCAAAATATCAATCGAAACTATTAGATCAATCAAAATGATAAATTGAAGTTACTTCTATTTTTTGTTTTTTGTCATCGAGTTATTTATGTTTGATTTTTTTCTTATATATAAGTAAGAATCTATTTTTGTCCAAATTTATTCAATAACATCATCCTTACTTAAAACAATCGTTTCATATTTTTATTGTGGAAGACATTAATGCATATAATATAAAATATCAAAAACATTTACAAGCTAATGTATTTGAAAATAATATTCCAACCATTGCAGAAGTTGAGTTTTTTTTTAACTGAGATGGTAAAACAACATACAAATCTCAATCGATATTAAACTGCAAAGTAAAAACATGCTTAGATTTTAAAGCTTAGATTTTCAAAATTCGCTTTCAAAACATGTTTCTTGAAATACATTCAAAAACCAAGATTTTACTCGATATTTTCTTCAAATTTATTAACAATAGTGGCTCATAAAAGTTTTTGCATTTGTGTGATTCTTGTTAAAATGTTAATTGTTTAAAGGTTTCAACATGAAAAGGACAATTCAATATTTCAATTCATACAGAATGTATATCTATCTTATAAGATTTAATATTTATTTAAATTTTGATAAAATTAGAAAGAATATTTTTAAGTTTCAAAACATTTCACAAATGTTTTTGTGTACGGTTTGTATTAAATTTGTTTGCTTTAATTTAATTTTTGGATGCAATTAAGAAATAATTTTTTCAAACACAGCTTTGTTTGGCTTAGAATAGTCAAATAATTTTTATCTAGCATTTATTTACATAATGATAGATAAAACTACCTTTTCACTATTTTATCCACGGAAAAACAGAACTTCAAAAGAAATAAAAAGATCTGAAAGGATAATATCTAATAAGAGTACATTTAGATATTTATAACTTTTCTATTAAATGGTTTTGTTGAGGAAATATCAATTTAAAATGAAAAAAGTTATCGCAAAATATGATCATTAAGGAAATAAAGTTTCTTAAAAAAACATTTAGGAACAAATGAGGTCTTTTACCAAATTCCAAAAGGCAAATTTAACATATTTGTTCTGTTAACAAAAAGTAAGGAATTTATTTCCTTTTTTTCTTTTTCAATTACCTCAATTCTTTTATGAGGATAATTCGAAAAAAACATATATAATCGATTAATAAATCAATAATTTATTATATATCAATCAGGATTTCTTTACTAATAGTAAAATACAGTAATTTTTTTAAGTAAAATCTTAATGCAAACTATACGTTTTTAATTTGATATATTTGATAAACCTTTAAACCATTTTAAGACTAAAAAATTTTTATGATTATTGTTTTATAGAAAAAAACTTGTTGCTTTACTTCAAAGTTATTTTTTTTAAATAAAGATATAAAATAGATTATGATAATGCAATTACTTTGAGTACTTTATCATTTCCTTTTATTTAAAAAAATAAATAACAATATAAGAAATAAAATTAGATAAAATACACTATGTGATTATACAATTGTAGAATGATACACTTTATACTTCAGCATATGAATATTTTCTTTCTAAAGTTGATCTAAATGAATAAATATTATAAAATAATAAAGTAAAACGTTTATTAACTTCACAATCTATTCAGTTTCTTCTTTGAGATCTGTTTATTATTATTAAAACTTGATTAAAACAAATCATTGTTGAAAAAAATAAGATTCAATAAATCTGTCTGAAATAAATGTAAGCAATAACAGTAAAATATTAACAGAAGTAAAAGTACACTTTATACTTCTGTATATATTTTCTTTCTAAAGTTGATCTAAACGAGTAAATATTATAAAAAAGAAAGTAAAACGTTTATTAACTTTACAATCTATTTAGTTACTTCCTTGAGATATGTTTATTAGATTATAACTTGATAGAAGCAAATTGTTGTTAAAAAACTAAGATTCAATAAATTAGTTTGAAATAATGCAAGCAATAACAGTAAAAGATTTATTTTTGCTTTATAGTCTATTGAAGAAAAATATTAGTAAAAGAACGATGATTGAATATGGTTAAACAGTATATTCATTTGATAAAACTTTAGACTATAAGAATTAGATGATTTAAATATAAAAGAAATTTTAACAAAAGTAAATATAAAAAAAATGAATGAATAAAAAAAAAAAAATTAAAATTTAAAATTTTTGTCTCAACTTAATTAAAATAAATACTAATTTCGATTTAATTTCTGCTATACATAAAATATTTAACTTAAGAAAAAGATAGAGATAGAAATAAAATTAAGTATTAATTATGGCTTTATTTTGTATAATAAATACACAACATAATCTTGAAAAATTTTTCAGATTAAATGCAATAAGTTATCTCGATTAAAAAATAACTAAAACAAAACAAAATAAAATAAATAATATACACAATAAAACACTTAAAAAATTTATGGATCCATTGATAATTTAAAGCTGCTTTTATATAAAATGATAACCAATTCATATGTTTCAAATTATTAAAAATAATATTAATAAAACACAAATCAATGAGCTAACCATTATTTTTATTTCATGCATCCATTTATATAAGAAATTCTAACAGTTCTAAAACTTTAAAAACTAAGAACAACCCGGCAAAAGAAAAAGAAAAATCCGCAACAACTTAAAACATCGGATCAAAAAAAAAGAATTAAAAAGAACGTAATCAAAATTCGGATATGCCCGACAGAAATCTCCAATAGGGACAGCCAAGTAAGCAGCTTCCAACTGCAGCTGCAACCCTACCTAATTCAAAATAATAATAATAACAATAAACAAAATTAAAATACGTAAAATACTACTCACCGGAACTTGTGAACCATGAAGGGAAAAACTAAAAATGAACTCCTGGAAGTCCTTCCGCTTTACGCAGCAAAAAGAATCAACAAGTAGGATGATTCTCATATGAAAAATGTCACTATGATAACACAAACTTTTTCAACAAGGGGCAGAACCAAGAGTAACAGTACAAAAAAAAAAAACCGAGTCAAAGTCTTAACATCTGACGACTGAAGATCGACAACGGAGCATTGAAATACTTAATATATTCGTTTGTCACCGCTAATAAACATCTCAATATTCTGGGCTTCCACTTAAAAAAAACTGTCCCGCTGCGCACTTGCACAAACTGCGCACATCATCTTCTCTTCGCACTGACACCGTGGTCATAGTAACTGATGCATCTCCCAGCGAAGAAGGGTTGCCGCGTCACGAGGTTGTTGAAAACATTGGCGGAGTCTTTGGCGCGAAAAGTTTCGATTGAAGTTATGCAACCGACAGTCGTCGTGGTGCGGAGAGTCCGATATCAAGGATATGACCGGAATTTCAACCCAATTTTTCTGGTTTCTGCATGTAATCAGTGCCATTGGGCATTCTCTAGGAGCCACATATTAAATTCTACGTTACATTTATTTGACTGTTTATCTATGTATATATTAAATTTATATATAAAGATACATGTAATTTTTAATATTTTTTTATATTATTAATGAATGTTAAGTTCTTATTGCTATTATTATTATTTTTTTTTTTGTTTTATTAGATGCGTTTTATATGCATATTGTTAATTTTTTAAATGGATTCCACGAGATTAGTTTAGTTTAGATTAGTTTGTCCTACAGTCAAATTTTGCACACTTTAAGGCTAATTGACCGGAATTTCAACCCGATTTTTCTGGTTTCTGCATGTAATCAGTGCCATTGGGCATTCTCTAGGAGCCACATATTAAATTCTCCATTACATTTATTTGACTGTTTATCTATGTATTAAATTTATATATAAAGATACATGTAATTTTTAATATTTTTTTATATTATTAATGAATGTTAAATTCTTATTTCTATAATTATTTTTTTGTTTTATTAGATGCGTTTTGTATGCATATTGTTAATTTTTTTTTAATGAATTCCACGAGATTAGTTTAGTTTAAGTTTAGTTTGCATATTTAGTTGCCATTCTTAACCATTGGGTACTCTCTAGGAGCCACATGTTAAATTCTACATTGCATTTATCATTATTTATCTATACATTGAATTTAAAGATACATATAATTTTTAATAATTTTTTATATTATTAATAAATGTTGAATTCTTATTTCTATAATTATTTTTTTGTTTTATTAGATGCGTTTTGTATGCATATTGTTAATTTTTTTTTAAGGAATTCCACGAGATTAGTTTAGTTTAAGTTTAGTTTGCATATTTAGTTGCCATTCTTAACCATTGGGTACCGGGAGCCACATGTTAAATTCCACATTGCATTTATCATTATTTATCTATACATTGAATTTAAAAGATACATATAATTTTTAATAATTTTTTATATTATTAATAAATGTTAAATTCTTATTTCTATAATTATTTTTTTGTTTTATTAGATGCGTTTTGTATGCACATTGTTAATTTTTTTTAATGAATTCCACGAGATTTGTTTAGTTTAAGTTTAGTTTGCATATTTAGTTGCCATTCTTAACCATTGGGTACTCTCTAGGAGCCACATGTTAAATTCTACATTGCATTTATCATTATTTATCTATACATTGAATTTAAAGATACATATAATTTTTAATAATTTTTTATATTATTAATAAATGTTAAATTCTTATTTCTATAATTATTTTTTTGTTTTATTAGATGCGTTTTGTATGCACATTGTTAATTTTTTTTAATGAATTCCACGAGATTTGTTTAGTTTAAGTTTAGTTTGCATATTTAGTTGCCATTCTTAACCATTGGGTACTCTCTAGGAGCCACATGTTAAATTCTACATTGCATTTATCATTATTTATCTATACATTGAATTTAAAGATACATATAATTTTTAATAATTTTTTATATTATTAATAAATGTTAAATTCTTATTTCTATAATTATTTTTTTGTTTTATTAGATGCGTTTTGTATGCATATTGTTAATTTTTTTTTAAGGAATTCCACGAGATTAGTTTAGTTTAAGTTTAGTTTGCATATTTAGTTGCCATTCTTAACAATTGGGTACTCTCTAGGAGCCACATGTTAAATTCTACATTGCATTTATCATTATTTATCTATATATTGAATTTAAAGATACATATAATTTTTAATAATTTTTTATATTATTAATGAATGTTAAGTTCTTATTGCTATTATTATTATTTTTTTGTTTTATTAGATGCGTTTTATATGCATATTGTTAATTTTTTAAATGAATTTCCACTAGATTAGTTTAGTTTGTCCCTCTACAGTCAATTTTTGCACACTTTAAGTCTAATTAGACCGGGACCTACAGTTTAATGTGAATTCCGAACCCCTACTACTATACCACACCACATGAGAGCTGCGCTAGTGAGTGCCTAGAGATGAGTTGTCCTATAGAGTTTGGGAATGATGTGGGTGAGAAGTCTGATTGGGCTCTGTGACGCTATACGGTTTTATGAGACCGGAACCGACGGCTTCAGGTGGATTCCGAACCACTACAAACATATATGGCATTGCAGGATTCGAACCTGAAGCCTTGGTATTAAAGGCCAGAGCATTAGCCAATTAGCCATCAGGCTGCGAATTCCTCGAAAAGTGTTTAGGTTGGTTCGAAAAGTGTTTTTTTATTTGGGTTTAATGGCAGAAGGACCATCAATATGAAGTGCCAAGCTGTACTGAACAATGTTTTAAATTTAATTAAAAAATGCGGTAATATCCATTTAAATTAGTTTAAATAAAAGCAATGAAAGTTATTGCTTAACTAGGTAACATTTAGTAAACATACAAAATTATACATGTCAAATATTTGAAGGTAAAATTCACTCCAATTAAAATAAAACCAAATCGTCCATTACTATAGATTTCTTGTCAGATTCTAAGACATCCCCGACATCAGAGCAACTTTAAGTTAACATGGATATTTGTTCTGATTTTGAGGATTCAGCTTCTGATGGGTAAAAGGTGGCTTTTTAAATATTTTCCTATCTAAAATTGAATCTTTGTCTATTTATATCCATTGTTTATTTAATTTTTACAGTTATATTTTGTTTTGATTTTGTGTGTGTGTGTGTAGCAGCTGTTGTGATTTTTCGAGGTTTGGTTTGTCGCTCTACGGTCATCTTGTGCACATTTTAGGCTAAACAGACCGGGACCTACAGTTCCGAAGTGGATTCCGAAACACTACAAACATCCATGGCCTGTGGCCTGTGAAGAACCTGAAGCCTGTGGTACCAAAGGCCAGAGCACTTGCTACTTTGCCGCCTAGGTGCTACTGAGGTCAGCTTATAGAGTTTGACGGATGGAGCTCTTGGCAATTTGCACATATGTGTTCTGATTTAATCAATATACGAATTATTGACATTAGAACAAGTTGACTTTCCATACATTTTTAGAGTGTTCATAATGTTAACAATTAAAATTAGGTACGCATGATTACACATGACAGTTAAGATAACTAGGTTTTATTGTTGTAGGCAGAGTAAGAGATTCCAAAAAGTTTTAAAATTAGATGTTTCACTGGTATAATTTCGTATTATTTTTAATTGTAATTCTTCAAACGTAAAATGCACATTGTATTAATAATTCTTTTTCAGTTTCAGATTCATCTACAGTAAGTAAACCGGTTTCAGATATAACGCCTTCACATAAATTCAATATTTATGTAAGCCAATAGCTACGTGGGTAATTTAGAAAGTTATTAATGCTAAAAAAGGCCTTTGACTGCGTAGGAGGTTATAAGTTCAAATACAAGACCACTGGATGTCATTTTTTAAGTCGTTGCCATTAAAGAGTAATTCCTTTTATATAAAAAATGGAGATAATGTAGTGAATTCAATTTATTTAGATGGAAGATCTAAAGATGTGCCGAATGATGATAATCAATTTATTCTTGCTGTAAGTGATGTTAATATAGGTTCATTAAAACAATGATTATCAAAGAAAGTGTCGAGTTGTGGTGAATTACGGCCTTCGCCAAGGCAAGAAATATCAATTTGAAAATTTATGAAATTGGTAAAAATTTCTGCTCCTATACCGCACGGTCCACCATCGAGCACAACGAGGAACATCATTCTACAATGATGCTGGTAATGACGTGTATGGTCAGGATTAATACCTTAGACAATTTCCACCTTTCCAACGAGATTTCCAGGAAGATGACCTTTCATTTGAATGTACAACTACTACTACACCACACCACACCACATCACTGTGCCTAGAGCTGAGTTGCCCTTTTACAGTTTGGGAATGATGTGGGGGAGAGAAGTCTGACTGGGAATTGTGTGACTCTCTACGGTCATATAAAATCGGAACCTACGGCGTAAAGTGGATTCCGAACCACTACAAACATCCATGGCACCGCCGGGACTCGAACCCGAAACCTGTGGTACCAAGCGCCAGAGCGCTAGCCACTTGGCCATCAGGCCCCCAATTTCAATGTACCGGACCTCCAGACATAAAAGCCTGGTAACTGACACCCGATTGATGCATCTGGAAAGAAGTTGTAACATCCGTCTACAGAACTAGAGGCCAAAGAACCACACCTCCCGATGAATTCAATCCCTAGGATCTCCTTTCCCCAGGATACTGGTTGGCACGCAAGGCAAACAAGTGGGTCAGAAAACTGCCATTGTTAATGCACCAAAACATAGCTTAAGAAACGTAGAAAAAATGACAAAAAAACTTTGTTAGGAAAATTGAAATGCATTCAAAGAACAAAATTAAATGACACAAAAAAAGGTATTTATGTAAATAACATGATAGACTGTAATAAAGCAAAACGCATGAAGATAATGAACCATAGCAATCCTGCACGAAAATGATAAAGTGTTTATTTTCGAGGATGAAAAAGACAAAAAGAGGAAATAAAAGATAAAGATTACAGGTTTTCCCCAGAGGGTTATCTGAAGGAGATGTATCCCTGAAGAAGTTCTCGAAAGAAGAATATGTACCAAAGAAAAATTCATAAATAATAAATGCAAACACAGGCAAAAAGTTAAAATTAAATCAAAGGGCTCTTCCTTTTAAATTCTACATTGTAAATATTTTATTGATAAAACGTTATTATTCCCAAAAACAGAGTACTGACCCGATGCCATTGCAAATTTTGGCGGAAAATGGTACTTCGGGCCCCTTAACTCTTGAAATGCTTCATGAATAACGTTAGTCTTCAGGAATTTTTTGGAGAATTTGGGTTTTGCTTCAAGTGTTTTGTAGTATGGTTTTGAATCACTTTTCATGTTTTGGGATGGGATTTTAAACATTTGTATTGTGAAAACATTGTATATTCAATAGCTATAAGTACTCGTAGTGCGTTGATAAATTTTTTTCTTGAGGTTTCATATTTATCACTTTTGGCATTGTCCCGTGTCTATTGAGCTGTATGAGGCTTCTAATTGTATTTAAAATACTTCATTCTTCATTTATGCCTAGAATTCTTCATTTATGCCTTCATTCTTCATTTATGCCGGTGGTGGCGGTATTATGCTTTGGGGGACGTTGTCTTGGGCGTCTCTGGGATCCGTGGTTGTAGTAGAGCAGACCATGAATGCTACAGGGTATCTAAACATCATTGCGGACAAGTTGCACCCTTACATGGTCTCTGTTTTTCCAGCTGGAAATGGGATGTTCCAACAGGACAACACCCCTTATCACAAGGCTAAAATTGTGTTGGAGTGGTTCCAGGAACATGATGCTGAATTCCAGTTAATGTCCTGGTCGCCTAACTCACCGGATCTCAATCCGATAGAACACATTTGGGATGTAATGGGAAGGTAGCTCAGAGTTCAAAGACCACCAATTCGCAATATCTCGGATTTGCGTAACCGTTGCTTAAACATCTGGTACAATCTGTCTCCGGCCATCTACCAAGGACTTGTGGCATCCGTGCCAAGGCGGGTTGAAGCTGTGTTGCGCGCCAAAGGTGGGCCAACTCGTTATTGACAGGTGATCATAATGTTTTGGCTCTTAAGTGTATAGTCCATTCTTCTAAATAACGCAGAAAGACTTTTTAAATATATTTACTTGATGCAAATTTCTTGCACTTAAAACGACAAGAAAAAGATGGAGGATAAACAAACTCACACACAAACCATTTCTATTTCTCGAAAAGGATCTCTTAACACAAGACCTTGAACAAGAGAGGAGACTCTCTGATATTATGAACATTTCCCAGTCTCTATAGAAACTTTATGTCCAAATTCAGCTGCGATACGTCTCAAAATGAAATGTAAAATATGTTTTATTTCTCCTTTAGAGAAATAAAATAGCTTTAAATCATTTAGAATATATATATAAACGTAGAAAATTTTTAGATGGTACAGCCTTAATTTATCATGAACTTCAAAACTACTTATACTATAATTACTCCTTTTAATAGTTTTTTCAAAAATAGCTCTAATTTTTTTGGAATTTTATTTCATTCTAAGCAGTAATGTATATGAATATCTAAAAGCTTATAGTATGCGTTTATCAGTTAAGAATAATAATTAACTGTTTTAATTTTTGTTGCGCTAAGGAAAAAAAGAAGAAATAGGTATCATTTTATATTTTAAAGATCGTTTCTTTCTGTGATAATCGACTTAATTATTGTAACATATTTCTCAGAAACTTGTATATAATGGGCCTACAATTATTTAATTTAGAATTAGAAATAGAATTTTAAAAGTAGGGGGATTTTAAATTCCCCCTACTTTAAAAAATTTGAGAACCATTGGTTTAGAATATTGGAAATTCAATTCTCGTTTTCATCTTTATTTGAAAACATCATGTGTTGAATATGTTATTTGATACTATTATTAATCTTTTGCTTGTCATATTTATATGTTTATTAAAAATTAAATTTTTTTCAAAAAGTTTGCTTTAAAATGTGCCTTAGGAGCAGTAAATAATATTTAATATACAATCAGCTTTCACAAATTTAAAAGTTACACAAAAGTGAATTATTTCCATATGCTTGGCTTCATATGGCTTTCTGCATATCTATTTTTTTAGTTTTCTTGAAATGTAATTCAGGTATTCCATAATTCTCTTTAAGGAATCTCAAGAAGAGTTTTTGCATTTACTTTTTGTAGATGTATCTTTTACTATAAATTCAGATGAATGTGTTTAAAAAATTGCCATATTAATGAATGAATGATAAAAATGCCATATTAATAGATGAATTAGTTAAATGCCTGGTTAGAACATCTTGATATTTTTATATGTTTGACATTTTGTAATAAATTTATATTCATCCTCTTTTTTATTGTAATAATGTGTTCCTTTTCATACTTTACATTCATGCTTCCGCTAACTTGTACATTTAGCTAATGACATTCCTTATGAACGAAATATGACAACATTTCCTGTTTGTTACCTTTCAACTGAAACTGATTAAGGATATATTTGTTTGAACTCTTATATAACGCTTATTGACTTTTTCGAAGCAAGTTAACTTCTTAAAAAGGATTCTCTGTTTGATATGACTTATTTTATCAGTGATATCTAACTGGAAGACATAGCTATAGGAAGAATAACGTGGAAATTTATTTTTCTCCTCAAAACGGTACATTTTCTAATTTTAAATGATAGTATATGTATTCTAGAAACGCATGTTTCTTCATAGTTATTAATTTTCAATAAAAAAAAAACAGAAATGAAAGTGTCCTGTGGTGTTAAATTTTTCTGAACAACAAATTTACTTAAGTATCTTTTGAATTCATTTCAAATAAAAATTAAATTCGACATTTATGAATTTCAAATTATTGGTGTAAAAGTGTTGGGCAAATTCATTCAGCGATTATTGGTTAAAGTATTCTAACTGTTCGATTCAGTTACTTCTTTCGATGTAATATAGTTCGAAATAAAAGAATATTCATAAAATATTTCTGTACCTTGATTAAAATTATTATTAAACTTTCCAATCAATATATCCATTACAGTTTGAATTTCTTCCTACATAGATGTTTTGTTTAAATTCACCCATTTTTAATTGTTTAAAGAATGCACTGCTCCAAATATACTTTGCTAATTTTGTGGCTGTAGTTTTCATGCATTCTTTGTAAACAGGACTGCAACCATGCTAATTTTGAGCGAGCATGGTTGGAGTTTGACTGACTTACATATGCGTGAAACGAATACGGTCAATAGAGAGTTTTTGCATAACGTTTTTTTATCGTCCGTTAGCTTTTTCTCCCTAGCCCGCATGCTCATAGGAAATTGCGCATGCGTACCTGTAATAATGTTTCCTATGAGCATGCGGGCTAGGGAGAAAAAGCTAACGGACGATAAAAAAACGTTATGCAAAAACTCTCTATTATCGTGCTATCAGACGATATTGCCTGAACTTCTTGATTTTTAGACCTTTTTTTAAAAAGTTTTCCTGATTTATTCTCATTTTCAAAATTGAATATACTACCTTAAAACAGGACACATGGACCCATTGGAGATGAATCCTTCATTTTTAAAGTCGTTAAAATTAAGTATAAAATAAATTATGTAGCATGTGAAATAAGTCTTAATATTTGAGAAAATGAGTTAATGTTTTGAATCTACAGTTAGAAATATTATAATAACTAGTTGTGCTAATTATTGGTTAAAATTGTTTTCATACATGTAGGATTTGTTTCTGTGGAAATCAGCAGGCGGAGACACATACGGTTAATTGTCTTTGACAGAGCCTGTTTACAATGTGGGGGAGTATTCAACTTTGAACTCTGACATCACGAGAAGGGAACAGGTCCCCTTGGATGAGAAAAGAAAACCCCGTAGATGGGCGCGGAAGAAAACGGGAGACGCCGAAACTGCAACGGGCTGCGTCAAGCAGCGAGAGAAAATGACTGTTATGTAATAATTATTAATGTAAATATTGCTGTATATATAACCGTGATTAAATATATGTTGTTGGAAGAAAAACAAAGCTTCGTTAATGTGTTTGGAAATACACCCCTAGACACTCACTGCAAAAGTCTAGCAATTGTTAGACTGGTAGAGAAGTCTGACAAAACTGTAGGTTCGGCCGGGATGAATCTATTGAAACCGGTGTAAACCCTACAAAAATTGGGGGATCTTTTGCCAGCGGCTAAAATCTACATACATGAAAAGTCTACTACCGTCCCTGAAAATTAACCAAAAATTCTTTACATTCTAAATGTTCTAGAGAATGAATTAGTATCCAACATTATATAAATAAGAGATGCCCAGACTTGTGAATGCAATGGACTGCATATACCCACTGTATTGGTCGTGGGCATGCACAAAAAAAAAAAAAAAGAGAGTAAGACGAAATTTAAATGCATTTTTATATTTAATAATACACTCATGTCCATAAATTAAGGATAATTCAGAATCACACAGAAATTGAACTCTAAAATAAAAATTTCACCTGTAGAATTATCACACACATCTTGAAGAAGAATATGCAAATTACAGGAAATCACCAGATGGCGCGGATAGTACGTCACAATGACGAGAGTGTAAGAGAGGGGTATATAAGGAATGGTGGCAAAGAAGTAAAATTGTTCACAAGCACTTTAAGAGCCTTTCAGTGCAATAACCGCATAGTTATGGCACAAAGGAAGCATTTGGATGATTTTTTACGTGGCAGAATTATCGGACGACTGGAATGTGGACGTACCCAGCTGGAAGTATCCGAGGAACTTGAAATCGCCCAGAGTGTCATCTCCAGGCAACGATTCCAAGATGATGGTAATGTGAGTAGATGTTACAGCACAGGTCGCCAAGTTACAACGCCAAATGTGGACCGGTATTTAGCAGTTACTGCCAAAAGAAACAGACGGAGCACAGCATCAGACCTGTCTCGTCAGCTCTCTTCAGCTACCAGTACGACAGTTTCAAGGCAGACCGTGTACAGACGTTTAGGGCACATTGGTCTATATGCTCATAGGCTTGTCAGATGTGTTCCACTTACCGCAACTCACTGTCGCCTGCGATTAACCTGGAGTAAAGAGCATGCATTGTGGACACCGCAACAGTGGTCTGGTGTGATGTTTTCCGACGAGTCCAGGTTTAGCTTGCAGTCTGATTCTCGCTGGAACACCATTGAACAACACCGTTACGGTGGTGCAGGAGGGCTCGTTTGGGGAGGAATTATTCTTGGTTCCAGAACTGACCTGCATGTTCAGAGTCTAACGATGACAGGCCACATCTATCGGGATGTCATTCTGGAACAACATGTAAGTTTGTTTCGTGGCGCCATGGGTGCTGAATTTCTGTTTATGGATGACAACGCCCGTCCTCACCGTGCAAACATTGTAGACGAATGCCTTCAATTGGAGGACATCACCCGTATGGATTGGCCAGCATACTCACCGGACTTGAATCCAATAGAGCATGTGTGGGATATGCTTGGCCGACGAATTGCAGCCCGTCAACCCCCTCCCACCTGTCAACCGGAACTTCGGAGGGCATTGCTTGCTGAGTGGTGTAATATTCCCCAAGATCAGATTGATAATTTGATACTCAGCATGCCTAGGCGTTGTAAAGCCCGTATTGCATCGTCCGGGAGACATACTCCATATTAACCATCATACTAACCATGTTATACTGTTTTTTGTAAATAGGTTCTTGTTTGAAATTTGCTCCAGGGAGTAAAAATCGCAATTTTTATTAATTATGTCAAACATATAGCATCTTTTTTGCTCTTTACCTTTTGTTTAATAAATAGACTTTACAAATAAGTCAAATTTGTTTTGCTTCTGTGTCTTTCTCTGCCTGAACTTCATTATCCTTAATTTATGGACATGAGTGTAATAAAGTATTTGTGTTTGATATTACATTTAAATAAAATATTTCGTTGCATTTTTTGTAGTAATCAATGTATCAATCAATCAATGTAGTATCAATCAATCAATGTAGTTGCATTTTTTGTCAAATTAAATTATTTAAATACAAAAATAATATATATATATATATTACAGTGTTTTTTATTTTTATTTTATTTTACTTTACTTTATTTAATTCTTACAGTCGATATCAGTTATCTCTTTGCCAAACTGGAACATTAATATGTTGTTGATAACTCTTAGTTAAACGAGCCCCATCCTCCGAAAATCTCGAACACTATTGTAATGATATTTTAGCATTCGGACATCCTGACGGACAATCGTATTCAAATGTCACGAGTACAATTCACAGTATAACTAAAATATATTCCATTACAATTATTTATTTACTCCAAGCACAGTATTTTAACATACATTCAAACTTTTTTTTTAACACACTACATAAACAATTAGATACAATTATACAATTTACTAATAATTAAATTTTTATATAATACATAATTATAGTTAAAATATGAATACGCATTTTATAAACACAATCATGTAATTATTTTTAAATTGTATACAAATTACAACTTGTAGCCTGACCGCCGAGTGACTAGCGCTCTAGCTCTCGGCGTCATGGATGTTTGTAGTGGTTCGGATATAATATTCATGTTTTTCAAAAGATTAAAGAGTTCAAAAAACATAATCGGCTCATTAAATTATACTCACACTCTTTAATCCGCATTCCATAAGCATCGGAACCAAATATCACGGATTTCTCCTCTTTTCAAGATACGGCTCTTTTGAACTTTTGCGCAGATCAATGACATCGTCTTTGCCACCAGAATTTTCTGTTTCACAGTTTCAGCCACTCACATGTGGTATAAAAATTGCCTTTCCTTTATCTTTTAGTTGTGCCACTATAAATATCACTCGGTAGAGCAACAAAAAAGGTCACTAGATATTCGGGTTGCATTTTAATTAATTGCTCGGTTGATGCTGGTGATATCTTCTTTACCATATTCTCTACATGTTTATGTATGACAGAGCAATACTTTTTCTTATCATAGCCTTCTTTCATCTTCTATGTTGCTTGTCTATTCGATCTCCCGTTGATGCTTGTATCTTTTCTCTGTCGGTTCAATTTTCAGTAGTGTTGTCCGCTTGTCTCAAAATATATCTTATGGATAGTTTGGTTGATCATGTTATTCAATTTAAATTTTCTTAATTCTCACGTCTTAGACTGTATGTAAACTACTTTCTATGGTTTTTGAAATCGTTGGGATTATTGAGCTGTTTATCAACGGTTGAGTTTGTGTATTACTTTAATTTGGCATTCTTAACTTGAGAAGTAACTTAACTCGTACAACCCGCAATATGTGATTTCATTGACAATTTTGCATTTATGTATACTAATGCAAATCAGTTATAATTGCGAATTTTATTCTTCATAAAAATTATCATCTTTCTAATGTCCATATGTATTAGTTCTAATTTATTGTAATATTATTTATTTATTTTTAGTTTCTGCTGTCTAATATGTAATCCACATTCCATCGGTTGTCAGTTACACTTGGAACGAGCACACCAGCCAATCCTTTAGAAGAAGAATCAATATGCACATCCACAGTTAAACCAAAACGGTAATGGGATAGAAAATGCTTTACCATTCTTTACTTCTTTACTTTACCATTCTTCTCGCAATATGTGAATTTGTTGACAGTTTTGCATTCATGTATACTAATACTTGACAATCAGTTGTAATTGCGAATTTTATTCTTCATAAAAATTGTCATTTTTCTGATGTCCACAGGCATTAGTTTTAATTTATTGTAATATTATTTATTCTTAGCTTCCGTGATCTACTTATAAATCTCTATGGTCCATATTCCTACGGTCATCAGTTACACTTGAAATGAGCGCTATGGCTAATCCTTTAGAAGTGGAATCAGTATGCACATCCACAGCTAAGCCAAGTTGGTAATGTGATAGTAAATGATTTACCGCTCTTTACTTCTTTAGTTCATGAAAATCCTTCTCTTGCTCCTCTTTCCACTAAAATTCTTTGTTTTTTGGAGTCAAACCTATTTAATAATTCTAGTCTTTGAACATACTTTGGAATAAATCTTCTGAAAAAATCATCGCGAATTATAAAAACTATAATTTTCTGAAATAATCTAAAATCCTACATATGTCATGAACATCTTCTGGCTTAGTTAAAATCAACTTGCCTCGTTAGTCAACTACCTGGTGAGAGTTTTTTCTTTCGGATTTTCTCCCATACGATACTCATGTGGGGTTGTTCCCCCTAAAAGTCCTCCTCAAAGGCCCTGCAATCCATCTTCAGCGACAAGGAGCCAAGTCAGACTTCTATCTGCTGGTGCTCCATAACCATCAGAAGCTACCCCTTTCCCTCCATCTATGAGTAGAATACTCATGGGATATCCGTCCCGCACTGCAAGACACTGAGGATTAGACCGACACACACGCTTTTATCTTGCTGTTTTTTATTTATTATTAATACACGCAGTAGGTCAATTAACTTTTGACTATTCTGTGATTCTTTTGGTTTTCCTATACGTCCCGCATTGCAAGACATTCAAGATTAGGCACAACAAAACTGGTTTCATTTCAATTTGACTGCATCTATTTTCCAACTGTGATCCTCTTATTGTATTACCAAGTACCCTTCATGCTCATCTAATTTTTTGGCAAGTTCACAAGTAGAGTTGACTAGTTCACTAGTAGTTTGTAGACCATTGGATTAGACATGGCTTTCATATGTCCAATGATCTACAAAATACTCTTTCGGTACGTTCAGCATATTTTTCGGGAAATGATCGGTAGTTATTAATTTTTTTCAAAATCCCCAGTTTGCATTCACTCGTGAAATATTTCTGAAATTTCTTAGGAACTAATTAGTCAATTATTAATCAGTCAATCTTATTATCTTATTAATTAGTCAATTCAGCATAACTGTTACTTCAGTAACTTTTTTTTCTGCTATTTATTATCAATTTTTTTAAAATAAAAATACACGTTCGTCAAAATTTTTCTTCTCGTTCACGTTTAGCTAATTCATGTTTCTGTTTTTTTGTTCATTCTATCCTTGTAGCAATTTTAGTTCTTAACAATTCTTTACTATACTCTTCATCATATATTTTCCCTTATTGTTAATAACTGTTTCAGTAACTCTAGCATTGTCTTGCTATTCAATGTCTAATTCATCAGCCAACGCCGATAAATCAGTTCTCCTTTCTATTGAAGAAGAATGACTTGTTTAACTAGTCTTAACACTTTCTCACTCTACAATAAGCGACTAGAATTAATAATTAAGTGTATAAAGTTAACTAATTAATAGTTATAGTAATAAGTAGGAATTAATAGTTACATATATAATTACGCACATTCAGTCACTAAAATAATATTTCGGTTTCATATAATTAAATAAAGGTTTCATTTCAACTTTACTATAACTATTTTCCAATTGCGATCTTCTTATTGTATTATCAAGAACATTTTCACTCATCTTATTTTTTGACAAGTTCACTAGATTCCATATGTCTAACTCAATGGTCTATAAAATGTTCTTTCAATACATTTAGCATATTTTTCGGTAAGCGATCGGTAGTTATTAATTCTTTTCAAAATCATCAGTCTGCATGCACTCGTGAAAATATTTCTGCAATTTCTTAGGAACAAATAACATTAAATTCCCATACAACTGTTACTTCGGTAACCTTTTTGCTACTATTCATTTTCAATTTTTAAAAATAAAATACACGTTCGTCAAAAAAAATTTTCTCGTTCACGTTCATGTATCTGTTTGGTTTTTTTTCATTCTATCCTTTTTTCATTCTATTATCAAGTACATTTTCACTGATCTTATTTTTTGACAAGTTCACTAGATTCCATATGTCTAACTCAATGGTCTATAAAATGTTCTTTCAGTACATTCAGCATATCTTTCGGTAAGCGATCGGTAGTTACTAATTCTTTTCAAAATCATCAGTCTGCATGCATTCGTGTAAATATTTCTGCAATTTCTTAGGAACAAATAACATTAAATTCACCACAACTGTTACTTAGGTAACCTTTTTGCTACTATTTATTTTCAATTTTTTAAATTAAAATACACGTTCGTCAAAAAATTGTTTTTTTTTCAATGCTTGTAGCAATTATAGTTCTCAACAAACTCTTTATCATATTTTACTTTTAGAGTTAATAAATTTTTCAATAATTAGTATTTTCTTACGATTCAGTGCCTACTTCATCAGCCAACACTATTAAATCAGTTTCCATTGAAGAAAAATGTCTTATTTAACTAGTCATAACAATTTTCACTCTACAATAAGCAAGACTAGAATTAATAATTACGTGTTAAATAAACTTTAAAGAGATTCTCTTTAAATAATTATGTTGTTTACAATGCTACTAAATAGATCAATTAAAAACGTTGCCATAATTATGTCTTACGCAGTATACCGCTATTCTTCCCAGGATCCAGACACCAATGTTGAGCAATTTTGCACTCAAGATGACAAAACTTCGCTGTGAGTTACTGTTTATTTAAGCCTCGGAATCCGCTCCTAGGATTATTCGCCATGATGAAATATTTGCTGTTACGAAAAATCCCATCTCTAATATTTTCTCATACTCTTCGGGTGTTGTTTTCAAAACAGTTCACTGTGAATTTTCTAATTTTCCCTACATTTGCCTTATGACATACGCCCTTAAGTTATGCTTGTGAAATATACATTATTTTTGATACCCAGTACAAATTAATTTTAATTGCAATCAAAACTCGATGTGGTGTTGTTAGGCACGTTAACCTTTAAACTTTTTTATGCCTTTATGCAATAATTTTAACCTATAAAGAACGCGCTAGACCATCTACCCAATACACACATTAAACACCAAGAATTCCGCAATAACCCATTTAAATGAAATATATCTAGAAATCCGCAATAACATTTACCGCATATAAACCTACAAGTTCGAATGCCTTCAGAGATTTATACAAGTTGGGAACGGAAATACATTCGCATGAAATAAATCAAAAGCAAATATCATGATTTTAAATATTAATAAAAATGCATTTATTAATATCTACAATTTAAATAGTTAAAAAATATGTCATACAAGTAACACTATATTAGTAGAAGTGAATTTCTAATAATCATTAATCAAATATAATATATATATATATAAGCAATATACCACACTAATAATTAATAAAAAAAATACGATGTCCCTATATCTCAATATAATAATGTCCACAATTGTTGCAATGTCCACCAGACCAAACCTATTCCCTGCGCATATGCCACAACTGCTGGAAAAATGGAGGTTTTTTCCAAATTTATGGTTCCTTTTTATATAATACAATGTCGACAATCAAAAATTGAACAACCGGACTCACGCACCTGTCAATATCATGATCTTCGGCTACATCCTTGCAGTAGTAATAAAATTATAACCCAGGAAGTCCTATATTTGTCATGTGACGAGTGTATACTTCATACTGTGGTTAGATATTCTCCCATTGATTTGTATTGGACTTGTCTCTTTCGTTGTACTGAATAAATGGCTAAGTATGGCCCTGAGTTGGTTTGTTCCAGATAATTTGTAAGAGATTGGCCTCATTACTTTCCCAGAAACATAGGAATTTATTTTTATATTAAATGAATATAGAATGTTTTAAAATGACTTTTATTGAGTATATACAATCAATATTTTATTTCGTGACCTAATGTAGTATGTTAGAATTTTACTTTTATGAATAGATATAGTATTAATTGATCAAAAGTCATTTAAATATCAATTTCAGAGTTTTGTATTATAACATTGGTGATGGTAGAGTGGCGACTATTTGGTAATTGTTAATACCAATGGTTCTCAAAATTTCTGAACTGGGGCCTTATTTAAAATCCTACAAATAATGGAAGGCGCCCTACATACAAAAAAAGAAATATAATAGCTAAGTCAAATATTACAGAAAGAATAAAGTGACAAAAATATAATGAAAGGCACCTTAAGTTTATTTGTTGTTTTGTTAAACATTTCATAAACCTGAAATGTCATTTCTTCAATGTTTAGGCATATATTTGAAAGGAAAAATCTCATTTTCTCGTCAATGCATTAACGATTTCCTTTCTTTTTACACTTAATTGTGGTTAGGGTAGAAAATCCTAATTCATGTAAATATGACGTTGAAAATTGTAAAATTTTCAAAACTTTTTGGTATATTGACAAGCTTTCTTCTTATAAAGAAGGTTACAAAAAGCAATTTTTGCATGATCCGTGGAAAAATTGTCAATAACCCACAATCAGTAGATAAAACTACTAGTTCTTCTTTTTTAATTAATATTAAATGATCAACTCGACAACTTATAGAAGGCAGAGTTTCATATATTGCAACGGAAATTTTTTTTAACAACGAAAATCACATAGACACTAATGCTTCTAGTAACACTCTTACCACTCCACTTCTTCAAGTTACCACACTTAATTTCTCAGAAACATTATTTGGCTTATTATCGATGTTTGGTATTTTTTACGTGAAAAAAAAAGGAAGAAAGGCAATCAGACAAATTAGTTGATTATAATGAAAGAGGGCTTTGAACGAGGAGGTAGACAGGAAAAAGTAACTATATTTATTTTTATATGTGGACACATATTTCTCTGGAATACCACAGCGGGCACCAACCAGTATGCCCGACCCCACCGTTTGGAAACCACCGATCTATCTTGCAACGAATTTCAAAACAAATGCATTATATTTTTAAGATTCCAAATAAATATATATATTTAAATTTTCTAAATATTTGACATTTTTTACTACTAATTAATAAATTATTTTTGATACTTTGTCCATTTTAAGGGAATTATGTATATCATGTTAATTATTATTACATTGTAAATTGTATAATTTATCACATATATTTTACTGTTTCTTAATTTTTCTAAAGGTACAATTTATCGGTGTGTCATTGCCTATTTTTGATTAATAAATATACTAACGCAAAAATATGTAATTGTCTTTCTGAGGAAATACGTACAGAAAATAAGCCAAGCAGCGATACAGCGCCAATTCTAGTACTTCAACGAACAGCACGATAGTCTCAACTATCTGTTCCTTTCGTATAATTGAGCGCTCTCTATTTTATCATTACTGTATGGGTATAACTGATACTCTTCATCTCTCAGCTCAAATGCTTCAGCTTAAGAGTTGTATTCATCTTCTTTTTGCTTAGAAATCTCTTGAAACGAGCTATTTATTATCTCTTGAAACTAAACTATTTCACAATTTTTTTTTTTTTCGAATATTTATTATTATTGATTTTTTTTTATTTTATTCGAGTATTTATTTATTTATTTATTTTTTTTTCCCACTATTTTTTTGTTCTATTTCACTATTTTTTAAAAAAATTATTTGAATGAGATAATAATAATTTAGAAAATTAAGCACCTCATTTTAAATAGTCATGCATTAAAAATTATTAAATTTAATATTATTATTTTTTATATTATTTCTTTGGAGATATATGTTAAAATAAAAGTTTAGAGTCATTATTTATGATTTAAAGTACAATGTTTTTTAATTAATTGACAATGAACTGCATTATTACTACAATTAAATTATTAATTTTTTATTAAGTTGCTTTTAAAAAAACATTTAAAATGAATGAAGTTTTCGATAAATTATAAATTCATAGAAACATTAAGAAGAAATTTTGAATATAAAGATTTAAAAAAGTAAAATTATAAAAACTAGTAACTTAATTTTTACTTTTTAAAATCTTAATTGTAATTTATAAAATAAAATTTACCATGAATGTTTTTAAGACATTTATTTTGACAATATTTCTTTAGAGACATGTGTTAGAATAAAAATCTAAGATTCATTATTTATAACTTAGAGCAGGAGTCTCCAAATTTTCCAGCCTTCGGGCCATACTGTTTACTCCAGTAAGTACCAAGGGCCAAAATCGTTATAATTTTTCTGCCATTATCTATAATTTCTAGACTAGTCGCCGAGTACGCGCTCTGAGCGAGCGTACGCGTGCTAAATTCGGTGTTTCAATTACTACAATCTCTTTTAATAATTGGTACAAGTAAAATTGATCCACAACTACAAATTATTGTCAGTGAAAAATTGCAATTACATAAATCTCATTAGTATTATTTTACAAGTGGATACCCCGCGGTTTCATTCGCTTTAATTTAGCTTTCCCGTTCCTGAGGGATTTTCAGGATAAAAATCATATGTTTGATTCAGGATATATACATTCCAAACATCGATATGCATACATATGCGATACTCTTTAACCCAACATAACTACTGAGGGTAACCGCGGGATGTTCATTAGTCTATAGCAGGGATCTCCAAACTACGGCCCGCTGGCCAAATCCAGCCCGCCAGTGTCATCCATCCGGCCCGCGACAGCGAATAGCTTATTGTTTCTGTAATAAGTTGGTTAAAAAAACACACAATGATAATAACTCGGTTTTATTGACTTTCTAGGTAAAGCTTAATGACAAGCATAATACGCGGAAAATTTAACTTAAGCATAACAACTAACAAATAGTTGAAATGAATCCCACTAACATAATAGGCTAGTGAACATCCCGCGGTTATCCTCGGTAGTTATGTTGGGGTAAAAAGTATCGCATATGCATGTATATCGATGTTTGGAATGTATATATCCTGAATCGAACATATGATTTTTATCCTGAAAATCCTTCAGGTACGGAAAAGATAAATTAATGCGAATGAAACCGCGGGGTATCCACATGCAAAAAAAATACTAATGAAAATTATGAAATTGTGATTTTTCACTGACAATAGTTAGTAGTTAGCAAGCGTGTGCTCGCTCAGAGCGCGTACTCGGCGACTGGTCTAGAAATTATAGATAATGGCAGAAAAATTAAAACGGTTTTGGCCTTTGGTCCTTACTGGAGTAAACAGTATGGCCCTAAGGCTAAAAAGTTTGGAGACCCCTGGTCTATAGTGTTAGTGGGATTCATTTCAATTATTTGTTAGTTGTTATGCTTAAGTTAAATTTTCCGTGTATTATGCTTGTCATTAAGCTTTACCTAGCAAGTCAATAAAACCGAGTTATTATCATTCTGTGTTTTTTTTATCCAACTTATTACAGCAACAATAAGCTATTCACTGTCGCGAGCCGTATTGATGACACTGCCGGGAGGGATTTGGCCCGCGGGCCATAGTTTGGAGACCCCTGACTTAGAGCATACTATTTTTTAAATCATTGACAATGAACTACATTTTTCTTTTTAAAAGAATTTAAAAGAATGTTGGGTATATTTGTTTTCACAAATTGTGTCTCACGCTGTTGGTCCTTTCGAAACTACTCTATTTCACTATTTTTTTTAATTTATTTTGTTCGAGTATTTATTATTATCGATTTTTTTATTTTATTCGAGTATTTATTGTTTTTTCATTTCACAATTTTTTTGTTTGTTTTTATTTTGTTTTGTTTAAAAATTCATGATAATAATAAATTAAATAAAGACAAAATTAATCTGAACTATTATTAAATCATTATTAGAAATATTAAAAAAAAAAAAAAAAAAACAGGATTTCTCATTCATGCCAGTTTTTATTGTCAGAAAAAAGGCCAGAATTTCTAGACTAACATTCCTGTAAAACACGAAAATATAATAAACATTTTAATTCTGTACAAAGTTGATTTACGATTTTTTTTTTAATTTTTGAATAAAAATGAAAATATATTGTATTATATTTTTTTTACCGTAATTTTATAAAATTTAAAATAGAGAAAACAACTCGGAAGAAATGTTGAAGCTAAACATAATTAGCATCTATTCAACTACAGGAATATAAAAAATAAAATACTTTTTCAATATTTAACATGGGTACCTTAAGCCCCAGACAATAAATATGAATATATATTTTATGATAAACAAAAATTTTTACAATGTAATTAAAGAAGAACTTGTTTGTTAGAATTTTGAACCTCAGACTTTGTAACTTTTAACAAACCTATTTCTGAAGTTTATATTATTTTCAGAAAACATAGATGACTCCCTTTTTTCTTCTAGAATTTTCTAAGATAATAAAATTTTTTCTTGTTAGAAATTTCACCATTTCAATGTTTTGAAAGATTTTAGTCAAAGATTTTTACTCAAAAAAAATTATTTTATTATCTGTTTTTGACACAATGATTGTTAAGTTTTCTTGGATGTGTCTGAATCATTTGAGATTTTCCAAAAAATGGATATAACATGCATTTCATAATTTTGGGGTTTAGTTTATAGCTATACACTCATTTGTGCACACTTTGGATTAATTAGATCAGGACATACAGATTAACGTGGATTCCGAACTACTACTACTACTATTATACCACACCACATCACTGTGCCTAGAGCTGAGTTGCCCCTATACAGTTTGCGAATGATGTGGCTGAAATAAATGGACGCACAATGGAGGTGGAAATTTTTGCATAATTCACTTTTGGAGGTACAGAAACTGTACGATGAGGAAAATTCTTACAGAAACTGTACGATGAGGAAAATTCTTACAAAAACAGAAGAGAATACCAAAAAGTTTAAATATTTAAAAAGGGGGAAAATATGAAATGTTAAAATATAAAAATGCATTATGTAAGGTATTAGAAAAAATTTAAAACAATGCAATGCACTAAACACAACATTGGAGAATATACAAATCAAAGAGCTGAAGGAATATTCATCAAAACAATTATTATACAATCAGAAAAAGAGTAATAACTAATAAATAAATAAACTCTATAAGAAGTTGTTGCTGTTTCTTCATATGTCATGATGATGTAAATGGGCAGGAGGTAGAATAGTGAAGAAGATTACCTACTTCTCCACAAGAACAAAAGCGTGTATCCATTAGATAGAATCGTTGAAGGTAAGAAGGGAATGATCCATGCCCTGTAAAAAACATGGTTTCCTCTCTTGTCCATCCAGCAGAAGATGCTGACACTTTTTTAATAATTTGGTAAACCCTGGAATCCGAACCACTCGCAAACATCCATGCCACTGCCAGAATTTGAACCTGAAACCTGTGGTACCAAAGGCCAGAACGCTAGCAATTGGCCATCAGGCCGCTTGTAATTTTGGGGAGAAATATGTTTTTTTAAATGATAATAAAATTAACATTTGATAGATATTGCCGAATAAAATTTCACAACTAGGACAATTCAAAATGATCTTTTAATTTTTGTTTCTTATTTTGACCTACTAATAAAAAAATTTTATTTTGTAAAACAAAATAATTAATTTTTACCAAAGTATTAATATTTATTTATTATAAATTCAATAATTAATAATAAATAAATATTATCAGCATCAATAAACGCAAAAGTAACTCATCCTGTAGTATAAACAAAATAATTTTTATGAGCTTATATGTGATTATAATAGATAGAAGTAATAAGGAACTTTTATAGATAAAAATCACAAATCTCATAAACCAACTAAAACAGATTTAAATTTCATTTTTCTTTATGTTCATTGAATTTCGAAAGCAAATCCTTTTATAATAATCCATTATCCTTTTTCTATTAGACTTTTCATCTAAACTGATTTTAATGACATAGAATTAAAAAAGAAAATCATAAGATTTTCCATAAAATAGAAATAATGGAGAAAAAAAAAGGGAAAATATAGTCTTCCAAATTTATAATGAATTTTCAAATTCATTCTTGGAAAAAATTGAAAAAATTAAAAATTCTATAAGTATTTTTGAAAAACCTGAACCCAATAATAAATCTTTAGATGATAAAAGCTAAATAGAAAGATAAACTTTTTTATAGCTTTTTTTTTAAATAATGCATTTTTTTTTCCAAAATTTCTAACATGATAAATGATGAGAAAGGACATATACGCAAAACTACTGAAGAAGGATAATTTAAAAAAAATTTATATTTTTTTTATTAAGAAAAAGCAATTCAATATCGTCATTCCAAAATTTGATCTCTGTCACCAATTCATAAAATTACCTTTGAAAAACTTTTAGAAAATACATATTTTAAATTTTTGTATAAACTATACTCTTTATGATTCAGTTCTAAATATAAATTAATATATGTTTCCTTATTTTCTCTTTTGAGGATTGTTAAAAAAACTGATGACATTTTAAGGTAATGATTAAATGATGAGTTTATAAGGAAACAAAATGTAAAAATTAGATATTTATTTGGCACTTGAAACTACGCTTGAAAATTTTTTTTTTAACTTGAGACTTCACTTTCAGATCAAAAATTTCTGTAGATTCTATCATTTTGAATGTTTTTGTCTCAATTTTCCAACAAAACAACAACAAAAAATTATAATTTTTTTATACTATGGTAAGTTAGTGGAAGATTGACACGTGGCTCAATGGCAACGCTCGCCGCTGGTAAGCATTAGGGAGGAGGTTCAATGTGTTGGTGGCTCTGTTGTAGACACTGTTTCAAAAAACGAATAGACACGATGGCGTTTGTGATGTTCAACGTTTTGCCTCGTTAGCCGGACTACTTGGTGGGAGTTTTCCGGTTTTTTCTCCCATACAATACGCAAATATGTATACAATATATACAATATGCATACAATATGCAATATACGTGCTTCCACCTGGAAGCACTACTCTCCTTCTTAAGCGACACCGAGGAAAGTCAGATTTCTACCTACGTGTGCTCTCCCTCACAACAGAATCCCCCCCCTCTTTCCCTCCTTCCACGAGACCTGCGGCCTGATGGCCAATTGGCTAGCGCTCTGGCCATTGGTACCACAGGATTCATGTTCCAAATTTTGGCGGTGGCATGGATGTTTGTTAGTGGTTCGGAATTCCCATTAAGTCCCTATCTAATTAGCCTAAAGGGTGCACAAAAGGGCCATAGACTACCAGTAGTAGAAATAGAGAAACCAAACCTTCCATGAGACAACACGGGTTCTCTTGGACTTGATCTAGATGTAGCTGTCTACCACGTGGGATAAGGACAAAAAAGTCAGTGATACAAAAAAATTATTCAGAGATTATTCTTTCTGTGTGAGAATTTTTATAACTTAAAAGCTGTAACATTAAGAAATTCAATTTTTTTCAGAATACATTATTTTTTATGGAACTTAAGTAAGAAATCACGAAAAAATACTTGCAACTGATTCTTAATTAAATACAAAGCGAACTTTTTCATTGTAAAATTTCTTTTTCAAAACTCTTTTCAAGAATTGTTTATTTTTGTGCACACGTTATTAATTTTCTCACAATATAAAGAAAAAAATAATTCAGATAATAAATTAATTACAATAATTGAATTAGAATTAGAACATAAAACTATAAATGCAACATAAAAACTACATGACTTAGAATTCCAATTATTTTTCTGGATGTAATATTTTTAATTTTGTTTGTTACTGAAAAATGACAATAAAATTCTTTTTGATTCAATAAAACTATGAATTTTTAAAATAAAACTTATCATAAAACAAAACAAACATTCTGAAAATACTTTAATTAAAAATCATCCACTTTCATTTGTACAGACGTAATATATTATTTGTAAATATTTAATTAAATGTTAATAAAAAACTACTTTTTAAGAATATCACTAAAGTCAAAATGGTAAAAATAAGTTTTTTATTATTCATGTATTCTAAAAAAAATTTATTATTTTGTTTCGCATAGACGTTCCAACTTTAACAAATCATTAAATATAAAAGGCATCAAATAAATTTTTAAATGTTATTTGAAACAATTTAGATTAAAAATATTTTTATTTTCATTGTTTCAATTATTTAGAATAAATTAATTTCAAATACTATAGTATATAACGAAATAATTAATTTAGCACACAAAAGTTTTCTGATAAGAACAATTTTTTAATAAAATCTTCCAGTTGAATATTAAATAACTTTTTAATACGTACTTAATTAAATATTCAAAAGCTTTAAAGTAGTACTGTCTCGGCAAATTAAAAATTTATTTTGTTCTATTTTTTTCCGGTATTATAGAATTTAGTCGCTGCTTAGGAAATGCTATATTTTCAAATTAAAGCCAAATATTTATAATTATACTAAAGCAATCACAATAGATCATTTAATGCGGTATACTTAGGATTGGTTATCATAATAGATCCTCATTGATACTTGAATCTCTCTGTCGACCAATAATTTTGACTTATTATTTAAATATTCTTTTAAGCTATTGATATATATTTATTTGTTCCATGGTTTTAAGAATAAATTCGAACTTATTATCCTGAAAACGGCATTCCTTTATTATAACTCCTCCATCGTTATATTTAATGAATAGAATATGATTTCGTTTTAAAATACTGCTTTTAAATCAAAATTTATTACATTTGCTTTCATTTAGTACTGTAAAAACATTTTTTTTTGTTTCAGGAATATGAAATAGGAAGTTTTCTATTCTTTACAATAATAAAGAGTTATTTCCTACATACTCGGCCATGCTATCAACCTGATCGAATTATTCTTTGAAGTGCTTTTCAACTTAAGGATATTCTATAACTCTTTTGTAATTATGCTCTTTTTTTTTCAAAGTCTTGGATTGGCCTCTGGTACCACAGACTTTAGATTTAAATCCTGGCTGGCATAGATGTTTGTTAGTGGCTGGGAATCCACATTAAACTGTAGGTCCCGGCCTAATTAACCCAAGGTGTGCAAAAAATTACAGTAGAGCGACAAATCGAATTAAACCAAATACAGTCTAGGATTTGTGATTATTTTTGGAATGATGATTTGCCTCATTCCATGAAATAATTTTGTTGCCCTTACTAATCTTGATTTAGTTGTTATTCTATTGTGGTTTTTATAATGTTTTATAATAAAAAAAAAATTGAATCAGACTATAGCTCGGACTAAATTGATAGAAAGCCAATATCTATTTACCTTATACTTAAAACAAAACAAGTATATATATTGTTTATATATCGTCAATATAAATACGGTTTTTTCCTGTTTATTAAAATTTATTACCCATAACAATATTTTTAACAACAAATTATATTTAATATCGCATTGTGTTTTATTGCTGCTCTTTCAAATTGCTATACCAGGCAAAAAACAGAAACATATGTAGTATGGGAAGAAAAGATAATTAACAGATCATTTTGACGTACAGAGCATGCAGAAATTCCTACAAAAAATCAGCCACATTTGCGATTGTAATATCCGTAATCTGGCTATATAAAAGCTGTAATCTTACATCGAGCGAGCAGAATTTGGACCTCCGAGCAATGTATGCGATTTCAACTGTATATCAGAAATCATTAATCATTCTTGCTGATTAGTAGTGGTTTTTTTTCCTATGTTACGTTACGACGTTATGACAGTGGAGATTGTTAATGAACGTTAAAACATCCAAAATTCGTTTTTAAGGGTGCATTTCCATTGGCAAGACGACGATAACTCGAACGTCAATTTTGGTGAATCCGAGAAGATTAGCGATCGAGAAAGATTGACAGTAGTGATTCGTTCATGCTACTATCAATCATTCTCAATAGAAATTTATACAAAATTGGTGCAGTGTTAAATATTGTTTTTATTCAATTCCTTCTATTAGCTCACACTCTCCCTATATATATCTTGTTCAAATTTTCAATCGTTAAAAAAATACTTTTGATTCATCCACTCAAATACATTTTTTTTGAACTTGTAGTAAATGACACTGGATATTAATACAGTTTTTTCAAATATTAATTCAGTAATTAAATTTAATTAATTAACTTTAGTTTTTTTAGATTTAAGTTGGAAAAAAAGTATATTAAAGTAGTAAGTATTTAAGTATTTTAAAATGAATGAAAATTATTTATAAAGGACTTTCTGCAATATAGTGAAAGAAAAGTAGGAATTGACTTAAAAAAAAAAATTTATATTACTTGTTTTTTCTAAATCGTATTTCAGAAAAAGGTGTTATAAAAGTACCTAATCGAAAATGCATGTGTATTTATTGCAATAGAAAAAACATAGATAACAACAAAAATCAAAATATTTACATAAATAGTTCGCATGTAAATATTTTGAAACTTTATTTCTTCACATAGCATGATCAATAGTTGAATAATTTTACTTAGTATTTGTTTAAAAAATAACTACATTCGGAGATATGCTGGAATTTTTTTCCAATTGCAGAACTTCGTATTAAGCTAAATACACCATAAACTGTCTTTGATGACTAGAGAGAAGGAATTTTTATATTTCGGAAGGATTTTCAGGGATAACTGTCTGTTATGTCTGAATCTGGTTCATGATAACGTACTCAACTGGTATGCTGATGGGTTAAGTTTAGTATCCGCTGGTGATTTAAACAGATTGATTTGATGATTTAAACAGCGGAGCTAGCATTAACTGTCAGGTTGCCTGGTGGTAATTCTCTGGGACCCATACGACACTCAATGTAGGACAATTACCCATTAAAGTTTTACCAGAAGTGTGGGTATTGACTTACACTTAGTTTCCCAGTATGGATTACTTGTGATACATATAAATGGGATACTTGGCTACCGATGAACAGAGGGGGGATCGTTTCTTATTAACCAATCAATCAAAAGAAAAGCTGAATAACTTTAATCATGCGTTCCAATAAGAATTTTCCACGAGTGCTTAATTCACTTCCGTTCATTATTAAGCCTAGAGTAGAATAATGTTTATTATCATTTAAATTACTATCATAAACGTAGTTGTTAAAATTCCCAAAATATAGCTACTTAGCTGTTAATATAAAAGATTAGAATTTGATACTTGTTTATGAGGAATTATATAATGGATGTTAATTATATTACAGCTTTAATATAAAATAACATAAATTTTTCATCATGAAATTTTTTTAAATTAATTTCTGATCATAGTTTAAAGATCATATAAACTATTTCTTTATTCGGCATGCTAAACATAAAATTCTTTGGAGGGCCAAAATATCTTAGAATTTGAGTTTGAGAATCATTGAATTTTCGAAAAACGTTCGAAACTTCAAAAGTGAAGCTGTTGTAAGAATAAATCTCTAGGCTGGGAAGTCCTTTCGTTGGGCTTTAGGAGGAAATTACAAACCCTTAGATGTTATAATTTTGAAGACCTTTCCGATTTCAGACTCCACAAAATGGTGGGAACAGTTTAGTAGGTTCTTGCGTAATGCTGAATCTGGGAATCGGTGTACGTTGACGGAGTACCTTGGTCGCGAAGCGACCAAACCTCCAAATTACAGCATGAAAATATTTTCAGTCTGCTCAAGGCCCAGTGTAAATTGTTAAAACCATTGCATATATACATTTAAGAAATAATTATAAAGAGAATAAGAGAAAAATAATACAAAAAATTTAAGCAAAAAACAAACAGAAAATGACAAAAGAAGAAAAGTCATAGCACCAATGAGCACCCACGCAGTAGCAGTTCTAAAAAACAATTACTCGCGAACGCGAACCCTAGATAAACATAACCAGGACCATGGAAAAGTGTCAAAAAGTGTCGAAAAATGTCAAAGAAGTGTCAAAATGTCAAAATTCAAAAATAATAATAGAATATTTTTTTGTCTTAAAATTGTAATGATAATTACTTGTTAGAAACAAAGCAAGGACATTACAAACGCTCCTTAATTTTTAATTTTTGTCGTGAATCTGTAAATAATTTTCGAATAATTCTATCGATACTGTTAAGTCGATGTGAGTAAAGGTAGTCAGATTGACAACATGCAGATAAGTTTCTATACTGCTAAACAATTTTTTCAATAAGTATTTTGCTGAGAAAGTAATTTTTTTGTAAGTTCAAAGTTTGAATATCAGATCACGTACGTGTAGCAGATATATATACAAACCGCAGGTCATCTCAACTTTTCTGGTGACTCGTCTCATGATAGTTCCGTTTCGATTAAAAATATAATTGATATTTTGGGGGGAAACGAGAATTTTCAAATTTAGGTGAAAAATTAAAATACTAAACATGATCCAGCTTTAATTTTATAAAAAAAAATATTTAAATATTAGAAAAATGTTTTATTCGATGTTTTCTATTTTATTGCAGACTAAAAGATTATATCCTTTGTCAACAACATGCTAGCATGGACGCAGATGCTACGAATAATTATTTTTATTTTTACGTTATTTATTGCCAAAAATATGTTCCGGTTTAAAAAGGATTAGCACATAAAGGGCCATTTATGCCATTATAAAAAACCATTTTAAAAGGATTAGCTTCATAAAGGAGATGTAGTGGTTCTTAAATAACACATTAAAATACCTAAATCTATTTCGATCAACACATAACTGTGAACAAATATATATTCTAATAAAATAGATTATTTTATTTGAAAAATTATATAATGTCTCAAAAATGAAACAATCTGTATGAGCAATTTTCTTTCACAAATTATCTAAGTATGAATGATAAGGGGCATTATGCAACTTTAATAAGGCAAAAAGAAATATTACTTATAAATAAAAAAACATACTTAAAAAACAACATGCGTATTAAATATATACTAAAAAATAACATACTTATAAAAAATATTACTTATAAATCTTTTACTTATAAAAATCGATATTTGTTATAAAAACTAGGCCTTCAATTTTCAGGGACCTGTGCTATCACTACCTTTTAATTTGTTAATATGAGACCACTCAAAATTCCAAACAAACTCTTAAAAGTATTGTTGGGTCAAGGATTTTTTTAGATCGCTTTAGTCTAAAAAAACACCGTCATTGGTTAACAGATTTCAGAAAAACCAGTTTTGTAACCGATTTCCACCTACATACTGACACAATATATACTATATGACTATATACTTTTAAGATACTATATGACTATATACTTTTAAGGTACTATATGACTGTGACTATATACTTTTTAAGGTACACAAATATTTTTAAAACGCACAAAACAATCAAAACATTTTACTACTTATTTTTTATATATGTTTTTGAAAATCATGTATTTTAAGCTTTCAAAATAAGTTTTCAGTTTGTTTCTATCTTTTCTTAAATTAAAGTTAAGTTGAACTTTTCTTGAAGGCTAATTCGTAAATGAAATGTAACATTTTGTTAAACAAAAACGAGAATTTATTTATCTTCAATATTTCCTCAACATTGGTTGCTGCCTGTTTTCCGAGTGGCTAGCACTCGGTATCACAAGTTTCGGATTTGAGTCCCGGCGGTGCCATGGATGCTTGTAGTAGTTCGGAATCCACTTTAAATTATAGGTCACGGTCTGTTTAGCCCTTGTGTGCACAAGATAACCGTAAAGCGATAAACCAAAACCAAAAATCAAACTTACACACTGACAATAGAAATGGCCAATAGGCCTCGATACCCGACATGAAGTACAGCATAACCACGCTCTGCTGTCGAGAAATATTTAGTTTATAGTCTCTCCTGCCAAGAGGAAATATATACAATGCAACCTTGCGTATTTGTTGGTACAAACTTCCACTCGGGGAGGAAATATTTTTTTGAGCATCCTGCGCGTAGCTGAGTGTTTGGATTTCGGATTAGAAATGAATTTCCTTCCACAAAAATATAATTATGTATCTTTAAATGTGTTAAATATTGTACGTCGCTAATTGCTTGTGTAAATAAAGCTGTAAGTTTTCCAACTGTGCCTCAAGTATCTCAACCCAAGTGTGTTATGTAACAACTGGGTACTGAACAAGCTAGCTGGGCAATGAACGAGGGGCCAAATAAGCTTATTCTCAGCAAAACAAGGAAAGCAGAAAAAAAGGGCTTGACAATAAGAGAAAAAAAGTGACAAAATATAAAAAGATCCTTAATTGAATGAAATGTGACTGTGATATTTGAAAGAGATAATAATTGCCTTCTTTAATTGCTGTTTTCTCGGAATGTGTAATTTTGTTGGAATGTGTACTTTGAAAACTACAGGACATGAAGCAGAAAATTTTCCTGAAAATTACTGCATCACTGAATTTCTTCTACAGGACTTGAAGCATTGTCTTTTCTTGAAAACTACAAGAAAAGGAAAAATATTTCTTTTACCTTGACGTAAATGAAGTGTATTTCTGTCTTAGTTTAATTAATTAAGAATGATTTTGAAATTTATTATTAATATAATTTTTTTTTTTAGTAATTTTTTTTTAAATCAAAACTTTTTAGTGTATAACTTGGATATTTTTTGTATAATATCAAAGCAACATAACCACTCAGCACAGTTTAATTTAGAGAAAATTTTAAATGTATAAAAAAAATTTCGAGACAAATTATTTTTGAGAAATGATATGTTGAAATAGGGATTTTAAGAATTGTTCGTGGGTTCCGATTAATTACATTAAATTTTGATTACACATATTTTATTATAAAAAGAAGTATGAGTTTTTTTTTTTAATTTTCCTTACTTGTTTTGTTTTTAAGTCTGATTTTTTTAAGAGCATAGATCATACTTGGCGCAGTAGATAAATAGATGTATGGTAGAAAATTGATACAAGGAAGTTATATTAATGTTAAGATATTTAATGAATTTTCTATGATGATAACAATTATCAAAACTTATATTTAATAAATAATTTCATGTATAATATTCATGTCAAACCAATAATTGAGTTCTTTAAAGAAAGAATACAAGGTAAATAATGATAAATAATTGTATTGAAAAAAAACCTTGATCGACTATGATCTGCTATCCAACCTGACATTGGAATAGTAAATATCTTTAAAACATTAAGATTTTTATGAACATAATTTTTGAAATTCTATTTCTATGAAAAGTTTAAGTTTCACTTTATTTAATATTCTATCTGCATTTCGTACTTTTATTTTTCAAAATATTACTTGTTTCAGCGATTAAAATATTATTTATTTGAGTTCTTTATATGCTTAATGGTTAAAAAAATAAAATAAACCAAAAGAAGTAAATTAATGATGTGGTGAAAAGAGTATTAAGAGAATTAATTTTCTTCTAAAACAACTTTAGGCCATTATTAAAATCAATTCTTCTTTTAAAATTCTTATCGTTTTATTTTGAAGAATATTCATTTTGAAGTTTTAAATCTCAAGTAGTCATTATAAATTCAAAAACAGTTTTATAAATATATAAAGAAATTATAAATTATAAATTTAAACTGTTGAAATAAAATCCCAACTAGCCAATGTTAAACTGCACGTATGCCGTAAGAATTTGTCTTTGCTTGACTTAGCCAAATAAATGCATTTCATTTCCATTTTTAAATGTTTGGCTAGTATTCTTGCTGAATGTGAATAGTCTCATCAGCAAAGATCATTTGTATTAGACAAATTAATTTTTAGAACTAGTACATTTTATGCGTGGCCCGAAACAATGTTATTCTTCAAATGTGGTCCTAACAAGTTGAGCACCTGTTACCTATGAAAAAGAATTGGAGTAGCAATATATTAAAGATGGCTCATAATTGTCTAGTCAGTCACTTTAAAGAACACTATCGCATTATATGTATGTTTAGTTTTTACCAAAGAAAAATTTTCTACGCGAAAAAATAAGTTTTTAAATGTTGCAGGACTATTTATTACAAGATATTTCAGCAATAAACTCAAAGATCTCTATCCCCAAAAAATGTGTATTCTAAAATTTTAAAAGTTGTCTTGATAAAAATAGTAATGCAAGACTACTCCTACGTCACTCTATTTTTGATAAAACATATTTATAATGTTGAAGCATAATTGTATCATCAGTCGCTTAAGGAACACTATTGCATTATGTGTACGTTTAGACTCTTGCCAAATAATTTTTTTTTTTTGTGTGAAAAAATAAATTTTTAAATGTTGCAGGGCTATTTATTACAAGATATTTCAACAATAAACTCAAAGGTCACTATCCAAAAAAAAAAAGGAATTCAAAAATTTTAAAAGTTGTCCTGATAAAAAATAATAATTCAAGACTACTTTACTCTATTTTTGATAAAACATATTCATAAAGATAAGCATAATTGTCTGATCAAACGCCTAAGAAACTCTATCTCATTATATGTAGTCCTTTACCAAGCAAAACATTTCTATTGGAAAAAATAAATTTTTAATGTGGTGGTGGGCTATTTATTACCAAATATTTCAACAATAAACCCAAAGGTCACTGTCCCAAAAAATGAAATTCAAACATTTTAAAAGTTGTCATGATAAAAATAAAAATACAAGACTACTTTACTCTATTTTTGATGCAACGTAAATAACCCCAACACACAACATACACAATCATTACATAATTCACTGCTAATGCTTGGTTGCCATAATGATGAAGTTGCCATTCTTTGGATCTATGTTATATTTTCCCTTTATATATATATAAGTAATAAAAAGGTAAAACACACTTATTTTTTTACTTTTCGTAATCTATCTTTGTAGAGGTAATAAATCGCATAATTTCTTTGTATGTGATAATATATATAAATGACGTACACAATTCTGTTTTTTAATAATTTATATATTTGATATTCCTTTTGTTTTTATTCTACCACACAACGTGTAAATGATGAGTTCGTCATGAAAACAAAAAAGATCTTATACCAACATGTTTAAATTCATGGTCAATCCTTGTGTTCTTCCATGGCGTATCGATGCTCTTCATGAATACGTTCAAGGTCACACATTGTTTTAGCATGGGAAACATCCTTTTTCGCATGTATACAGAATTAAATCAATGCACACATTCGGTAAACAATCGTCCCGTTTTCAAGAGTTATGTTGCAACTGAATGTTTACGAGTGAAGTTCGGATATTTTTATTATATTATCACATCACTTTTTTTTTTCGTGACAATTTCGTAATCGTTGCATGCTTTATCACCAGTTATTCTCACGTGTGAAGAATAGCATAGCGAGTTCCGTTGAAGTTTAAAAATCATTGTTTCCCATTTAGTTAGCTTCACGACTATTTAATTTTTTTTTTTTTTTTTTTTGATAACAAAATGAATAGATAGCCACTATCGCATATTTTAAATTTGAACAATAGCGGCTGATAATTTTTTTCCTACTAAAATATGTTTGTGCTCTATGAAATAATGGATTAAATTGTTGGTATAATATAAATTTTATGTCATTTTGATCATTAATTAAGAAGGAAATTATATCATTTAGTAAGAAGGAATTTTTTGATCTGGAAATAAATGGCTAACTTTTTGTTTGAATATTATTTTATATTAACAGCTATTCAGCAAACCTCAGAAATAAATAGAAAATCAGTAAATATACAATAAATCCATAATGATTATTGAGCATTAATAGTAATAAGTGATAATGATAAATTATTTAATACATTCAAAGCAGATTCTTTACATTCTTCACAAATGTAAGTAATTTGTCTTATTTTTAATTACGTCACAATTACTAGCTCTTCATTAAAATGTTCGATATATTATAGAGAATTTTCAACTGCAATTTTTAGCATAGTTCGATATATCATGGACTTTTCAAATACATAGGACGATGTCACTTCAATAAGAAGACGCCCATGATTTTAAACATTTTATTTTAAACAAAAGTTCTTGAGCATTCACGGAGACGATACGTAGGCACAATACAAGCATAGGACAAATATTTACATAGAAAATATTTTTTAAACATTACGATTTCGCGTATGTTCACTATCTAGTTTTTATTTTATTATCGCCCTTTCTGATTCCATAGGTGGCACTAGCACTACACCACAGTTACAATTAATATCGTTCGATAATCCAGAGAAAAAATCAAATATGTCATTAGGCTTTCGATTCCTTATAGAATTAGTCGTACGAGGAGGACGACCTCTTTTTCGCAGTGTCTGGATTGGTTGTTGTTCTGTTTGGAAGGTATCAAGATATGGACGAAGATGATATGACATGATGACACATAAGTTGCTACAGGTACGTCAGGAGTGGTAGGATTGGCTACTTCATAGCTCGTTAGCGAGCGCAGAATCACTATGATGAAAGGTCCAAAAGAGCCTCTAAGAAGTTCAGAATTAAACGCCTACGCCAAGAATATGTTTGCTGGAATGACTGAACCTGCTTTATGTTCTTAGGAGGAGGCATTTATATGATAGCGGATGTTTCTCAGAGTCAAGTTTCACTATTACACTAGTGATGAAATGTCCGAGAAATTTCACTTTATCGCAAACAAAATTGTACATGCTACGATTTGCATGCGATTTACACAATAAAAGTCTTTCAAACACAGACTTGAAAGTCATACAGGTGTCATTCAAAAGTATCTGACAGTATTATAATGTTATCAAGGTATAAAAGAATGAGAATGTCTTTCAAGCCACTTTGAAATGTGTCACTTAACCTTTAAAATGTGACTGAAGCTGTTTTACAGCCGAAAGGCATTCGGAGGTAACGAGGAGTTCTAAATGAACAGACGAATGCTGTTTGAGGCCCAGACACTTACCTGGTGGTAACCAGATTGCAAATCTACTGTTGTCATGAAAGGTGTATGCTTCGTATCATAAAGCAGGTCATCCATCCTAGGCAAAGGGTAAGACTCAGCAACTGTTATGGCATTAGGTCGTTTATAATCTATACATAAGCGAATCTTACCATTTGCTTTGGAAACGGAAACTATAGGTGCAGCGTATTGGGATTCATATTCTTCCATGATGTTATGTTCCAAAATTTTATACCGTTTATAGTTAGCTTTAGCACGGCAATTGAGTTGACTTTATGAATATGATTGCAAACACGATTAAAATTTACTGAGTCCTTATTCACTACAGAAGGATGCGCAGAAGATCTACCTCCCCGTGGTGCACCTGGTAACACTTTTTAGTGGATAAAAGATCTGCAACTTGGCATTATTGTTGGATTAATGAACTCTGTTTCAGCATTTTGTATTTGTTGTATTATTTTTGTTAAAACTGTTCATAATCTGCCATTGGAAAAAAAAAAAATTATTCACTACAGAATTGCATCTTGAACATTTGGACTTGGTAACCCCTGGTTTATCACAGCCATAGCATGATACTGTTAGTTTCTCTGTCTTGTCACAGATTTTGCTTTATCATTCCTATAATACTGTGAGCTTTGAATTAAAAACTACTTCCCTTGTATTGAAAATCTTTTGGAATGAAGGATTTGTGTTGCGAATATTACAGAATGCATTCAGTCAACTAATTCACTTGGTGAGACTCATTCAGACTAGTCGTCTAAAAAAGATCACGGGAGGCTTTTGAATTTGGTCAGCAATAATTAAATCTTTTAATTCGTTGTTGTCTTTAATTTTCAGCTCATGTAGCCATTAATCGAAGTAACTTCTTATTTCGAAGTAGAAATCACGTCGCGTGCTTTCTCTGTGCTTTCATATGCTGACAAAAAAGTTGTCTGAATTTTTCAGCATTAAGCTTGAATCTCTTCAGTAGGATTCTTTTGGTATGCGCTTCTGCTTTTGACTCTCTAGCAATGAATTTAGCTACATAAGTTGGCAAAGAACAGTTGAAGTAAGCAATCTATTTACTCTTAGGCACTTTTAGAAATTTAAACTGCCTCTCAGTTAGATTGTGAAAAATGGCTATACCATTATCCTTTGAGTTAAAATTTGGAATAAGTTTCTTCAGCTCAAATTGACCAGATTGATTAAGGATATAAGAGGAGTACCATTTATTTGAGATTCGAGTTTCAATCGCAACTTTTCAAATTCAAAATTCTTTTCAACATGATTTTTTGCTGGTTTCTCCAACATTCTTCTGTTGTATTTTGTAACATTCAAATTCTACAAATTCTTAATCATAATTACCTGAAACCGTTATCAAATTTTTAAGTTCAATAATTTTTATATTTTGTTCCGATTCGCACCCAACTCTTGTGCTAAGAATGCGGTCCTTTTTTTTTGTTTGTCCAAGGAAAACATGATGCTGGTACTATTTCAGAGAGATCACAATTTCAAGAAAAAAATTAATATCCTGAAAAGGCCTAATAATTAAGAGTTCTAAATTGCGCGAATAATATTAATACCACACAGAACTTGATAACCTAAAAAAACTTAAATCATTCTATACTCAAATAAAGTCTCAAAATATCAATGTCCCAAATTTAGAATTATGTTTGCACTATACAGTAAAATTATTGAAATCACTCAAAATATATTTCACTTGAGATAATAAAGATACATTAGATTCAACATAAAAAACAATACAAATCATCTCCTTTTTTTAAACTGAAGTTCTCAATTAAGCTACAATTTGCCAAATATATATACCCTGAAATGAAATACACTTTTTGTTTCATACAAGTTACTAACAGTAATAGTATACAAGGAAACAGATAAATTGTAAGAACTTAAAATCGTAAATCAGGATGACTAAACGAATTATTCTATTCAGGATGGATCATCAATCAAAAGTAAATTGATCTTAAAGATCAAGATATTCTCACATTAAAATTTACTAAAAATGATACTTATTTTCTGTCGGTTGTTGAAGGTGGTGTTTTTCCGTACTCGGCCTCATGTTGGGCGCCATTTTGTTTGTACCAGGAACTTTTCAAATATATATAATAGATATCACTTCAATAAGGAGATGTTCATGACTTTTATTTTTTAAAATTTTATTTTAACACAGATTCACGACACATTCACGGAGACGATATATAGGCACAATACAAGCATAGGACAGACATTTACACAGACTTTAAGATTGCGCATCAGTTTGATATCTAGTTTTTCTTTTATTATCGACATCTCCGATTCCATAGGTCGCACTAGCAGTCTACCACAGTTACAGTTATTAACGTCCGATTTAGTTTGTTATAGTCTCACCCCTCTTCTTTCCTGGATACGTTGATGTCTCGGCGAGAACCCAGAGGAAAAAATCAAGTGTATCATTAGGCTTTCGGTTCAATACAGTATTAGTCTTTTAGTCTTTAGGACGTAGTGACTAGATTAGATTAGTGACTAGATTTTTCGTAGTGACTAGATTAGTTCTTGTTCTGTTTGGAAGGTATCAAGATATGCAAGATATTCACCACAGTTTGTTAATATCGACCGATTTTGTTTGTTACAGCACAACAATATATACAAAACAACATTAGAACACAAAATAAAATGTTGCTTAGAAATCAATGCTGACAAACTACTAATTCTTAGTTACCAATGTTGAAGTAATTTGTTGAAACTGGCTAAACAAAAGTTTGCTTTTCAGTTAATTTTAATTAAAACCACAGACATACTTTTAAATTTTTATTTGTTAAAATGACAGAAAAATTACAGTGCTTATGATAATGGTTGGTGTATGTTTATTCTAATAATTTACACCCGAACATCTTTAATATTTTATCTAAAAGTCATTTAGGACAAATGAAATATTAAAAAAACAGCTCCAACGTTGCTTATATACTGTATGGAATTCTTGATAATTAACCATCCGTATTTTTCAAATAAATAATTAATTTATAAGTTGGCAAAAATTGGCAAACTGAAATATTTTTGCCTTTGGTGTTTGTCAAATTGCCTGATTTTTTTAAACGTTAGTAATAGGGTATTACTTTTTAACTCTATGCAACGATATTTATTTATCACTTTGCATTAATAAAACTATGTCTTTCATACCTCAATAATTCAATTTTACTTGTCTAGGATTCCACATCAACATTTTTGATTGAGTTATCAGTGAATTTAATTCTAAAATAACATCATTATTCCAATTATCTATTTGTAAAATTCATTTTTAAATACTGCAAAATCTATTTATTGCATGTGTTATAGTACATTAAACGTAAGAATCATGTAATGGATTTAAAACAAGATTGTACAACCCTTTAGTTTCCTTTGGTCACATTTGAAAGAAAAAAAGTGTCTGGGGCATTTGGTTAAAAATTCCTGACACGTACACGGGTTATATTAATTTAAAATAATAATAATAATAAAATTAGTTTATAATATAATGTAAGATATAAGAAATTAGCAAAATTGAGTTGCATAACGATATTTGATTTCTTTTCGTACAAAATTTTCTAACCCACTTAAAAAGAAGAAAAGAAAACAGAAGGCTCAATTAGCTTCAATCATTTAAATAAGCAATATTTTACAAAATAAAAATAAAAAGAATAAATTGGTAATTAATTAAAATAAAAACATCATTGCTTCTATACATTTTACTTTTCCTTGTGCATACATACAATGTGCAAAAATAAAATAAAGAAGAAAAGAAACATGCATTTAATATTTGAAATAAATATACATTTTCAAAAATAAGTTGATAAAATTCCAGTTTTATTCAATTTATGATTTCTTCTTGGGCCACGAGTTGTATAAAATCAAAATTTATGATCTCACTAAACAAAAAAATTATCCATAATACATCACTTTCAATGTTTATTTTAGTTATTAGAAAAACTATATTTGATTAGTAGAAAGATCGTTGCTTTCAACAAATTTTTAAAAATTAGCAACAGCATCATCAAATTTTCTTAACCATTTATCCAAAATTTTACAAAATTTCGATAGTTTATCGTTTTATTACTCATGGTACCTCCATCTATATGGGTAAAACAGACAAAATAATCTTTAACTTTTTAAAATAATTTCCAGTGATAAAAAGTTAGACTTCTAGATTATCAAAAATAAAAAACCAGTTTTTGAATTTTTGATCGCTCTTATTAGATATTTTGTATTTTAAATATCTTTTTACTCTTGCCGTAATAGATACAATAAATTAACTATCATATTTTTCTCAAAGTTTATTTAAACTCCTTGTCAAAACTTTGTAATCTTTGCATTTTCTGTGATTACATTTACAATAATGATAATGTTCACATAAAAGCTCAATGATTTCCACAAGTAAAAAATTTTCATTGACATATAAAAGATCAAACGCTTTTATATTTTATGGAAATGAGTAAAATTTAATTTTTGAATGTATAAGAATCTAATCAAGGGAATAAAAATGAAAATGGAAAAAAAAAATCCCTTTTTTTATACAAGTTACAAAATATTGTGAAACCGCAATTGCCGATTCAAAATGGGTACTTTTTCAATACATGGAAATCTTTAAAACTATGTTATATACAAGTGTGTTACGTTTTCTACGTGTAATTATACCTTGATAGAATAAAAACATAGCTTTATAAAGTTGTTCTGATTTTTTTTAATATCAGTATTGATATGCATCAATTAAATCTTTTTGAGAAAGAAAATTTGAAGAATTGTGTGTTTAGAGAGGAGAAATTGAGATGTTTCAAATTGGTCATTCATATGCTATGGCTGAAGCAAATTTGGGGACTGCGTCTTATTCGTACTGTATATTCTTGTGCTTCTTATTGTACTGTTATTCGGAATGTACCCTTCGAAAGTACCCAATTCAATTTCAATGCCTCTTCCCAAATATAATACCCAGTATTCTACGAAGAAGTCTTAACTCTATTGAGATTCTGATGCTTTGCAATACTTCTATCTTTGCAAAAACAGGTTCCAGTTATTGAAAACACGACTGCTGACACCAACAGCAGCAATACTTTCAAGCAGAAAGCAGTGGATGAGGGAAAATTACCATACTCATCTGAATGAAATGCAGAAGATTATCTATAGTTATATTGAGGATTTAAAAGCCTTGAAAAAAATGAAAAATAAAAGTGAGTATATTTAGCGTCTGCCCTTTAACGAACTATGCAAGGCATAACAATAATATAAATAATAAAACTGATACAGCTAAAATAACTAAGCGAACTCAAACAACAGTTTATAACTTTCCTTATCCTGCTAAAAGGGCATGTCGCAAAAAATGTTTTTAATTTTGTCTCGTCTGTGAGCGAAAATTTTGATATAAGTAGAGAAAATAAATTCTTTCAGCTATCCTAATATGCAGACACTGTCACTTTCCTTTCTTCGGAACCTACATTACCTCCAATCATGGTAAGATAATGCAGTAACCTTAAAGAAAACTCGCTCTGCTTGTCAAAAACGTTTGAAGGGAAAGTTAAGATTAAACTGTCTGACGAACATTTTAAATGCTTTCCAGCTAATATTAATCTACGTCATGATATAACGAAGTTTCTTAAGGAATTAAATTTAGATTATTTTATAATTACTCCTAAAATTAAGAGGCCACTTAGGACAATCTTAAAAGGACTTCCTATAAAATTCTAATCTGTCTTCTATTCCTAAAAAAAAAGCCTAAGCAAAAAGCCTTCACAAAAAAAGACAAACTTCAGGTAGTCAAAATCGGTAGAAAGTCATTATTTGGTTTATGGTCATGTTTGTTAATGAAGAGTCAGCCTTCGTGAGACCACCTTCCATATAATCATCTGCAGTAGAGGAAATATTGTATTTTTCATGTTGTCCACTCTTTTCCACCTCACAGCTATCATTAGGCTTTACTCGTATAATTTAATATGGTCCGAAATATTTTGGTTCTAACTTTATTCCAGAACCAAATTGGGTTCGTTGGATTGCCACCAGATCATTAATGTGATACGTATTAGGAAGTCTATGCTTTTGTTGTTGTATGTTAGATATTTTTTTTCTGAAATTTTGAGGATATTATTCTTTGCTTCTCTTAATTTCTCTCTTTCTTGAATTGTGTTATTTGTTTAAAATTTCGATAAGCTTCATTGTTTTTATCTCTTAAACCCAAAAATACATGAGGTAAGTTGACACAGAAACATCTTCTTTTGGGATCAGATTTAAATAATTGCCTACTTTTTTCTCTCTTCCTGTTGAAAGCTATATGCTCATTAAAATTTGGTATAACATCTTCAATCTGTGATTAAGATTTCTGGGCCTTTAAATTAGTAACTCTCACTTTTTTGTTTTGTACCCTAGGTTTCTGTGATTTGGTAACTTTAACTTGCTGTTGAACGAATACTCTACTTATTACAACTGAAACACTTTAACCGCTTGGGCTTATCAGGGTATTTTCCTAAAATATGATTCCTTTTACCATATGAAAAACAACATATATTACCTTTAGATTTGTAATAATTACTATTTACTTCAACATTTGCACTTTAGTATTATTTAGATTGTGATACTTAGGATTAGCATTATTATTATTATTTTCTTTTCCTTTTTAATAAATAGTTTCTTGCACATTAATTTTTTTTTTAAACTCTTCTAGTGTTTTGCAACCGTACACAATATTTTTGTCAAGTGATTCATTTTGATAGTATATCATGTATGTGAGCAGAATTTCTGCTGATGCCTTGTTCTGATCGACCGTAATTTTTCAGTTTTTTATCAAAAGGTTACTTAAATCAAATACTTCCGACATTTTTTAAAATTCTCTATCCATTGTTCTTCATATTGCATTGAAACGCCCGTGAAGGGTTGTAATAACTTTCAACATCATTAAAATTAATGCATAATCTTAATATCTCCTGAATCATCCTTCTCATAATCCTTCGTCATCAGTGGCGGTGACTCCGTCAAACAATTTAATTTATCTTATCTCAACTTTAAGTTTATTAAGACCGCATAACATAGAATATGATCAATAACTTCTTCTATACTTTCTTTATTTCTTGTGTTTAGTAAGTTATAAATAGAAATAACTTCGTGAAAAGTTAGTGATTTTTTGCCAGTTTTATTGTAGCATTAAATTAATCACTTCAAAAAAAAATGCTTTAAAAAAAGTAAAAGTAAATCCTTCAATTTGTTTAGTCTTTTTTTTTAAATAATTGTATCACCATTTGCATTAAAAATCAACTTATGTAGATTCCGAATAGTGGATATAATAATATAGTCTATCGAAAATAACAATCCGGGAATATTTATTAATTTCATTTCAATTATCAAACAAACTAGGACTAAACTCACTCCTTTGATGTCTTCTTTAATTGGTGCTGATAATATTATATTTGCCAGTAATTTTTTTATGTTTTTTTTAATCCAGGTATATAGTACCTTCTTAAAATAGTGGACGATCCTACATATAGACGCCTTTTATATAATCTTTTGTCTAGAGGAGTTTTTAAAAAAATTATTTTAATTACAAAAATATAAAGACCTGTAGAAACTAATTATTTATACAATAGTTAAGACAATATCATTACAACGTTATAAAAGGATTCCTTTAAAATGTACCATTTAAAATACCCTTAGAGTTAGAATCTTATTTTAACATCATCATTCTCATTCTTTCCTATTCCCTTCTCCCTCAATCTGGAATCAAATAAACCTCTAGAAGGATTGTGTCACACAATGAATTCACTACACCGGACATTCAACAATAGGCATCTTAACCTATTCGTGTATTCAGCATCACATATTTCCGTATTTAAGTCACACTCCACAGCAGTTGAAGCATATATATGCAACCAGGGTGATTATAAAAAGACTTTTTCGATATATGAGCCGCTAGCTATTATATCATTCACAGAAACTGAACAAAATTTTGGTTTATGAAATTTTGAGGTATGCCCTCAAGAATCATATGAAAAAACATTTATACCCTAATAGTTATGATTACAGTGACACAGTTTCAAAAATTTCAAATGGGAACTTTTGATTTTTTTATCTCCGTAGTGAAAACCCATAAATAGCGTTGGAATAACACGGAAATAGCGGCTTCAGATAGACTGCTACTACTACACCACACCACACCACACCACACCAAATCACTGTGCCTAGAGCTGAGTAACCCCTTTATAGTTTGGGAAATATGTGGGTAAGAAGGCTGAATTGGCTGTGTGACAATTCTACGGCCATAGGAGACCGGGACCTACGGCTTAAAATGGATTCAGAACCACTCCAAACATTCACGGCACCGCCGGGATTCGAACCCGAAACCTGTGGTACCGAGCTCCAGACAGACTAAAAAGAAAAGGGAAAGAAACGACAGAAAGTAAAACATTTTAATATGATTCACAAATTGTCTACGTGACCTCCTTCACATATGATGTCACTTTGCTGGCGACAGATGGTCGATAGCAATGAAGCACGCACCATGACAAGAGAAATTCTGTCGAATCTGACGTCTGATGGCATCTTTCAAATCAGATATAGATTGCGGATTAGATGTATACACTTTGGATTTTAGGTATCTCCATAGCCAGGAATCCATGGGAATAAGATTGGAATTCCTTGACTTCAACGGAAACGTGAAATGGTAGGAGAAAACTCGATCAAAAACTATTGTGAAAGCAACGTTTTACAGATGACCTTACGTGTGGGGAAGGGTCATCTTGCATCCACACGGCGCCAGATAAAGCAATTCGCTGTTGCAAATCGGGAATTATGTAATTACTCGACATTTCTAGATAGCGAGCACTCGTTACCGTACACGTTTGTAGCATTCGGCAGTAATCTCTTCAAAAAAGTAGGGGATTTGGATGAAGATGCTTGTTATACTGAACCACATAGTCGCTTTTCCTTCGTTTAACGGAAGTGTAAAAGTGTAACCACTATCGTGGAGATTGTCCTCAGTAACGCAGTTCTTCGAATTAACGTTACCAATCAACGAGAAATGGACCTCATCCGTCCACAGAATGCGTAAAAGGCCACCTGTATCATTGTCATACGCGCCATTGTCATTTCGCAAATGATCATTGTCATTATGATCATGCTCAATGAGCGAATGGTCACTATGATCAATGAGCGAATGATCATGATCATTATCATTGTCATTGTCCTTTCGCGAATGAGGAATTCATTAGCGAAATCTGGCCATAATTGGTTAACATCCGCTTGCAATATTTGGACAAGGTGGAACCTATGCGGACACATGTGGAGAATAGAGCGTAGAATCTTGCTGATAGTAGAATTTGACAACTGCAGAATACGTGAAATACCTGATGCACTTGCGAAACTAGCTTCGCTTAGCGTCTCATGGATTACTGCAACAGTCTTAACAGGAACCAAAGGTCGTCCAGACAAAAATCTATCACATGTGCAATCAGTTTTTTAATCCCTTCAGGTAATAATTCTTTGTAATTTCCCTTCGTTGCTTTTCTATAAGCGGTATATTGTTCAAAGCCAGAAAGCAAGATACGCGGCATGCATTGCACAGTGACTTTTCTTTCACCTAGTGAGACAACGTCAGTCATGATAATGTCTTAAGTTGAACCAGGAAATCTGAGCGCCAGAATCGTTTTCTCTTTTCTTCTTAGTCTGTCAAGCGTTAGCAAATTTTATGCTACAGGTACCGTTCCAACGGCATTTAGGTCTTTTCGCTATAGAGATCACATTTCAATAAAAAAATAAGTGGTGCTATTAGAAATGCTTGAAATTTTGTCACTGTAAGAGATTAACTATTGTTTTTGAGCTCATATCTCAAAATACTTTATACCAAAATTTTGTTCAGTTTCTGCGAATGGTACAATAGCTAGCGATTAAAATATCGAGATATTTTTGTTTGCAATCACCCTATATATACAGATATACATAGATACGTATATGTATGTATACACATACACACACACACACACACACACACACACACACACATGTATATGTATATTATTTTTATGTGTAATATAAACAGTATAATGCATTAAAATAGTAAACAATGATGATAAATTGATGCATGAATGTACAGTATCCAATGTGAGGCTTGATACTATAAGAATTTAATTGGTGATTTTTTTTTTGTAGTTACCAAAGGCAAAAGTTAAAAAAGTTAATTAGTTTTTATTTCCTATTTTATAAAAAACTTTCTCTAATAGAAACAAGAAATTCTTATAAAAATCTCAAAATAATATATAAGAACATAATGATAGATACTTTATCCAGATAAAATAAAGGAGCAATTACAAAAATATCGTCTATAAGTGAAAATAAACAAACAGCAGCATTTAACAGCATAACTATTTTTGAACAGCAAATAATTATGCTACTTCAGTTGAACGCATATGCAGCAACAACGTACGGAGAATACCTCTAACATTATAGTGTATATTCCGGAATAGAAAATATAATACATGATTTAAAAAAAATTTAAGTATCTAAAGTCAATAATTTTAATAGATTTTATACTTAAAAGTCAGCATTCTTCTCTCATTTACTTATTTCATAAGTAGTTCTGATAGTATGATTTTTCAAAAGTTTTATATCTCTACCATTTTTAAGTTCATGTCATTGTTACAGAATTGCATTTTTAAGATAAATATAAAGGCATGATTTAGCACAAAGTTTCTTATTTATATAATAGTTAAGATAATCGTATAATATAGTTAAGATGTTGCAAATCATAAAATTTTTGTGAAATTTATTTATATATTTAAAGACATTTACGTTTATGCTTTTACATGAAATTTATAAATATATATGCATTTAATTTGAAATTTATGTGAAATAAATATTTATATTTAAATTTATATACATTTATTTATATATTTTTATGAAATATATAACATTAAACTCTATATAATTTTTAAGCTTATACTTAAATATGCAAAAATAATTATAAGCTTAAAATTTTAAACGTCGTAAATAGTTTGTAAATGTTAGTAATGTTTTATTTAATTGCAATACATAAATATTCATTTCTAGTGATGTTTTATATATAATTTATTTTAAACTGAATATCTATTAATAAAATTATTTATATATACATTTATTGTTGAAATACTAATTAAAATTTTTATCGGTATTCAGTTATCAGTACAAATAATAAATCTAATTTGCAATAATTTTTGAATTCCTGTACATCATTTCTTAATTTATAAATTCTTTGAACACTGCTTTAAGCAGTGAACATTCTTTGAACATTGATTTAAGCAATGAAACGTTCTCAGCGTTCTTTGAACTCTGTTTTGAACATTTCTTTCCATAAGAAAAGTTATTTATTGTTCGCCTTTTTTCCTTGAGAATTTCGTAATAGTATTCTGTACATAAGGAAGCCCTGTTAATAACCTCTCATGATAACCAATCTACCTTTGGCATTTGAGAAAGCGTTTGTAGGGTTTCTCGTTTCTCCTTTAATAAGATTGAATCCAGATTTTTTTCTGGTTTGTTATGAAAAGTTACTTTATTCAAGCGGATAATCTCGTTTTTAATTTATATTTCATTCTTTGTCCCAAAATTACTAAAATATTATTTTTTGGAGACTAAATATTTTCCCTTATAATTGTATTAAAGGATTTTATGCTATTTTCTCCTAAGATTTAATTTTATTTGGTAAATTGCCAATTGTATGGGTGAAGATGATAGCCTGTCTGGTAATTTTTCTTTCGAGAATTTGATTTAAATTAATTTAAAATCTTTTTTTTCTTCTCATCTTTGAAAACCTCCACACGGCTAACCCTACTATAGGATTTCAATATCTTCTTGTACTATTTTTAATTATATTAAATTAATTTATAATTTTTGGTACTGTTATTATTTTCATATTGATTTAGAGAAAGTGTAGATAGTTATATTGAAATAGTTATTGTAGCATGTTTCTCACGGGACGAGTTGTAGCATTTCGTTCTCAGGGAAGGCGAACGTATATTCTTTAGCAAGCACATAATAACAACCTATCACCAAATTTGACAGCACATAAGCAGTGTTGTGGTTAGTTCATGCAATTAGTATTTTGTAGTAATGAGAATACTGTCATTCAAATCTGATAGCAGGATAATGAGACCTCATGAAATTAGAGATTGCGACCTTTACTGTCGAAACAATTACAGATAGAATATGGACTACACCATGAGTTATTGCATCGTGATTGGGGATAGACTATGGGCTAAGTAAATGTCTACTCCAATGAGAAATGAGGGAAGCTGACTCCGTCCCTCCTCTTGACGGATTTTCTTAAAAGGAAATTTTTGAAGAAGAAGAGAGAGAATTCTGCGACGAGTCAACAAGAAGGGTTGATTTTCTTTTTTTCTGTAAATTTTAGAAGAGGTTGGAATTTCCGCCTTTTATAAACTGAGCCCCTTGTTGTTTCGTGTATCACGCCGTACGATAATTAAGGTCTGTTGCAGACTGGTTGGACTAGATTCGTCGTAGACTCGAGAACTCTGAAAATCTCCAACTGGAAGTGAACTGCATTTGTGAAATTTAAATCTCTTTTCATTTTTTTCTAAATAATAATGTTTATTAACCCAGAGTTCTGTACATATATATATATTGTTTTTAAATAAAAATTAAAGTGTTCCCATGAACCTGAAAGTGGCCCTCTTCTTGAAGCCATTATAGACCGAGACGTTACAGCATAATTTCCTGATTGTTTTCATTTTTTAATCCATATATTTTTTTATAAAAATATTTTTTAACCTACCCAAAATAATTAATAAAATATATTTTTTATCTTTGAACGGTAACATATAACATACATACTTCGTCAGTATATTCTTTGACAGAGAAAACAGTGTGTAACACAGAACATGTTCTTTGACACATTTCCTTAAATTAAGGAAAAAAAATGGCAATAATTCAAAAGGCTGTTTGTTGTTTTCAATGACACTGATACAAAGTACACAGCGCATAACATGACGTAATGCAATTTGAAAATAAATTCTGAATTGCATTAAGGCGAAGGGTTTTATAAATATAAGAAATTTATATTAATTTTGGAAAAGTAAAGATAAGCGGAAAGTTTTATTCCAACAAGTATAATATCCTAATTGTTTTTATATTTTAATACTTTTTTTTATCCCCAAAATAACTAAAGTAATTAATTAATTTTGAAAGCAAACAGCAGACATGCTTAAGTCAGTACAACAGTGTTCATAATACACTAGTTTTCATAAATTAAGGAAAAATAAAAACTCTTGGAGTTATCCAGAGTTTTCTTTCATGCGACACACAAATGTGAGGCAGTTACCTTATATATAAGAGGTTAGCCTTCAACCAAAAGAATTTATTATAAAAACGGAGATGGCAACATTGTGTAATCTCCACATAAAAAATCAGAATTGAAATAAAAAGAATTGAAATTAAAATATTATTATTGTGTTAGACAACAAATTAAACCTCAATTTCTTCTTTTTCATTCGCGCATTAGCCCCATAATGGACAAGTCCTTCTGCCTATCGGATTTCGAGACAAGAGGTGTTTTCTTTTTACGAGGTAGGGTTGTCAGCCCTAAGCCCTAGCCGCTCTAACAGTCATAGTAGACCGGGATCTACAGTTAAAAAACCAAGGCACTGCCTGAACTGAAAACTACAACCTGTGGCACCAAACCGAAACCGATCAGCCAACCAAGATCGCCAAGATCTACCAACATTAGAAAATAATATTTTTCCTTTATTATCTTACAGCTAATATCAGTCATAGTAAGATATAAGAAGTATTACTTCAGACATAAAAGCAGAACTACATATATAAAAAGTCCTTAAAAACCAGTTCTTAAAACAAACTAGCAACACTATCAGGTAGTGATAATTAGTGGTCAAAGGATCATTCGAACTTGATTTTGTCATTGGCAGAAATGTCTTCAGTTGGTGGCCATTTAAATTTCGAATCTGAAATTCTCCAAAGACATTTCGTGTTCAATCTATCTTCTAAAATATTAAATACTTAACACATCTTTTCAATTTACTTTCCTGTATATTTTACCAACAAGCTATCGTCAATAACAGGTTTCCTGCTGATAAGGTCATTTAACTTCATTTAATCGTACTTCATTAGCAATTAAAGTCACGCAAAAGTTAGAGTAGGTGATTAAATAATTATCAATAATAGAGTTGGAAAAAAATTCATCAAAAAACAAAAGTTTTTGTACATTAGTTAAAAAAATTGTGATCGAGAAACATTGGAATTACGAAAAGATTTATTTCTGAAGGCGTAAAAAAACCCATTTCCTATATCATATCCTTCAAATACTTTTTAAACGCAGCAAATGTAGTAAAAACCTTAAATAATCCCTAACAGAATTAATGTATCTAATTTCCTATAGAGGGCCATCCTAATAGAATTAGGCATCTAATTTCCTATATCGCTGTAATGAGATTTGAGATTGGGGATAATAATGTATCCCCAATCTCAAAGTCACAAGTATCCTACTTCCACCATATTTAACCATCAGGCTTTTACTGACTAAAGCATGCCGCTTTTTGTACTATTTTAGGTTCAAAATTTAACTGAAATTTTAATTATTAAATGTAGCTATAGTGTTACATTTTAAAACTTTCGTTCCAAACAAATTTAAAGACCACTCACCCGATTATTTATTTCAGATAGGAAAAAGCAAATATTGATCCTTATACTTTCGAAATGATACCAAAATAAATGACTTCTTTTTCATATTTGTGGAACTATAAATATTTTAACATGCTGCCAAATTCAGAAAGAAAAATTAATCTACTTCAGAGGGAGGGCTCAAATATCACATATGATAAAGATCTCATTTCCACCTCCATGTTAAAGTTATAAAATTACTTTAAGCACTTGGTTCAATTTTCGTTTGTAAAATCCCTCCAAAATAGATTTAATATTTCCTTTAGTAAAAGTTTCTTTATTGCATTATATTAAAATAAAATTTGTGATTGTCTTTTTCCTTGTTTGGCGGAGGAATTTGAGAAAAATGGAGAAAAGGATTTTGGAATATATATATAGCAAGAGATATTTTTATAAAAGTATTTCCGAGATAAAAAACATAAGTTTGAAAGTGAAATTCTCCTGGATTTAAGAAATCAAAGAAAAGCTACTAGTGTGAATTTTCATTTCAAAGAATGACTTTTCTTATTTTTTTTTTTTAAATATTTCACATTAGTCTTTATTTTTCAAAGATATCTAAAAATAAAATAAATGCAATCGAATTTTATTTTCTGTTCAGATTAAGTTTATTTTTAGAAAAGAATAAGTCCAAATTGTACAGAAAGCAGTCTTATTCCAATGTGAATCTATATAAGTGATTTTAAAGAATTTGTTTTGTTGTATTAAAGACTTATAAATCTAATATCTTTTTAAATAATGAAAAACCGATTAATTAACCGATAACCAACTGATTAATTAAAAAATGGAAAACCGAAATTACCCTTGTTGTTGATTTTTTTTGTCCTATTTTTTTCTTACAGTAAGGAATAAAAATTTTACAATAATTATTTATAACAATACTTACAGAGAAAAAAGAAATTTGTGTTTGATGTTGAACACTTGAATTGAAATCATTCATGCAGTGATATTCAATAGATTCAGCATGCCCAGAGGTGTGCAAAAGAAACCAGCTACATTACCATAAACCCAATTTCCGCAAACCTCAGTTTAGAACTGAACAGCCCCAGTTGCGAACATTTGAGGATTTCGTTCCCTTTTCCCTGCCTACTCCTCTAATCCTTTGGATGGACTTTTCAGCTTACAAAATTAGCTTGCCATTTAGGTAGTGTAGGCTAAGGAAATTTCGGTTCGGCTAGCTTGTTAAGTTTCTAATGAATTCTCTTATGTCAGAAACTCAAGGCACACTAAGCTTACTAAACTTGTTTTAAACAAGTAATATAAACTTTTTTTTAAAACCAATTCCTATTTTTTTCCCTCTATATTGCAGAAAGTCCTTTATAAATAATTTTGATTCATTTTTTTAAGTTTGTCTGGCGCCATCTATTGGTAGATATATGCAATTTAAATCTAAAAAAAACTAAAATTAATTAATTAAATTTAATTACTAAATTAATATTTGAAAAAACTGCATTAACATCAAGTGTCATCCACTACAAGTTCAAAAAATGTATTTGGACTTGAGTGGATGAATAAAAAGTATTTTATGAACGATTGAAAATTTGAACAAGATATATATAGGGAGAGTGTGAGCTAATAGAAGGAATTGAAAAATACAAAACATAATGCTAGTTAACAAGTAACTGTAGTTATTCAATATATAGTATTTCAGTCACTTGTAAGACTGTTACACTGGCAATAAAAATACCTAAACACTAATTACTATAAGGTAATCATTAAGAAAGTATTTCAAACTTTACTTGCTTTCAAAAATATAAATCCGGAACTTAAAGGTTATAAAAAACGAAAATATATTAAGATATGAGGTATTATAGGCTATTGTAGGCATTTAGGTATTATAGGCTATTGTAGGCATTTAGGTATTATAGGCTAAGGAAATTTTGATTCAGCTTGCTTGTTAAGTTTCTACTAAACTCTCTTATTTCAGAAACTCTAGACAGACTAAGCTTACTAAACTAGTTATAAAAATTAAACTTTAATGGTAATAAAAAGGTAATTTTAGTTATTCAATATATAGTATTTCAGTCACTTGCAAGACTGTTACACAGGAAATAAAAACACTTAAACGCTAATTCCTTTTTGATATTACTTTAATGCAATCGTTAAGAAAATATTTTGTCAAACTTTACTTGCTTTTAAAGATGGAAATCGGAAACTTAAAAGTTATAAAAAAAAAGAAACTATCTCAAAAAATTTTGTGAAAATTATAAACAGAATCTGATCTGAACACATATTTTTAGCTATACATTTTTTGTTCTGTAAATTACACATGATTCTTAAAAAAAAGTTTACAGTACTGATAAAATAAAACAATTTTTGGCCCAAATCGCAAAATAAGATTCATTGGGATTTAGCGACTTTTTTGTGGTGCCAACTGAACGATAAGTAGCCAAATGTGACAACGTTGATTTCTCGTGCTGTTTGCAATGCACTTCTCACAATTGCAACCATTTTCTTGGTACACTTTGGTAACAATATTTTTTCACACAAATTTCAGCAGCCCCTATTCTGCGATTTTGCTGAATTTTTTTCCCGACTTCCGTCAAATGTGGAATGGAATGAAATTTTTCAACCGAATTTCAAAACATGTAATGATTACTTTTAGGCGTGTCCTGTATTTAAGATTATTCCCAACAAATCGGAATAATAAAAGGTAGAATTTATTTATTGTTTATTTACATGTAGAGTTGATTGTAAACATGGTTTCAATTATGAAATTTAACACATATATGATTTGGAATTTACGAAACATAGATGAGAGTTTTTTTTTTATTTAATGCAAAAAAATCCTTTTATAATGTTTATTGATAGTTTCTCAACCAAAAAAAATGTTAAACTGAAATTCTGCATTTCAATTCATGCTTTTAAAATGTTAACTTGAAATTCCTGCAGTACTTTCTATCTACAGGATTTACAGAAGTAATTACCAACATTTGCATGCCATGAAGAAGAAATTGTGGATAATCTTCGGCAGGAAATTCTAGATAATGAATATATATCAAGCATCCCTACCATGCCTCTTAAAAAGATAATTGCTAAGCATGACCGCAGCAAAAATCAGCCTTTTTGTCTACGTTTCCATTAAGTCATTCATCGAACTAATTTAACAGTTGATGATCTCACACGGAATTATTTCTTTTTTTTCAACTTGTCATGCAAAATCAAACAAAAATTAAACAAATTAACAAAAAAATAATAATTTTTCATCGGCATCATTAGCAAAATTGCCTGTAGATCACAGGATGGACGAAAGTATTCATCTGAAGAAATATCCATGATCACCTATCATTGATCTTGGCTCTCCAGTTTTTCTAGCCTATAGTCTTGAAATTGCTTACAACAGAATCAATCTATCTAAGTGGAAGTCGTTCGTCTTTCTTCCGCCAGCAACTCTTGCACTTCTCATTTTCTTGATAAGGTTGTTTTCGGCCATTCTGTAACACAAGAAACCCAATCTATTGTAACGCATTTAATAATGCCTGGTTCCCCAAAATCTCTGCATAACTACAAGTTGCTTTTTCTAAATCATTGACCATTATTTAATAATACCACTTAACACATCTCTCAAATATTCCCTTAAAAAATGAGCAATTTTATTTTCTGCATTTTTGTCATGAATCATGCTACAAAACCATAAGTCAATGTAATCAATAAAATGAATATGATTCTGTAGCAATATGATTACAAGTTGCTTTTTCTAAAGCATTGACCATTAACTAATAATACCACTTAACACATCTCTCAAATATTCCCTTAATAAATGAGCAATTTTATTTTCTGCATTTTTGTCATGAATGATGCTACAAAACCATAAATCAATGTAATCAATAAAATGAATATGAATTCTGTAGCATAATAAGTTTTAATTACAAATAATAACTTGAGAAGGATTTTCAAGAGCATAATTTTACCCTTTGGGATTATAAACTATAAAATTCATTTAATAAAAAATATTTTGCTTTTATGTAAATATATATTGAATTTATAATTCCTTTATAGTTTATGTTAATAGACTCACTTATCCTCAAATCATAATGCCATCATATGGGAACATGATATTGTTCTAATGTGAGACCCGTGTGGTCCCAAAAATATGATGCTAACAAAAAGTAAGATGTAAAGTTTTTATTTAAAATATATTTTTAAAAAGTACGTAATTTCATTGTCACTTCTTATTTTTTTTCTGAGAGTAATTCGAGTATTTTGGCATCCTCAGTGTCTAAATCTCACATATTTGAAGATATTATATTACTGGGAATTTAATATAATGTGTTCAAAGCAGTCTAAATAGGTAAAGAGAAACAGGAAACAAAATTTAATTTTGTAAAATACGGAGGATTTGCATAATATGATCACAATAAGTTAGAAAGAAAATGGTCAAAAAGTTAAATTTAAAGAAACTAATACAATTTTAATTAAAAATGAAAAAAGAAAACGACTGAAAATACAAAATTTCAAAATCAAAAGAGGGGAGTAGCAGCTGAAAGGCGGCAGTGTTAGTTCAAGCATGATGGCAATGGGCATGAAACAAAATAATTAAAAAAGAAAGATATTTAAAACAATCCGAGGACGTTTGAAGTTAGTGGGGAGTGTGTGCTTGGGAATGTTTTTAATTTCGAAATTAGAAATATTACCAAAATTATTAAAAAAATTGTTGATTTTAAGAATAAACATCTTGACACAGGAAAGGTTGAGAGAACTACAGCTGTCATAATATCTGAGGAACCATCTTGCGTTAGTGATCATGCAGAGAATTTCGGTTCCTAAAACTTGAATGCCTTTAATTCTCATCTTTGCAGCTGAACTCCAAACAGTGAAGACTTATGTGATAATGGGACACATGGTTGTAATGGGACAATGTATGTTAATTACTAACATACATTGTAAGTAATTAATGTAACATGTATGTTAGAAAGGGAAGAATCACTTTTAAGGACAAGACAAAAAGTGCGAATGCAAAAGTAATAATTTTTTTTTATATAATATGAGAACAAAGATGTTATTGTTTTATTTTTTTGTCTCATAAGAAAAGAAAATTAATCTTTTATCAACATTAAGAAGGATTTTCTGTCTGACACGCCAAAATATTGTAATGTAACTTTGAATAGTTTTAGTATGGTTTGGTTTGTCGCTCCACGGTCATTTTGTGCACTCTTTAGGCTAATTAGACTGGGATCTACGATATAAAGCGGATTCCGAACCATTAGCAAACTCCATGTCACTGCTAGGATTCGAACATGAAGCTTGTGGTGCCAAAGGCCAGAACGCTAGCCAATTGGTCATTAAGCGGCAGTTTTAGTAAGGAGATGAATATCATTATATTGGACAACTATAGCAGTATCATAAGCATAGAGACAAACATGAACTTTTTATTTTAGGAATTTATGTAGTACGGCACAGGATTTTAATACTTACAATGCATAGAAATTACTTTGCGTGCTCTTTATCAAATTTTTAATTGATTCTGGACTTTTAAAGGAAAGAAAGCGTAATTCGAAAATTCTACAAATTTACAATGATTTTTGCATATCATGCGTCTATGAAGTAAATTGTTAATGTTTAAAACTTAAGTAAAGCTAAAGAAAGAAAGTTGAAATTTTCTCTTCATACAGTATGTTTAAAATTATCCATACTCATTTAAAACTGAGCACAATGAGAAAAAAATATATAATTATTGATTTTGCACATTGTAATGAAATATATACACAGTCCAGCCACATTAATGTGACCACCACCTACTTTCGACGTCAACGTGAAATAACCAATCACAAAAGGCAGGTGGCAACACATTGCATTGGAGTGTATATAAAGAATTCCACTTAATACCACATTTCACACTCCACTTAAAGCCAGAATATACAAGAGTGTATATTTTGGCTTTTCACAGGTGATCACATTAATGTGACTGGACTGTGTATAAACAGCGGTAATATTATTCGCGCCCGTGACAACCTTAAGACACGCGTGCCTCCTGAGTGGTGCTAAATGAGTAACGACTAGAAGTTATGGTTACTTGCCCCGAAAAAATGACCATGTGTCACCCGAACTTTGTTGAATTGAATGTACTACAGAAGAATGCTGGTGGCCTGTCTGGTGCTAAATTTCAAAAAATTAAAAAGTTTTATGTACAGAGGGATGTTGATGTTCACATAATCCTAGAAGAAAATCTGTCCTATCTCTCTTGATTTTTTTAAAAAAAATATACGGTCATCGTATATTAGTGAATTATTAATCTAACACCAATCGAAAAGTCTGGGAGGCAAGCAGGGATGATTGCAAAAATTTAATAGAAAAACTCGCGAAGAAGGCTGTTGCCAATTTTAGAATAAGAATTACACACGGCTGCCTAGCCGAACATCTGGCCAAAATACGGTTTGTGATATATGTCCTTTATGTAAGGCAGAGAAAATGAATGACACCCATCTGCTTGTTTGCTTGGTACTGGAATCTTAACATACAACAGAATGGTGATTTGTGTACTCTTTACTGGAGGGCCAGAGAAAACATATGCTGATCATACGGACCTTTATTACAGTGCTTCTTGCTTTTTAAATTTTTATCCTTAGAACATTTATATTTTTAAGGCCTTTTGGTCGTTTTTGTTAACAATGTGTGGCTTTTTTCCTTTGTCATTTTGATTTGTTTATGTGTTCTTTTTCTTTCTACGATAAGTGGCCAAATTTGTATGAATTACATTCTAATAAAGCCATAGGTTACAACAATAACAATATAGCTACGGCGCCAAATGTTGCCAAAAAAAGACACGTGAGCTAATAAAATTGGTTGGATCAAGTTGGCAACTATGAAAATATTTAGATGCTATTGAGAACTTACTGTAAAAAATAATATTTTAGGATAAGTTTTGTTTGTAATTAATGAAATATATCCCGTTAAGTGCGTTTACCTTCATTTATTATATGCTACATATAAAAAAATAATAATTTGTCTTATGTAAATTTGTAGCTTATATCTTGGGCACAATTTGTTGAAAGCTTTATATATTTACACATTTTAAAATATTATATACTTTCTAGCTTTTTCAAGAGCTGCAAGAATTGTTTTGACTTACATTTATGCAGTAATTTTCCGCTATTCGTGTTTATTCCATGTATATTGTCCTTGTTTCAAGTTTATTTATACTGTATAAAATTTCATTTTATTTATTAATTACTAATTTTTAAGGCAAGCAAATGCAATTATTAAATAAAAATAATTAAAAAAATAGCTAATGAAAGTTATGTTTTTTTATAAATTTCCTGGTAATTAGTATTTAACAATTAAAAGTATTAACGTTTTTGTTTCTCATTAAAGAAAATGTATAAGCATGTAATTACTTTTATTAATCTTCCTATTTTATATTTTAAATTATTTTTAAGTATTTCCAAATAAGAATAAAAACTTTGACATTAAAATTTGTCCAATTAATTAATTATTCAAAATTAAATTCTTATTTCTTATGCTTAATTTAAATGCAAATCACGTTTCTCAGAATTAATTATATTTCTGAAAAATAAGCACCTCATTTATAGAACTTGCTTCATAGAATGAATATTTGAAGCACTTTAAATTACGAAAGATTTGATTAATATAAATTAATAATTTAAAGCACTTTAAATTATTAGTTTATATTAAGAGATAAAAAAGAATCTATTAGTCATTTTTAAGTGTTATGTTTTTAAATACTCTTAATGAAAATAAAATGGAAATATTGCTCTGCAAAATAAGCTAAAAGAATGTACTAAACAAAATAGTTTTTTTTTTGCTCAACATATAATATCTTATAAGCCAACCATAGACCATTTAAGTTTGAATATGATATATATATATATATATATATATATATACAGATATATATACAGAGAAAGAGAGAGAGAGAGATAAAAAAAATAAAAATCTTCATCTGTAATTAAAAATATATATTAATATTATATATTTTTATAATAATATATTTTCATAATAATATAAATTTAATTATATATATATATATATATATATATATATATATTTAATTTTTATAATAATATTTATTATAATATATATTATAAGCTCTGAAGAGTCCTTTTTTTATTTAGGGAATTTATACCTTATGCACCTTTTATTATTATGCACTATGTTTTATATGCAACAGGTCTCTAATTATACCAAATTTTAAAAATATATATTTTTTAAAATTTTTTTTCTGTTAATTTTATTAGTTTTAGTTACCATTTTCTTGTAGTACCATATAATAAATTTAAGTAACTATTTTTATCACCATACTAATGTTAATTAAGCAGCCAACCTTAAATTCATTCTCAATACTATTAATTAAGATGAGAAGATTAAGGGGGCTATCCCTAATACAATTCAGCACTCTATACGGCAATTGCTAATTGCCAGTGGATTGGTTAACTTTATATAGTAAGATGGGTTCAAAGATTCCAAAAGATCTTCCCTGATTTTGCGTCTTCCTTACTAAATTGCTTCAATTACTGCTTCCAACTGAACCTGGCTCCAAGATGATAATCCTTATTAGTACGTCATGTGTAATCTTGAGGCATCTGTTAAATATACAAACACCCATTAGGTAAAATATTTTTGGTATGTTATAATACCACGTATTAATTTTTGTTATTCGGTTATATCGTACATGGACATATCATGGACAAATTTTTGAAACTATTGAAATAAACATTTAGAAATAACTCTGAGAAATCTAAGATATCAAAACCAGCAAGACATAATTTCGTTTTAAAAAATTCGAAAATAAAAATTTGTGAACTATAACGGTAGCTGAAAATAGTAATAGAATCCAACAGTAGTTGGAAAGATATAAAAAAAAAATCTTAATAATAATTAAGTAAATTCATACTCAATACTATTAATTAAGATGAGAAAACTCTATATATAGTAAGATGGATTCAAGGATTCCAAAAGATCTTCCTGCTTCCCTTATTAAATCTGCTTCCAACTGAATCTGGCTCCAAGATGATAATCCTTATTAATACGTTATGTATAATCTCCAGGTGTATATTAAATATAAAATAATAATTAACAGCCAACCATAAATTCATACTCAATACTATTAATTAAGATGAGAAGGTTAAGGGGGCTAACCTAATACAATTCAGCACTCTATACGGCAGTTGCTATTGCCAGTGGGTTAGTTAACTTTGTATAGTAAGATGGATTCAAGGATTCCAAAAGATCTCCCTGCTTCCCTTATTAAATCTGCTTTGAATCTGTGATAATCTTTATTAGTAAGATGTTATATATTGAATATAAAATAATAATTAAGCAGCCAACCATAAATTCATACTCAAAAGATCGTTAAGGTTCCTAATACAATTCAGCACTCTTACCCTTGTGGGTTGGTTAACTTTGTTAAATGGATTCAAGGATTCTCTTCAAAATTTCAATTACTGCTTCCAACTGAATCTGGCTCCAAGATGATAATCCTTATTAGTACGTTATGTATAATCTCCAGGTATATATTGAATATAAAATACCCATTAGGTAAAAGATTTTTCGTATGGAATAATACCACGTATTAGTTTTTGGTATGGGGTTATACCGTACATGGACAAATTTTTGAAACTAATAAAATGAACTTTTTGAAATAACTTTGAGAAATCTAAGATATCAAAACCAGCAAGATATAATTTCGTTTTAAAAAATTCGAAAATAAAAATTTGTGAAAAATAACGGTAGCTGAAAATAGTAATAGAATCCAACAGTAGTTGGAAAGATATAAAAAAAAAATCTTAATAATAATTAAGCAGCCAACCATAAATTCATACTCAATACTATTAATTAAGATGAGAAGGTTAAGGGGGCTAACCCTAATACAATTCAGCACTCTATACGGCAGTTGCTGATTGCCAGTGGGTTGGTTAACTTTGTATAGTAAGATGGATTCAAGAATTCCAAAAGATCTTCCTGCTTCCCTTATTAAATTGCTTCAATTACTGCTTCCAACTGAATCTGGCTCCATTATGATAATCCTTATTAGTATGTTATGTATAATCTCCAGGTATATATTGAATATAAAATATCAATTAGGTAAAAGATTTTTGGTAAGGAATAATACCACGTATTAGTTTTTGGTATGGGGTTATACCGTACATGGACAAATTTTTGAGACTAATAAAGTGAACTTTTAGAAATAACTTTGAGAAATCTAAGATATCAAAACCAGCAAGACATATTTTGCTTTAAAAAAATCGAAAATAAAAAATTGTGAAAAACAAGAGTAATTGTAAATAGTATCAGAATCCAACAGTAGTTGCAACGATATAAAAGAAATCTTAATAATAATTAAGCAGATAACCATAAATTCATACTCAATACTATTAATTAAGATGAGACGGTTAATAGGGCTATCCCCAATACAACTCCGCACTCTATACGGCAGTTGTTAATTATCAGTGGGTTGGTTAACTTTATAAGATGGATTCAAGGATTCCAAAATATCTTCCTGCTTCCTTATTAAATTGCTTCAATTGCTGTTTCCAACTGAACCTGGTTCCAAGATGATAATCCTTATTAGTACGTCATGTGTAATCTCGAGGCATCTATTATATATACAAATACCCATTAGGTAAAATATTTTTGGTATGGGATAATACCATGTATTAAATTTTGTTATGGGGTTATACCGTACATGGACATATCATGGACAAATTTTTGAAATAACTTTGAGAAATCTAAGATATCAAAACCCGCAAGACATCATTTTGTTTTAAAAAATTCGAAAATAAAAATTTGTGAAAAACAACAGATGTTGAAAATAGTAGTAGAATCCAACAGTAGTTAAAAAAATATAAAAAAAGATCTTGAAATACATTTTATCCTGAGAAAAATAAAGTACGAATTTTAGTTCTGATAGCTAAAAAGACGAATGTAGATTTTTTTTTTTTTTTTTTCCCGAAATTTAAATGAAAAATGGCAGCAATATAAAATTGCATATTACAATAATTCAATACAGGAAAATTAAATACAAAGTAAAAAAAAAAAAAAAAAAACGGAACCTGTAAGACTTATTGTCATTGAAATTTTCGAATGTCGTAAGATTTTAAAAAAATAAGCTTCAAAAATATTTAATATAAAAACGGCCTTTATGTTACTTTTTTGGAATTTTTATTATTTCTATTTCTTTTCGATTTTATAATTTACATTTTATACATTTATTTCCTATTCTTTGTACAATTTTGCATTTATATTAATTCAAGTCTTTCCTTTTTCTCACAAGAAATAGAAAAATTTCTCAATAAAAAGTTCCTTTCTTGCGAGGAAAATTGCGTTTAAAAATAGATCTGCTGAGAAAATTTCTCGGAAGGGAATCGATCTAGTTGTTTATTTTATTTTCCAGACGAAAACATTTTTAAAAATTTCACCGTTCGAACAACAAAAACTCTAACAAGATTTAAAATATATTTCATAAATGTATATTTTTCAAATAATTCGTTTCCGTGTCGAATTCTTTTCTTATGTTAAATTCCTTTTGTATATTTTTTAATTATATCATGTTCTCATAAGTAATTTTAAAATAAATGATAAATTTGAGGATGAAATGTTGAGGACATACTCGTATAAGTAAACAATTTCATTTAAAACACATGAACAATCTTTTTAAAGTAAAGTCCTGTAGTAGTACGATGGATATCTCTTTGGGTTTTCGAATTTGGAGTAGTGAATTCGAAGTTTGAAAAATGAGCCGAAAATTTCCTATCTAAAACATAGACAATAAATATATCTGTATAGACAATAAATAGTAGAGTAGAAATTTCCTTCCATTGAGCTCGATGAAGAAAGAAATAGGTGAAAATCCTACAAATTCTGCTTCTAAGAGTGTTCTTTCTAAATTGTCGTGAAGAAATATAACAGTGGTAAAGTTAAACGATATATTTGACCTTACTCACTAAAAAGAGGAAAAAAAATTGCTATTTTCTAAATAAATAAAGCTGTACTTTAAAATTGCACTTTTAAAAATTATCCAGAAGTCATCTGTTTTTATTAAAACGATTGGACAGTAACAATCTATCATTACCTACACTTATTATAGACCATGGCACATAACTCAGCTGCAGTGTGTGGTTCCAACATGATGGGACCCCTCCACATAAACCAGTAGATGTTCGTGTATATCTATCTACTAAATTCGATTGGACAGTAACAATCTATCATTACCTACACTTATTAAAGAACATGGCACATAACTCAGCTGCAGTATGTGGTTCCATCATGATGGGGCCCCTCCACATAACCCAGTAGATGTTCGTGTATATCTATCTACTAAATTTGCTGAACAAAGCAGATATAATACACGTGTAGAGCGCCCACTATTTTCCCCAAACATGACATTTTTATTAAAGAACAGTCTATGTGATTAAGAAAATCCTCTTGATGATCTGAAGCAGCGTATCATCCTTGCTTTCTCTCCTAATACTGTTGCTCATTCAATTGTGCATTGCCAGCGATGTAATATCTCAAGAAGATTTTACGACTAATATTGTTTCCGCTATGTGCTTGTCTACAACGTGTACGTATTATAACTTATGTTTATAAAATACATGTGTATCCTTTGATTTATGAATGTGTATCCTAGTGCACATTTTTCATCTTTAGGCTATCGATTCAACATAATTTGATGATGTTCCACAAATCTCTAATTGACATCTTTTGTCTACCTTGCTTTATTTCAGTTAGAGTTTCCAAATTTCTGTGTTTTGCAACTAGGAGCGCTGCGACGGTATCGGACATGACCACTTTGCCGTAAATACAACAATCATTTATGGTCGAGAAATCCTCTTTTCGTAGTTAAAAGGGATATAAGATAAGTTGAATTAAGGGGTCCGTACTTACCTTGATTTAAATCTCGAATTTTTTTTTCACCAACTCGTTGATGAAGACCGAAAAAATCCCACATTTTAACATTGAATATCTCGGTATAATAATTTGTCTCAAATAAATGAACTTTTTTTTTGTGTGTTAGGTTTGCTAGGATGAATGTAAATTTTTGCTAAATTTAATTATAGAGAATGAGGGACTGTATAAAAAGTAAAAATAAATATAAAACTGAATTTTTTCACTTTCTCCAATATTGAATTTTTTAAATATAAAAGTACTAAAGCATGAATATACTAATACCTGATTTGAAGTATTTTTGTAATTGAAATTATGTTAAGACTAACTGTTGTGAATATAAAGATCAGATATCGATATTAGATTGTATCCCGTATACATGTATTCATTTCATACAAAATAATGTGTGCGAATATTGATGACAATTGGGTTATTTTACACTCATGTCCATAAATTAAGGATAATGAAGTTCAGGCAAAGAAAGAGACAGAAGCAAAACAAATTTGACTTATTTGTAAAATCTATTTATTAAACAAAAGGTAAAGAGCAAAAAAGATGCTATATGTTTGACATAATTAATAAAAATTGCGATTTTTACTCCCTGGAGCAAATTTCAAAAAAGAACCTATTTACGAAAAACAGTATAACATGGTTAGTATGATGGTTAATATGGAGCATGTCTCTCGGACGGTGCAATGCAGGCCTTACAACGCCTAGGCATGCTGAGTATCCATTATCAATCTGATCTTGGGGAATATTACGCCACTCATCAAGCAATGCCCTCCGAAGTTCCGGTTGACAGGTGGGAGGGGGTTGACTGGCTGCAATTCGTCTGCCAAGCATATCCCACACATGCTCTATTGGATTCAAGTCCGGTGAGTATGATGGCCAATCCATACGGGTGATATCCTCCAATTGAAGGCATTCGTCTACAATGTTTGCACGGTGAGGACGGGCGTTGTCATCCATTAACAGAAATTCAGCACCCATGGCTCCCCGAAACAAACGTACATGTTGTCCCAGAATGACATCCCGATAGATGTGGCCTGTCATCGTTACATTCTGAAAATGCAGGTCAGTTCTGGAACCAAGAATAATTCCTCCCCAAACGCGCCATCCTGCACCACCGTAACGGTGGTGGTCAATGGTGTTCTCTTGGTGGTAACGGGTACCTGGCGCTCTCCATATGAAAGTCCGGCGAGAATCAGACTGCAAACTAAACCTGGACTCGTCGGAAAATATCACACCAGACCACTGTTGCGGTGTCCACAATGCATGCTCTGTATTCCAGGTTAATCGCAGGCGACAGTGAGTTGTGGTAAGTGGAACACATCTGACAGGCCTACGAGCATATAGACCAATGTGCCCTAAGCGTCTATACACGGTCTGCCTTGAAACTGTCGTACCGGTAGCTGAAGAGAGCTGACGAGACAGATCTTATGCTGGGCTCCTTCTGTTTCTTTTGTCAGTAACTGCTAAATACCGGTCCTCATTCGGCGTTGTAACTCGGGGGCGACCTGTGCTGTAACATCTACTCACATTGCCATCATCTTGGAATCGTTGCCAAAACCTGGAGATGACACTCTGAGCGATTCCAAGTTTCTCGGATACTTCCAGCTGGATACGTCCACATTCCAGTCGTCCTATAATCCTACCACGTAAAAAATCATCCAAATGCTTCCTTTGTGCCATAACTATGCGGTTATTGCACTGAAAGGCTTTTAAAGCGCTTGTGAACAGTTTTACTTCTTTGCCACCATTCCTTATCTACCCCTCTCTTACACTCTCGTCATTGTGACGTACTATCCGCGCCATCTGGTGGTTTCCTGTAATTTGCATATTCTTCTTCAAGATGTGTGTGATAATTCTACAGGTGAAATTTTTATTTTAGAGTTCAATTTCTGTGTTGTTCTGAATTATCCTTAATTTATGGACATGAGTGTAGTATGATCCCGGAGAGATTGGTGATTACGAGTTTTTTTTTTTATTATTATTTACAATGGCAGGCTACAATAAGTAATAAAATAAAAAAGAAAAAGAATACAAAGAACAAGAAAACAACAACGAGAATCGAAAGAAATCACATAGTGACATGTTTAGCCCATATGGGCCCTAGCCTCTCAGTAACGACCATACACAGTAGAGGAAACAAGTGCAGGGCAGACAGGAAGGTGAGATGAATCCACGTCCTCTCCCAGACTGCAGAGCATGTATTTTGGGCTTGCAAATATTTTTATACGAAAAAGATGATTGGCCATACAATCATAGCCCGTCAGTAGTCTGAAAAGGGCAACAGCTTTAAATCTGGGCTGATCAGGGATGTTTAAAATAAAGTTAAACCAGGTTTTAGATTAGTTGCCTTCAAGTAGATTATCAATAGAGTGTTCCGAAAAAAGTCTCGGATCATCAGTTTCATCGAGTGAAAAGAGATGTCTTTACAAAAGGTTTGGGTGATGATTGTTCCTTTTTTGGCAAGAGAATCCTCATTCTCATTACCCAAGATCCCACAATGGCCTGGGATCCATTGCAAAACGATATCCTTGCCTTTTGAGTCAAGATCTTCAAGACAAGAGATGCACTTTTCGATGGATATAAACTGAGGTGCTAGGGTGGAGTTGATTGACAAAAGTGCTGCCTCAGAGTCAGAGAGGATGACTGATCTAGTAAATTGTTTTGTTCGGCATTGCAATTGAGTTAGGGCAATAGCAGTACCCTTCAGTTTTATTGAACCCAGTTCTAAGTCTGAGAAGTGAGCCGAACAGAAAGTTCTCACCTTTACGCAGGGAACGGGCCAGTACGTTAGAATCTCTCCATTTTGTTACGAGGAGAGGGCAAAATCTCTAAATATCTCCTCTGGGATATTCATTCTAAATTTTAATATCCATGGATCAACGTTGATTCACTAACATGTAAGTTACGTTATAAATGGGTTAATAGGTTTTTGAATTCATAGACTGGCGCTAAAATTCATATACAAAATTATTGACTTTTTGAAAAGTATTAGTATTAAAAATAATTGTTCATTTTTTTCGAAACTTTGAAATAGTTATATTTTTGTAATGTTATTAAATTATATTAAATAATAAATATATATTATATATTAAATATGTTTGTATTGCTAATAAATTTTTATTATTGTTGTTGCATTTACGGACATTCCAGGAACTTATAGTTATAAAATATTGATGGCAGCTAATACTACACACGGATGGAGAGAAAGGGGCAGCTTCTGTTTGACGGAGCACCTTGTAGGTAGAAGTCCGACTTTGGCTCCGTGTCTATGAAGAAGGATTTGGTTTGGTTTGGTTTATCGCTCTACGGTCATTTCTTGCATACTTTGGGATGATTTGACCGGAACTACAGTTTAACATGGATTCCAAACCACTAACAAACATACATGCCACAGCCAGGATTCAAACCTGATGGCTGTGACAACGCTGTCCAATTGGCCATCGGGCCCTGCCCTCCGATGTTGAAGAAGAATGGTAGTCCTCCGATGTTGAAGAAGGAGGGTAGTGCCTTCCGGGAGGACTTTTAGGGCATTTGCATATCGTATGGGATAAAACCTGGAAAACTCCCACCAAGTAGTACGACTAACGAGGCAAGATGCTAAACATCACAAACGCCATCGATTCTCCTCGTTTTTTTGAAAGAGTGTCTACAATAATGCCGCCAGCAAATTAAATCTCAGCCCTAATACTCACCAGCGGAGCGCGTTGCCACGAAGCCATGAGTCGGGAATTTTTATTATTAATTTTTACAACCATGCTGTAGTTCTAGAAATGGAAAAGAAATGATTGGGGTCCCAATATAACGCGAGGTTATTTTTTATTTTCCGTTTGGGATACCATAGAAATTATTTTAGGAAGTATTATGGTTTCAAACAGCAGTAAAAAAAGAAAGCACACATTCTCCAAATAATATCGTATTTCATTTCATACAGAACTTCGAAAGAAGTTCAATATGTATGCTTGTTGAGACTTGGAAAGAAATATTCTTTGTTGGTTGAGACTCCAAATTGATTTTTTGTTTTTGTTTGTTTTTGATTGTTAGAGGATTGTTTTGTTAGTTGAAACATTGAAAGAAATACTTCTTTTTAATGAAGCATGGATATTTAATAAAAAAAATTGAGAATAAATATTTAATAACCTTTACGTAATACAATTCGTGATTCAAAATTAATAATTGATACGAACAATTTAATAATAATATTTCATAATAATTCTATTTAATAATAATAATAATAATAATATTATATATATATATATTATAACTTTAATCTTAATTTTCTTGTACATTTCAGAATGATTTTCTTTACAAAAAGTAATTTATGAAGGATAAAAAGGAATATTAGTAGAAACAAAAAAAAAAAAAAAAAAATCATACAGCAATCTATTCAAGAAATGAAGAAATGGGTTAAAAAACTGAAATGCAAACAAAAGGGAAATAACCCTATTACCCAAGTCTTTGAAATTAACACATATGATGTATATTTTTAAAATGATTCAGTACAATATGTTGTTTCTTTAAATAAAGAACAATGCTCTAAGACAAAGTAAAGTAACAGTAAGCTAGTAAATCCATTTACATTTCACTTTACTATAACATATAAAAAAAGATATTAATTAAACAATTATATTAATAGAATTATATTAATAAAACAATTACATATAATTAAGCACATTAAGAAAAAAAATGCCTATTGTTTATTTATATATATATACTATAAATTTAATTTACACCATTGTAGATAACAGAAAGATTTAATTTATTATTAACTTTTACATAATAAAAAATTCTTATAGGATGGGAAAAATTGTCAAAAGAGAAAACTATCTATTAAAAAGGATGAAAATGATAAAAATGATTTAACAAAAAATAATTCCTTGCAATAAGTTTGTTAAGTTTTTCTTTTTTTAAAATAAAGAATAATCTTTAAAAAAACTAAGTAGTGTAATCAAGCTTCTTCCTACGCATTGGCAAGAATTCCCCCTATGGTGTTCAGGAGAAATAGCCTACAGACTCTCCCACGGAGAGAAAGTATTTATCGCGCACCCTGCGCGTTCCTGAGTATCGGGTTTTTGGCTTAGAAGTAGAATCTTTCCACGAATCTATAATTATATATCTTTAAATGTGTTAAATATTGTATGTCTCTAATTGTATGTGTGTAGTGTTCGTGCTTGTGTATATGAAGCTGTGAATTCTCCAAATTGCGTCTCAAATATCTGAACCCAACCATACCCAGTTACAATCTGGTTGCTCAATCCACAAAACTACATTAATTATTTAATAATATGTTAGTAAATATATGCACGCTTTCAATTTATTATGAAACATAATTCAATAAATAAAAGTACAAATCGGATAACATAATTTCTGTAAAAAGTAATGTTAGAAAATTGGTAAATTTTTTATACATTGTTTATTTTCTTAATGTTGTCATTTTAAAATATATAATTATTTCATTTATGAAAATTACAATGTCTCATGAATTAAAAATAATAATAATAAATAATAAAAAAAACCAGATTAATAAATTGAAAATATTTGTATAGTATATTTTTAAAGATTAATGAATTTATTTGACAAATTCTTCTAATTCTATTAGCAAAGATCACAGTACATAAAATTGCGGAAAAAGAGACAGAATTAATTTTTCTTTAGATGTATTCAAAATAATTTTAGAAAGCTAATAGTTTGAATACACCTAACGCTAAAACTATAGATCTTCTATGGATAATTTTAATAAAGTTTTTATTTCCACAATATCTATGATGCAAAAAAAAAAAATAAAAAAAAAAAAAAAACGATTGCTTTTAATGCAGGAGAAGTCAGCTGGAGACAAAAAAGCAGCATTAATGCTAGTCACAAAAAAAGCAGCTACAGAATGAAATATTTGTCATTCATTAAATTTTATTTTTTCTTAATAAAAATAGCTTCTAAAAGATCTTCCATTGTTGATCGAACATTAAGCCAAAGAGATCTTCCATTGTTGATCAAACATTAAGCCAAAGAGATCTTCCATTGTTGATCGAACATTAAGCCAAAGAGATCTTCCAGTGTTGATCGAACATTAAGCCAAAGAGATATTCCATTGTTGATCGAACATTAAGCCAAAGAGATCTTCCATTGTTGATCGAACATTAAGCCAAAGAGATCTTCCATTGTTGATCGAACATTAAGCCAAAGAGATCTTCCATTGTTGATCGAACATTAAGCCAAAGAGATCTTCCATTGTTGATCGAACATTAAGCCAAAGAGATCTTCCATTGTTGATCGAACATTAAGCCAAAGAGATCTTCCATTGTTGATCGAACATTAAGCCAAAGAGATCTTCCATTGTTGATCGAACATTAAGCCAAAGAGATCTTCCATTGTTGATCGAACATTAAGCCAAAGAGATCTTCCAGTGTTGATCGAACATTAAGCCAAAGAGATCTTCCATTGTTGATCGAACATTAAGCCAAAGAGATCTTCCATTGTTGATCGAACATTAAGCCAAAGAGATCTTCCATTGTTGATCGAACATTAAGCCAAAGAGATATTCCATTGTTGATCGAACATTAAGCTAAAGAGATCTTCCATTATTGATCGAAACATAATTCCAAGTGCTGATAAAAGTTTCCCAACACTTACTTGATATGTTGCTAAATCTGTCACTGTTTTTGTTAGTGGTTTAATTATTGAAGGGTATAATTGATTTGCCTCCATAATATTTAATTTTATTATTAGTTCCTAAAATTTAAGAAAAATAAAAATAAGAGAGTCGGGTACAGGATTTTTAAACCGACTCCAGACTCCTACTCATTCAAAAACGTTCGAGTGTCGACTCCGATTCGCCAACTCTCCAACACCAGTGAATTTGTAGCCTAGAAATAAAAATGACTTGTTGTAACTAAACACTTGCACTAATGAAATAAGTTGATATATACAATATACAGGGTGTCCCAGCAAGACCGAATGAACTCTGCACAGCCAGATTCGTTGTTTGGAATACATAAAAAATGCCCAAAGACCTGTAGCTCTACGACCCATAGCATTCGAGAAAAATGAGAGAGAAAATGTATGAGTAATATCAGGTTTACGAAAAAAACCTTTAGTCGAAACATGAATATCAGTATTTGCACGATTGCGCGTCGTGGAATGGTTGACTGTACAAGTTCTAGCATCGCAGTGCCCACAAAAGTAAACGTATTATGGAAATCCTGTTTCATGGCCACCACGATCTCCAGATCTGAGCCCTTTAGATTCCTGCCTTTCCCCTTTAGTTTTGTATTCCAAACAACGAATCTGGCTGTGCAGAGCTTATCCGTTCTTGCTGGGACACCCTGTATATATATATATATATATATATAAAGAAGAGGAAGAGAAAGATGAGAAGAGGAAAGAGTAAAATAAAAACAAGTAATATAAAAAAAAATTAAGTCAATTCCTACATTTTTTTTTTACTATATTGCTGAAAGTCCTTTATAAATAATTTTCATTCATTTTTTTAAGTTTATCTGGTGCCATCTTTTGGTAGATACATGCAATTTAAATCTAAAAAAAAACTAAAATTAATTAATTAAATTTAATTACTGAATTAATACTTGATAAAACTGTATTAACATCAAATGTCCTCCACCACAAGTTGAAAAAAAATGTATTTGAACTCGAGTGGATGAATAAAAAGTATTTTATCAACGATTGAAAATTTGAACAAGATATATATAGGGAGAGTGTGAGCTAATAGAAGGAATTGAATGAAAATAAAACAAGAAGATAAACGATAAGCGCTAGAATATGAATAGAAATTACGTGAATTTGAAATAAATCAAAAAGAAATTTTGCCCAAAACGAAATACGGTAGTCCAAGTTAACACAACAGACAGGAACGATTCTGAAAAGAAAAGTCTCAATAAAAGTAGTATTAAAATAAGTAATGCCAGCTTTTGTTAAATAGCTCTGTTAGGTAAAACGGATGGTGAACTCCTACGAAAAGATTTAGAGTGGGAAGCTATAAGCATCAAGGGATCATCGACAGTAATGCAGAAGAAGT